>VXBO01000684.1:82107-230642 GCA_013400135.1 Rhinoptilus africanus
TCTTTCAACCAGTTTTCTCTCCACCTCACTGTCCATTCATCTAACCCATTTAGAAACCTAACTCATTTTGAAGATATAAAAGATATAAAGATATATATAAAGATATAAAGATATATCTTTATATAAAGATATAACTTTATATAAATATCTTTATATAAAGATATAAACCTAACTCATTTAGAAGATATTGAGCTACCAAAAATATGGGGCCATGGGGAAATACCTGTAAATGGGAAAGGTTGAGCTTCCCTTCTCACATTCAGCTCAAGAACAAGGCAAGTACTCCGAGATTTTTTGTGGTTTTAGACAATTGTGTGGAAGATTACTGTACTTACTTATTCCCAAGAGGTCCAGTATAGGAAGTCCATTTAGGCAAGCAGACCAGTTAGTTTTTGAAGATTGTAGCTGAACAAGGATTCTAACATGGGATGACCCTTGGAAAGCATTCTCTGATCAAATGATGAACCAAAACATATTCTGACTCCTTGCTTATGCATACGCCTGCCAGCAAAGGTTTGTCTCAGCAATTTGACTGGAGTGCTAAGTCTCTGTGAAAAGTGATGGGTTACCAGGAGCTATGAACAGGGGCACCAAGATGCATATGTCCCAGAAAAGGGATTTGTGACTGTGAAACAGACCAGTGGGACCAGTGCAGAACAACAGGAAAGAAGACTTTGCTGAGTCACCCAAGAGTTTCCATTTACTTTATTCTGGCTGTTTTGTTCTTAGCCATCAAGATCCATTGATAGAAAACATAATTAGCCTCATTCAGCCTTAGTCTTGTTCACTCTGCCTCTTAAATAGCTATGGACTCTGATAACATCCCTGCTTCCCTACTAGTTATTTCATATTTGCCTGACTGCTGTTTTATTAGGTGGCTCTTGGGACACATGACATTTTTGCGTAAAGACCCTTTCTTATTACCAAGTTGATCTGAACTAAGATCAGACCTGACTGAAGGGAAGTTGTTAGTGTGGTACAGTAAAGCACTTCAGTTGCTTCAGAAGGTTACTAGCTGTACAAGCATTTCGGTGAAACTCATAGGTCCAAATAAAACAAGGACAATAGTAATTGTATGACTGTTATCTTGAGGTGATGTATAAACAGAATCAAAGGATCATAGAATTGTAGGGGTTGGAAGGGATCTCTGGAGATCACCTAGTCCATCCCTCCTGCCAGAGAAGGGTTACCTAGATCAGGTTACACAGGAACGCGTCCAGGCGGGTTTTGAATGTCTCCACAGACGGAGACTCCACCACCTCCCTGGGCAGCCTGTTCCAGGGCTCTGCCACCCTCAAATGCATTACATTCCTTAGGGCATTATACTAATCATGGGTGCTGTGCCTTTGCTGACAGGCTGTAAAAACAGACTCTGATACTGCTTAAGTCTCAGTCTTATCATGAAGCTGACTGGACCTAAAAGCTTCCTCCTGTACTGCCATTTGGAAAACATACCCTCAGTGAAGAGCATGCTCATTCAGAGTTTTAGGAAGCTTCTCAGGAGGCTTTTTCTTCCTGGAATAATTTCCATCTTCTTGCATTATTCTTCAGTCACGCTTTCTGCAATAGCCTCATGTTTCTCATTGACATGTTGATATAATTGTAGTAAGATATCATGTAAAGAGGTACTGCACACAGATTGAAAGCATTGGATGTCTTGTGATTCTTCAAGAATCTGTTAGGAATGTTAATGAATCCCACTGTTACTCATTCCATTAATAGCCTTTTTTTTTTTTCTTAAGAAAAAGATGAAGTGCAAAATGTTTTAAAATGCTTACTGTAAAGTGCTGAAAGTAGAACCTAAAATGAGAACAATACTCTTTACTGTATAAGTTTAAAAGAAGAAAGGTAGTTTGAAATGCAATTTCAGTTTTCTTAACCAGTGATCCTTACTCTGAACTCATGTTAGAATCAACTGGATTTTCCTCCACTATGTGCAAAGGGACTACTGTATTTTTACTGATAACCTCATTTTTAGTGTTCATATTGCAGAGGAATTATATTGCCCACCACATGTAATACAAAAATGTTGGAAGCTGGAAGATGTGTTTCATCCCTAAGGCTATATGTTTTACACCGCATATTAGGGTAGGTTAAATTAAAATTTGATTTAGTGTTTTTGAATGGCACATCATTCAAATAAAAAAATGCATTGTTCTGTATTTGAAAGGTGGTCTTATGTGTTTTTAAGTAGTAATATGATAACCTGGAACTTAAAATAATGGGAAATGGAATGGGAAAATAAAATATTCTTAATTCATATATTATAAATGAACATATATAAAAATTCTTAATGTTTGATTTGTACATATATATACACACACACACACACAAATGCACAATAAGCTTCATACATTATTAGACTTCAAAGACATATTTCAGGAATCATTTTGACAACTGGTTAAATAATAGTTTGCATATTGATGAATATTCATTCATATTCAACCTTCTTTGATGAGTTTTTAAATTCATATGGCCCAAAACTTTTGTCACTCCCCTTCCTTTGGTAGGAACTTTAATTCTACCTCTCTGGCTTTTAAATAGAAAACTACTCAAAATTATTTCTTCTTGTTAAATAACTTTAATTCTACCCCTCTGGCTTTTAAATAGAAAATTACTTAAAATTATTTCTTCTTTTTAAAACTTAAAATTTAAAGCACAAGTCACTGAAAATATGTACATATTTTCCCATTGGGGCACAAATGGATTTCATTCCCAGTCCTCATCTGTTTGCAAGATGTTGCATGTTTGGAAGTTGTCATCTGGAGCACACTTACTGCTCACTAGTATGAGCTAATCTGAAATGTGTGTGTGGTTTCAATCCAGCACCCCCTGCACACACAGAGATCCCCAAAGGTACTCTTGCGATCTCTCCAGCCCTGACACCACTTATCCTCTTCCCTCTTCACATACATGTTGTACCCTCAGCTGTACGCTGTTAAAAGCAGTTTCTGATGGAGAGCCATCAGTGGCCGCTGCTTCCAGACTTCCTCCAGTCCTGGACCTAAGAGCACTAAGCCACCAGGCTAAAGTCCAGAGAGCCCTAGAGAACATGTAGTGTACACAAAGTGGCTTTAACAGCAGCAACCTCAACTTCTGGCCCAGGTCCAGGAGGACAATGTTAGCTACTGGTTCACATCTAGCATAAAACCCACGGTATGAGTTGTGCGAGGAGAGGAATTGGTAGGTGCTCTGCGTGGCTGTTTTGGAGGGGATTGGATTGATACCTCAAACATAGCATTTTGCTGTTTGTTGCTTGCTTTTTTTTTTTTTTAAGGCCTTTTTCATTATAAATAAAAAGCCTCACATAAATAAAGTGCCTTCCAGTAAAGTGTGGAAGCTGTTCAACATCTGTATATGGTCTCGCTCCTTGCCCTTTTTTCATGGGCCCAGAACAGATCAGCTGTACTCATGACTCACAGCGGTAGCCTGGAGTGGTCACTCTGCCAGGCCAGGCTGGTAGAGATCCCTAGCTGACCTGTGAGCTGTGTGGGGCTAATGGGGCTAAGCTGAGCCAGTACTACTGGGGAAGGATTCAAGGACCGGCCACTTGCCTTTCAGAGCATATTGCCTTTGTGTGGTAAATCACATGCTGCATTGAGAACATTCCCTCACTCTGTAAGTGTGCCTACTGCCCACAGTGGTGTCAGGCTGGATGAGAACGATCCAGAGGCTCCTCTTTTGCTGTGCCAAAAAAAAAAGTTTCCAGAAGCCGCGATTCAAAGCGCAGCTATTCTGAAAGCACTTGGGCTGCTCTCAATGTCAACACTGTGGGCACCTATCTGATGACAGCCACTCAAAAGTACATATGTTCCTTCATTAAATAGTTGGTGCTGAAGCTATTATTCACCTTGTTACGGCAAATACTGTGTGATCTCAGCTGACAGGAGGTAGGTACTATCACCTACAGTGCAGATGGAAAAATATGTTTGGTGTTTCTTTCCAGTGATGAGGAGAGGGTGACAACCTACATACTCCCAGGTGGTGTGAGCACACTCCCCGTATCTGCTCACAGTGCCCATGGAGTGATCTCCGGAGAGCAATAATTTGCCTAATGATGAAGTGATAAGTTGTTCATTGTGGTTCCCACCCACAGTGAGTGTTCTACACAGAGCAATAGGAAAACTTATGGTTCTGTCAAGGAAACCTTATCATAAAAAACTCTGTAATGATGATCAAGCAGAGAAGCAGAATGTTTTAGGTGACTTCACATACCTGTTTGAATGGAGCACAGCAAACGCACATCCAGGTTGCTTTGAAAGACAACTAAAACTTCTCAACTTCTCTTCAGTAGCCATTAGCAGATATATTCCTAAATTTACATACAGCTACACACGTGTGGGTTTTCATGAAAGATCCTGTAATTTTAGATCCAGATAATTGTGATGGCCTCTTCATTGTTTCACCAACACCATCTGAGTAATGATAACAGTGGTTAAACCAGTAGCTTTCCACATGTTCTTTTTACGTATTTTCATCATGCCCTATCTTTTTTGTACTGTGTCTTCAGATAGTTTTTTCTAGGTTACCTCATCAAACTTCCCTGTCAGTACAGGAAATGAAGAAGTGCTTTTGTAAACCACATGCCATATAGCAAAGCATTTGATTTTTTCTGTAGTGAAAGGAGAAGGTGCAGGAGAGTAGAGGCACAGAGTGGATGCTTTGATCCCAGAGTGGAAGCTGAAAGGCATATGTAGCACACTCTGTGCATGGTGTCTGGGGACTCAAAAACTCACACTGAGCAAAACACTGTCTAGAGCTAGCTAACAAGAAACACTAAGAAGGATTGAATCAAAACTCTTGTCCATCTCCAGATGTCAGAAACTGAAGTGAGGGTTGCAGGGAAGCACCTTTATTCACTGTGACTGCAAAATATATCCCTGAACATACAGTACTGTAAGTAGTATTCTGAAGAACCAAAACTTATTGAAGTGGATAATAGATGTGCAACGCAATGCCTTTTATAGAATAGTCTAAATGCTGGTACCCACACATGGAGCCAGAGACCTGGGCCCAAGTTCTTTGCCTTGAGGGAACTCCATGAGATCCCATGCCATAACAAAGGGTCTTCACTATACCCAAGGCTGCAGAAAACTGGACAAATGAATCTCATATTCCTTCTTGTTACGCCTCTGGTTTCAGAAGGTGGTGCAGAAAATGATCCTACCCAGGGTTTGGCTTCTTTCCTGAGAGGGTGAGTTTGAACCCTCCCGTGCTACAGGGAACCTAAGCCATTTCCTTGGTGAACAGAATCTCTATTTCATTCATTTCTGAACATGGAATGAACAATGCTGCCTTGGCAGCATGACAAGGCAGTCATATGGCTTATATGACTCATCAGTCATATTTTAAGAGAAAGCATGGTTTTCAAAGTGATTTGAGACTGTAAAACCAATTCTCAACCAAGTCAGTAAGTTAAAAATGCAAGTATAGAATCGTTGAATCGTTTATGTTGGAAAGGATCATTGAGTCTGTTGACTTAACACTGCCAAGTCCACCACTAAACCATGTCCCTCAACACCACATATACATGTCTTTAAAAAACCTTTAGGCATGGTGATTCAATCCCTTCCCTATGCACCCTGTTGCAATCCTTGACAACCCTTTCAGTGAAGAAATTTTTCTTATATCCAACCTAAACCTCCCCTGGCACAACTTAAGGCCATTTCCTCTTGTCCCGTTGCCTGTTATTGGGAGAAGAGACCTCTCTACAACCTTCTTTCAGTTAGGTCTCCCTTCAGCCTCCTTTTCTCCAGGCTAAACAACCCCAGTTCCCTCAGCCACTCCTTATGTGTACCTTAAAAGCAAGATGACAAGATTTCAGGCACACTGTTTTCTACATTTCCTTCTGGTTAGCCTAGATGTCCTGCACACAGTGCACTAGCTTCCGTGACTCCCTTTTTAAGCTGATTGTCATCCAGGAATCTGAATTTTTAACTCAAATTTGTGATTAGCATTTTCACACCTGGATGGCTCAGTAGCAATAGTGTGGAGTAAAAACAGGGCTGAGGGGAAGGCACATCTCCCAGGGGGTGGGTCATCACTGATGACAAATATGACTTCATATTATCCTTTGTTTACTGCTTTTCCTGTGGAGGAAACTAGAGTGAGATTTGATGTGGAGTATCTCAGTATCTATCTTATTTACACTGAGACAGTAAGAAAACCAGAATAAAATAAACTTCCTCACTTTGTCCCTTGGCATCACTTTCTGATGTTGTCTTTATACTACAGCTTTCGTGTGGCTTCCTGTGGGACTGACCACATCCAGGAGGAGAATACAGAAACGTTCTTTTTACAAACGACAAACATATGCTTAATGCTGTCAAGAGCTCTGCCATGTGAAAACTTCACTTTCTACCAGCTGCTGCCTCCACAGCCTCTACTATTCTCCCCAAAACATTCTAGTTCTCGTGATCAAATGGCAAATATTGTGTGGTAGCCATAGGCCCCCTGAAAAGTGAGATCAGAGTACAGGTTCAGTGATGCCTGTTTAAGACACTGAAGTAGCGGATATTTTGGACATACTAAAGCAAAGCTGCCAGTAAGATCAGACATTATGGTCTGGCCTCTCGTTGTCCAGGAAAGCAGAACAGCCCCTCGTCGACCAGGAGAGCAAGCTCTGACAGGCTCTGGAATAGGTTTAGGAAGGAGCTGCCAACTCTAGAGGAGATTTAAAACAACCATAGCCAAATTAGTAATTAGAGAAACAAGATCCTTGGGATTCACCGCTACACCCTCTGACCTCCAGATATCTTAAGTCCTCGAGACAAATGAGCCTTTTGAGCATTTGCAGTAACTCAGTTTCAGTGGGTACAAATACTTTATGATTAAATCCAGCAGCACAGAGTGCCAGGAGATGGATCATATAGAGCTTAACACAATCAGAAAATTGTATCTATTAAACACACTTTCTGGCCAGCTCAGCCATTAACAGTTAAACTATAAAAGCATTGGCCTCAAATGCTGAATCTAAACAAAGCACAGGAGATGAAACACATTACTTTATGGGATTATTATAGTCCTAAATCTAAGACTGTGAAGCCAAATCTCTAAGTTTCTTCTCCCTTAGTGATTTGCTGCTCAAGGAAAAGCAGGGTTCCAGAACACTGGCTGAAGGTAATGCTTTAAGTACACTGACCACACCAGCTACTGAAAATAATGATGATCTACAGCTTACATGATAGTAGCATACTTCCTCCATTGCTTGTTTTAATTCAAACTGATAGAGTCATAGAACTGGCTGAGTTTTGCATAAATCATCACTGGTAATACTCTTTCAAGGGTAATCACAACATTAATATCCCAGACAGGGAAAGAAATAATTAAAATGTGGTAGATTCCATATAGAGGTTTCCAATATTAATGCAAAGCACCTTTAGTCAATAAAAATGAACAGTAGCTTTAGTTTATAGAAATTAATATTTAAAAACAATAGGGTAATGCATTTGCTTTCAATTTCTTTTTTTTTTTTCTTGCGATCTTCATTCTTCTTAGTAACAATGGAATTTTTTCCTCCAACTAATACCTTTCATTTTTCTTTTATAAGAGCTGAAATGATGGCACATCTCCCACATCCCTCCCCCATCACTGCACAACAATATATAGCTCCACAGATACATCCCAGATGTATTGGGTAGCACATTGCTCTTTCCACAAAAGAAATCTGACTTCAACCCTTTTATTAGGGGCCCAGATCAGCTGTCCTTGTTCATGTTGAAGAGTTTGTATAAGAAAACTGAGACTCCCCACAGAAGGTGGCAAGCTCTGGTGCACGTCTGCAGCTGTCGAATACTGCAGCACTTCAGAGAAATGCTTTCATATCCTCCAAGCTTTTTTTCTCTAATTGACTTTGATATATAGCCATCTCTGAGGCTGACCCTGTTAACGCACAAGTTACTGTGTCATTTCTGTACTGTTTACAGGCATCCACAATAGATTTGCAAACAAAAAAGCAGACTAGGACTAGCTCTCTATGTTCCTTACAGATTGACATATTTGGATTCAATAACAAGATTAGTGATTTTAGATTATTAAGGAAGTAGCTAATTAATTATATATTATTTGATCCCTCCTAGTATGAAGAAATAAGGATGGAGTTACAGATTCTTGGCCACTTCTTGGAATTTTCTGTGTCTAGAAAATGACTATTTTGCAAATAATTTAATTGAATGCAGGGAGACAACGAAGCTAACTCAACAGCATTACCATTTAAAAATAAGTAATGGGCTGCCTATGAATACGCTAATAGCACAGCCAAATGCCAGTGTGGAAAGTTATAGTCAAAGCCAGGCTTTGACATCTGGCCCCTGTGACTGCCAAGTTTATTCCATGAGTGATTGCAATGGATGACTGCATTAAAAACAAAAAAAAAAGAGGGCGATCTGAGAAGCAATGCAAAATGACCACCTTTCCCTGCCATCTCTCCTCCTCCTCCACCTCTGTATGTCACAGTGCTAGTGAAAAGAATGATATCCTGCCAAATTAAGGGTTCAATCCCATGTCTGTGACAATATTCTTGGAAGGCAAATGCTGTTCTGAAACCTAAGCCTAAGCCAGTATCAAAGTCTAATCTGTGACTTACGGGATAGGATGTGTTTGTAGAAAAGCTCAAGCAATCTGGCCTTTTCAAGCCCTACAGAATCAAGGCATCCAAATTCAGTGTGATCATGCTGCTTTAAGAATTATGTTTTCCACTGCTCCGTTATCACACGACAGTGCGTTGTGTCAGCAGACCGCTGGTGAATTGTGGTGTGCCTAATGATACTGGCCATCATTAGTAGCTGATTGAGAACTGATACATTTCATTTTGTAGTTCTCCATGAACTGAAGTGGACTGTCTTTTATTTTTCAAAGAGTCTTCTTAATCCATTCTTAAGCGCTTACGCACTATAGCAAATAACTCCCATTTAGAGACTGTCTACATTTTGATGTTGAGGGAAAATGATCTGAATGAAACATAGTGATTTTGAAATTGATTATTGAAGTTACATTAATCCCCCATGCCAGTGGAAACTATTATGCAAAGTGAAACTTACTTCCAGTCACTATAATTTACTTCCCTTTGGACTTTAAAAGTGATGTAAATGAAAATGAATTTAGCCTTGTTTCTTTCTGAATAACAGTGTCCATATAAGAGGTTTAGTCTGGTTTTACAGCTATTTAGATTAGCTTTACTGAGAAAGATGATAGAAATTACATGGGAGAAGGTAGAGACTAGAGAAAAGCCCTTCAGAGCATGTAAAATCTTACTTATTTCACAATCCTTAATTCAACATTTCGACAGAAACTGCACATTCAATGTCCATTTTCTGTAATTAAACTGTCATGGGAATATTGAAATAACTTGCAGTGTAGGTCTTAATCATGCTAAAAGATATGCACATATGCACTTTTACCTTTGAAATCAGTGGATTACTCAAAGTATGGCAGCCAAGCACCTGTGCTAATGTTCACAAGATGTGCAAAGCAGGAAATGGCTGAAGGAGACACCTAGTAACTCTGTTACTTGCCCACTTCTGAGCTCATCGGGGTGTAAAGAGCAATAATATTTTATTATTTAATATTTATTTATTATTTAATAAAACAAAACAAATAAATATTTATTATATAAATATAAATAAAATCTATTTAATTTATTTTATAAATATTTATTTTTATTTAATATTTATTTAATATATTAATAATTATTCATATAATTGCCCAGGGACGCGTGCCACAGTTCTCCTATTGTGGACTTCAGTGCTGTAGATATCTACAGGGTGGACATCTATATCTAGAGCTTCTTTATGGACAATGGAAAGAAACGAGAGCTTCTAAGGTGCTCTTCATCTCATCCTGAAGCAGCTACCAAGTCATGCTCCAAAAGCATCTATTTCCCTCTTTACCAAAGGAACTCTGAGCTAGGTCAGATGCTGATTTCTATGTCTTGGATATCTAGAGTTAGGTGAGATCAATTTGTCTTCTCGGGGACTCAGAAGGATAGTAGAGTCCACTTGCTGGTAATGCAAATGCTTTCTCTGTCCAAGACAGACAAGTAAATTTTCAGGAAAAAGACATACAAAAAAAGGTGCTATTGTTTTCAGTCAAAAGTTTCTAGGTATGTTAATGATCAATGTCACATTTAGGGAGATCGAGGCAACTTGGTATCCTCTCCAGGAAAAGAGAAGATGTGGAGAGAGAAAGCAGGTTTATTTGTGCCTCTTCTGTCTGTTTGCTCTCTCAGTACAAACTACCTCAGGAACTTTAATATTCTGGTGAAGACCACTTTGCTTTCACAGACCCAAGGTAAATGTTTTTTCTCCAGATTCTTGATTAATAAAATGTACTGAGTAGATTTCTTCATTCAGTAGATCATTATAATTCACCATTTGATTCTAAGCTTTATTTATAACCACTTTATTCTGTCATCTGAGACTCACTTAAAATCATTCTACTTTGCATATAAAGTTAGTAGAATGAACAATACCAAGTATTTTAAAACTAGTTTATTCCAGCTAGCTGCTCACCTTTTTTAATAGTGTGTCTATGCGAGGTACACAGACCAGGCTGTCTCCCACTGGCTATATCAGAGGGTTGTTTAAGGATATCTTCCTCTTAATCTGTCTCTCTTCCACAAAGTTTGCAAAGAACTTTGCAGAAGACAGCTGTAATGGTCTTGCTCCTTGCTTGTGGAGGATTGTGGAAACTCCCATGTGTAAGTGGCCTCTGCTGCCCAGTTATCACAGATACATGCACTCCTGATAAACAAGTGGGCATTCCACTGTGCATGAACCAGCCCTTGGTTTTAAGGGAAGAAAAAGGACAGTGCCATGGTCTGAAGCTTTTTCTCCTCTCCCCTTTTAAAAGAACTGGAACAAAATACAAGGCGCACCCTTCTTTCATAAAGAAGGTAGGGATTTGATTAGCTCCAAGCAGTGCCTGGAGCTGAAGTCAAGTACGTACTGCCAGTTCAGGCACCTTGACCCTTCCAAATACAAAACCTGGTTCTCCAAGCTCCTCAATCAGTAACAGACTGCTGCAGAAACCCTAAGTGAAACCATTCAGGCTAGTATCTTGGCAAGACCCAAGGATAGTTCTGAGATCAATAGGATGACAAATTAGAGTAACTGCTCACGTGCTTGCCTTCTGCATTGTACAAAGATGCAAGATTTCAAATAAACTTGTGTATGTGTTCAGTACCACTGGACTTTTGGCCCTGGAGCAATTTATTAAGCTTGTCATCGTCTTGCCCTGTGGCACATCATTAAGTGGAACTGTTCAGAGGCCATGCGGGGATTCCCTCTCTGAAAATGCAGTACTACAGCATTTTGAAGAGCATCCTAGTCCCTCCAAAAGAGAAAGGTGCCAGATACAGTTCTCCAAGGAGCATGACTGCCAGACAGTCTGGCAGTCTAGCCTGACCTCCTGAGTGTAGTTCAACTGTTGCAGTGACAGCCAGAAGAGGAAATGGACTCAGGGCCAAAACTAGAGCCATCTGGAGAAAATAAAACTGTGGTGAAGGTAGGGCAGCAAGCGAAGAATCACCTCTATAGCTTTACACTCAACTCCAGATTTAAAATATTTTATTGCATTACCAATATCACACTTTTATTCTGTGCAAGTAACGAGCCAGTCTAATTTCATGCAGTAATTAGAGAGCTGTTGTCCCCATATCCATATGTGTTCATGTGTCTCTAGATCAGAAACACCTGGAACCTCTATGGGATGCACCCATATACTCCAGAAGCTTATGGTTGATGATCACAGCCTGGGATCAATTTTTTCTGGCCTTCCTGCTAGGGATTTGTCTTACCAGAATTTAGTCTGGATCTGGAGCAGGATGTCATTGTGTAAAACAGGTTCAAGGCACCGTTGAGAAATTTTGCAAAAGTCTCATGCTGCTGCTCTCTGCCCAGTTTCACTTTCAAGGTCTTTGAGAACAAAACAGTATTTAAGAGCTTTGGATGCAGGTTACGTGTAATTTGGTACAAGAAAGCACTTCTCCTTGCCGTCCCCATGGTGCCTAGCTTGCTGAAGCAGCTGAAAGACCTGTTTTAGTGACAAAATGTTCCCAATTGCCCAAAGTTATGCTCCAGTGCAAGGCTGGAAATGTTACCACTTACTCTGAACTGAGCATCCAGCTGTTTATTTCTCCCAGAAAACTTGACAATTCACTGTCAAACATGCAGCTGACAAAGGAGATCCTCCTCTGCACAGTGACATCTGGCACAGCCTCTCAGGGGACCAGGGACATCAGTGCTCCCAGTCACAATGTTTGGCTCTACCTTAAACCCAGCAAAGCAGTGTGTGATTCTGCAGGTGGTGGGCAAGGACGTTGTGCCAGGACCTGCAGGGACAAAAATGCAAGCTTCTTGAGACAGGACAGGAACAGGGATCAGTCTTCCTCTGTAATGTTGGTACCCTTTGGAGGGCAGGGCTGGCCAAGTGCCAGGTCTTGCACTTGGCTCAGAACAACCGCATGCAGCGCTACAGGCTTGGGGAAGAGCGGCTGGAAAACTGCCTGGCAGAAAGGGAGCTGGGTGTCTTGGTTGGCTGCTGGCTGAATATGAGCCAGCAGTGTGCCCAGGTGGCCAAGAAGGCCAAAAGCATCTGGCTTGTATCAGGAAGAGTGTGGTGAGCCGGACTGGCGAAACTATCGTCCCCCTGTATTCACCACTGGTGAGGACCCACCTCCAGTGCTGTGTCCAGTTATGGGCCCCTCACTACAGGAGGGACATTGAGGTGTTGGAACGTGTCCAGAGAAGGGCAACAAAGCTGGTGAGGGGTCTGTAGAACAAGTCTCATGAGGAGCGGCTGAGGGTGCTGGGGTTGTTTAGCCTGGAGAAGAGGAGACTGAGGGGAGACCTCATCGTTCTCTACAGCTGCCTGAAAGGAGGTTGTAGTGAGGTGGGGGCTGAGCTCTTCTCCCAGGTAACAAGAGATAGGACAAGAAGAAACAGCCTCAAGTTGTGCCAGGGGAGGTTTAGATTGGATATTTGGAAAAAATTTTACACTGAAAGGGTTATTATAGCATTGGAACAGGCTGCCCAGGGAAGTGGTTGAGTCACCATCCCTGGAGGTATTTAAAAGACAGGTAGACAGAGTGCTCAGAGATATGGTTTAGTGATGTTTTTTGTCAGGGTTAGGTTGATGGTTGGACTAGATGATCTGAAAGGTCCCTTCCAGCCTAGACGATTCTACAATTCTATGAGATGTGGTACCAGTTACCTGGCTGTTTATTCATTTGGATAAATCCCCAGAAAGGATCCTGGATATTAATATCAGAGTCTGAATCTTCTGTTTTGCAGGTAAGTGCCCTGACCACCACACCTCCTGAAATGCACATGCTGTCTGATTTTGCCCAGAGACTGAAGAGCTTTGCTATGTAGTGGGATCAAGTTAAGAAGAGACATGGATGCCGACCTACATTCTTGCCTGTAAACTTAGAAGAAGCTACTAGAATGTGTATTTTGCAAGCACACAAGCTGAAGAAGGAACTGGCCTTGGCTTACTGCAGAGAAGAGACTGTCTCTATCCTTAAGACCAGCTGTAGCTTTCTATCCAGTGGGCAGGACATGCTGCTGTGGATCCAGACTGTATGCATACGTATACGTGTGTGTATGTATATGTATATGAATGTATGTATATGAAATGTATGTATATGAAAATATATATAAAGGTATGTTCCTAAAGTCTTGCCTCCATTAACTCTTTTGATGGAGAGGTTTAAGACCTTCCATTGTGCTTAGCGCTTCCTAATGACAAGACTTAGATGGTTACCACTGAACGTATCACATCTCTTTTATAACTGCCGTTTTGAAGCCAAATCTCAGCTTTGGGTTTCACCCCAAGAGCCAGGAGCCTTGGTACAGGCCTTGCAGAGCTTTATTTTGAAGTGCCCATGTCTTTTATTGGATCCAGACCTCAGATATCCAAACAGACTTGTTTTCTGTTGTCTCTGGCACTATGAAGAACATGAAGTTAATTCATGTATAATGTGACACAGGGAATCAGTTATACACCAAATGGGCCGAAGACCAAAAAAGGTCAAAGGAAAGATGTGTTTAAAATTTTGCACAGTATTATTGTGTGCACGTGCATTTTGGAGGGAAAGGAGATTAAAGTTTTCTCACAGTTGGGCCACATTCTTTCCATGATTATTTAAGCATTACTCGAAGCAGATTCTAGCTCATGCAAATATCCGATTAGTGCAGCTAAGACTGGCACGGAGCAGGCGTTCAGTGTGTGAGGTCAGATTTGTTTTGCTGGGATCAAATCTGCTTATGAAAAGCATTCTGGTCTGCCAGGAATCCTTCCTGGGATTTTTTTCTTGGTTCAGAATGGCGTAGACTTCACAGAGTTTAGGAAAAGTCTAAATGAAAAATTCTTGCTGAAGTAGCTACATTAGCGAGGAGTGTGGAACATGTAATCTTGGAGGCAGTTTATTCTGGTGAAAGGTGCCAATATAAAGCCTGGTGTTTAGAAATATGGTGCAATGCTGCCTATAAAATAGTTCCTCTTTCAAGTATGAGCTGCACGTTTGTTAGGTGGCTCTGACAACCTAATTTCAGTAGTATAGAGTAAGCCACAGGGAGTCAAATGCCCAGCCATGCAGTTTTTGTTTGCCAGCAAGTCCTTGAAAACAATGCCCAGTGAATCTAGATGAGTGCTTTAGTGCAGGCTGAGGATATTTTTTGAAGAAAATCTCCCATTTGTCCCTGTGTACCTTGCACCGGGTCACGGAGCAGTCTCTGAGCATGCAAGCTTTGAGCATGGATTGCTCTTGGTTGAACTAAATAAAATGCCAGGCTTCAGGAGACCCTTTAGCATGTTCCAGCTAGTAGTGGGCATTCAGTCCATGAGGTGAGACTAGAGCTACCTGAAGTACTGCCTGAAGTATGCTGTTCCCTGAAAGGGGATGGTGTGACCTGCAGATCCTCAGCACCAGCTGTCCCGCTCTGCAGATTCACTGCTATTGCACATCACTTCTTAAAAATGAATAAATGAAGGAGTTTTTGGAACAAAGCCTTTGAATGGGAAGGTAAACAAGGCTATTAAAGCATTTTGATTTCTCATTCCCACTTGGCTTCAGTCTTGGATTTTGTCACTGAGCAGCACAGGCATTTTTGCCACTTAAGATCAAGACTTGCAGAGTGATTAGACTGGCATTAAGTCTTTCATACTGCATTTATTCTTTCATAACAGATTTTACTTTCCTTTGCATGAGTAAGCAGAACAGCATGACTCCTTGTCTCCCCTCATGACTCAGACCATAAAATAGAGAAAGGCTGGTGCAACTGAACCAGCAATATTTTGACTTTACTGAAGGGTCTCCTCTGTGTGGGAACAGAGATCCGTGATCTATATGGTTTGCCATTTCAGTGCTGGTCTTCTCTTGCAACCAGCACAGAGTGTCCCCTGAAAATAAATGCAGACTGAACAGAGGAGACTACAGAGCAGAGTGGTCTTATCTGCTAGTTTTCCTGCCAGGGCAAGCCACTTTATTTTGGTTACATTCAAGAATATGTGCTTCTTCTGTGAAATGGTGTATTGTGCCCTAATTAGAAAAATAGTTTAGGTTTAAAAATGGAATGCACTGGTCAGTTGTGACGTTACTGCTTCTTTTTTTGGAAATAAACTGTGTGGAGGAATGACCTAGGTTGCACAAGCAAGGGCAGCCCAATGGGTAGGTGTCCCCATGGTCACCTTGGAAGCTGCAGTACTAAAAGTAAGACTTCAGGCTTTCAGAAGGCTTCCTGACTGGAATGGCGGAGCTCCTTTCAGGCCCAAGAGACATCTTCAGAGGGCAGCATGCTGCAGCCATCTATCTTAGTGTGTGATAGATATACTGTGCTTGGGAGATGTCTCTTGCTCTCTCAGAGATGATTTTAGACTGGATATTTAATGTTTGAAGTGCTGAGATGACTTCCACCCTAAATTTCGTTCCCTGTTCTGCCTTCTCCACCCCGGTGTGCCACAGCAAGATTTATGTCCGTTTGTCTGCAAGACAGACTCCCATAAATAAAATACCTTCGCTACCTCACAGAACCATTTTTTCAGTTAACTTCAACAAATATGGTTGATCACGTTCTTTGATATTGGAAATGGAAGATCCTGAAAAGGTCCTGAAAATTGTCATTATGACATAATTAAAAGTGTTTTCACATCTCATATGACCCTGCTCTGAAAGCATGCTTTTGATAATTCAATGACAGTAATTTCTCAAGTATTTTCTTGAAAATGTCTTAAAAAGTCTGGCAAACATAAATTACACCTAGCAGCTTATCTGTGAGGTACTGGAAAAAATCTGTGTCTTTGGTCTGATTTTACACAAGGGTTAACTAACTCACAGGGAATTTAATGACTGTTAGAGAGAGGCCAGACTACAATGCAACACGGGGCATCCTGATTACAAAAGCCATTACTGGTTAGATTGCTTGTTCTGACCAGCGTGGTGAGAGAATGTCCTAGTGAAAAGAGCAGTGTGGCATCCTTAGCCTGTCATTTTCTCTCCATCTTCTCTTTGTTTTTCTCTTGAAACAGAAAGACTCTTTGCAGTGAATTGCTTTTGAAAAAAATTAAAGATCTGCAGAAACCTATCAGCTGAGGGAGCAATTCATGCTGCAAATGAAAAAGGATCTGATCGGTGTCGTGCATTTTCTATTTGAAAAACCCAGGCAGCTGAAAAACGTGGTTCCTGGGTGCGTTGTATCTGTGCTTGCATGGGAGTGTCTCAGATCTTACAGGTAGTTCTTACACCATCCAAAGTAAGTTTTCTCATGCTAATAGCACTGTTTTGCTCTACAGTGAACTAAATACTCACAGCAAGAAGAAATCTAGTCAGCATATGAAATAGTTCTGTTTTGAGCTGCTGGGAGCTTGGGGTCTCTTCTTTCTTTTTGTAGGGTTGTTTCTGTAAAAAACCTTAGCTTAAATATTTACATCTATTTACCTGTACCTATACTGCTGTAACATCAATCAGGAGAGCATCTGAAGATCTTCACCCTAATTTACGTGTGTTCGCTTTCAGTGCAAACTGTGTTTTTACCACTCTAGATATATGCTTTAGCAATGCACAAACGAGACAGACCTTTGCATAATGAAATAAAGCTGTTTGATGGATTTCAACATTTGTTCTGTAAAAAAGAAAAGTATGGAGGATTATTACTGTCAAAGACATCTGCTAGTGGCACAACCAACATGCATCACTGCCTAACTACGGTGAAGGCAAAGTTCAAAGAGAAAGGTGATGGATGCTGCCATCCCATTTCCCAACCTGTCTCTAGCTGGTGGAACTGCCTGGGAGTCCTATAGACACCTAGGGCCAATAATCCTAAATTGTTCCAATTTAAGGTAGTAAATGAAGAACTGGGAAGCTAAATATGCTCAAATAAGATGTACTCAGCTAAAAAAACATTATCAGCCCTCAATTCCCTACCTTATAGAGAACACAAGGAGATAGCATCCAAGAATTTCATTGACTCAGGGATCTCCAAAAATGTATGATGTTGAGTGATGCTTGGAAAAAGAAGGCAGTAGACCTGGTTCAAGATGAGGCTGACAAATAAATAGGAATATTTCTATATAGTGCTTTCACTGTTGTCCTTAGTATCCTTTGTTTGGTATTATTATCTTCCTAGCTTTATTTTGGACATTGCCATTATAACTAGTAAGGGGAGTCTGCAGAAAGGACACAGGCAAATCCTGGGCCTGACAGTGATCTCTCACTTCAGTTGGTGCCTTCTGGAAGGGAACAGCCTTGTCATCAAGAGGCCACTGTCAGAGGTACAATTCCTGGACGCTTGTTGAAACTTTCCCTGATTGTTGCTTATTTCAAGAGCCTTGGCTTCTCCTTGCTGTGGAGCTGGCATTCAGACATGAGTAATGACAGTCAGGCATTTGCTTTTCAGGTGAACATCCATATATCTCAGTCAGAGGACAAAAGAGCAGCTGAGGGAAATGAGATATGTGAATATTTACAGGCGTATTGAACATATGATTTCCTCTTTAATGCTAATCACAGGCTTGAAAAAAACCAGACAAGATTGGCAAAGGAAAAGCATTAGTCCAGGTTTAGTACTTGGCTGACAAACAAATAGGAGGTGTATTTCCATTCTAATGATTTCATTGACATTTTTAGTATCATCTATTTGGTGTTACCCTATTTCGATTCATAAATACTTGCTGACACATATTTGAGCTGCAGAATATACTCTGTGTGTATTTTTAGAATAAAGTGACCCCTACCCTATTTTTTCCACAGGGGAACAGCAAAATGTGGAACAGTAATTGAGCTTTGAGTTTTGTATTTACAGGGAGTTTTGCATATATTACTGTGTTTAAAATTGATGATCCTTTAATTAGTGTGATAAACCAGAAAACTAAAGCAAATATAGGATGACCAGCTCTTCCTTTAAAATTGTCAGAACCTGTGAACCATGCTGATCTGAGAACTATCGATGTTTAAAATACATATTAATGAAGATTATAAAAGCCTGCTTATGACAAAAAAAAAAAAATCTATTCATTAAAATAAAAATAGCATTTTGGAAGTTTTTAAGATCTATTTGCATATCAGAGAAAGGAATCCAGTTTGGAAATACTCTCATAGCACATTTTACTAGCTGGTTTGCCAGAGATTAGACTAATCAGCTGGCACTGAAAGAGATGGCATTTGGTCTTACTGATGCATTACAAAAGTACACTGTTGCATTCCCTGCTCCTGTAAGCTTTGATTAAGGTTTCACACTGCCGTTAGAAAAACGCCTTGCTGCAGCAGTGAGAAAATTTACATTCTCCAGGCCCATGTGGTTGGATGTTGTGAATGAGAAGGGATCGTGTCAGAAGGCGTGCGAACTGGATTAAAACAGGGAGCCTTCTGCTTGCCAGCTCTAACTGCAGAGCAGAGTGCAATTTACCTTGTGCTTAGTAAGCAGTTAAGATAAAGACAAATGTGATCCAGGAAAAAGGAGGTGGTGAAAAGAGAGAAGAAGAGGCTGCTTAGAGAAACTGGAGGAAGTTTTGCTGCTGACACCCAAGCGTTGGTGCAGTCAACATGCTCGAGGGCAGGGCTGCATTCAGAGGGACCTGGGCAGCCTGGAGGAGCAGCCAACAGCAACCTCATGGAATTTGATGAGGAAAAATGCAAACCCCTGCCCTTAGGCAGGGAACCAGTGGCAGAAACACAGTCTGCTCTGCTATGGGGCAGTGCTGCTGTCGGTGCTCTTTGGGTTTGGTAGACGGTGAGCTGGACATGGGCTAGCAGTGGGTCTGACGGCATTAGGGGACAAGAGTATTCCAGGCTCTATGAACGTAAGCAGAGCCAACAAAGCAAGGGAAGTGATTACTCCCTCTGCTCAGAACTTGTTAGACCACATCTAAGTTACTGGCTCAAGTTTTGGGCTCCCCAGTCCAAGAAAGACATCAATGAACTGGAGGGATTTCAGCAGAGGCCATTACAACCGGAGGGAGAAGAGCACTTGCCCCTCAAGGAAAAGCCGAGGGACATGACTTATTCAGGCTGGAGAGGAGACTGCTTTGGGGGCACCCAATAGCAGCCTCCCAGCACCTACAGTGAGGATGGAGCCAGACTCTTCAAAGTGGTGTGTGGTGGGAGGACAATGAAATGGTAGCTGACCCTGCTAGGGGCAGGAGGTTGCGCTAGAAATATGAAGTCTCTTGCAAACTTAACTATCCTGTGGTCCTATAAATAGCAAGAAAGGGGAATAAGTCAGGCAACTAAAATATTGGAGCAATTTGTCTGCTAGAGATTCACATGCAGAAAGATCTTTCCTAATCTGAATCACAATTGCTTTTTATGCACTGGTGTGGAAGCACACAGAGGCAGCACAGAAGATCAGCAGATAGATCTCCTGGTGGATAAACATTCAAAAAATACTGCCATTCCACCCTGTGAGGAAAGCAAGGCTTCTGAAGTCTCAAAAGTAAAGGAAAAAACTGGAGAGAGAAAGTGAGAGACTGACACAGTTGACTTGACAGGGCAGTTGTCAGGGCTATGAGAGATGCTCAGGAAGGCACAAGTCCAGGGATGGACTGTGTGTCTCTGAGTCCTGATGAATAGTAACAAGTGAAACTAAACCAAAAGAGCCTTAGAAACATGACAGTCGGTTTTATTTTGAAGTGACTGAGCTCTTTGTGGGTAAAAACTAAAATCAGAAGGAAAGATAAAATGCATAATTCAAAGTTGTAAGAGAACATGAGTCACACGCTGAAAGCCACAAAATCAGGTCCCAGGCTCGGAGATACCATTAAAATACAGTAGTTAAAAATCAGCATTCTGTTTCTGAAGGAAGTTGCAGCCAATTTGCTGATTAATCCTCCTTCAATCCTGTAGAACAAGTACTCTTTGGCCTACATAAAAAGCATCAGAGGCTAAAACTCCAGGGCCCTTGAATACATTTTTTAATGAAGCTATTTTAATCAGTGTTGAAGAATTAAATATATTCAGGGAGACTGTACGTTTTGGGTGATTGGTAATGGGTGACTGAGCTTTTCATTTTGTGTCACTGACTTGAATACTGCCCGGCACTGAAGTGGCTGGAAATCATCACTACTATCTGCTGGTTGAGGTCCAGATTCTAGAGGACAGGTGTCTGTACTATGAAAAACAATAATCACCAGTGACACTAATTTGTGTCTTTATTGACAATCCCAGTAGAGAGGCATATATGCAAGTGTGCATGACTCCTGGGGAGCTTTTTCAGAGACAGAAATGGCATACTAGAATAAGATGGAGCCATCACTAGAAAATATTACTAGCCTCTGTGTGTATATAGATATACGTACACATATACATGCACTGTACTTATAGTCTGCCAAGAGAAATAGTTTCCTACCCTTTAAATTAAAAAAAAAAAAAGCAAACCACCTCACAATGAACAAAAGGCCACATAAAGATTACCATTCAATTAAATTGTCTTTATGGAGTTCATTTCATCACAACTTCTGCTTTATATAGTGTTATTCTTAAACTATTTTCTTGCATAAGAGCTTTTTTGAAGCAAAATCAGAGTGGAGGACTGCATCCCCACTCGTTGATTTACTTCCCTGCAGTCACAGAAGGTGGCATCTTCAGAGTCCCACTAATGCTCACATCTTCACCCATTAATTGTCTGCTGCTTTGCATAAGGAGGGTGTTTCAGAAGAAGGTTATTGGATTAATTTCAGGCCTGGTTATTGGATTAATTTCAGGCTTTGGCAGCCTTACTGTACCTGAAACTGCAGGGACAGACCTGACTCCTGGATTAGCAACAGAAAGAGAAGCCAGACCTTTGCACACCCCATCCCCAGGTAAAGCCCCAGCTGGCCTTCCAGCCTCAGGTAGAGCAACTGACAGAGGGAGTTATGAGAAGGATGGAAAGCCTTCTGTCAGAGAGAGTTATAAGGATATGAAGAAGTAGAGCATTTCTTGGGGCGTTAGAATGAATGATGCAGCCAAACATTTCATGATGTGCTCTATACCAGAAATAGAAATGTTTCCTTTGGTCTTCTCATCCCCATGAAAGTGACACACTTACCTACCAAATCGCTATGGCCTTCTGGTTGTGATCATAAAAATTGTTTCTATGTTCTGGTGTTAACGAAGAGTAGAGGAGGCACAGTTGGCGGAGGATGTAGTGGAGAAGTACTTAGCCAAAATCTGGGGATATGTAGCCAAAGGGGGACATGTGCCATTATGTACGTAGAAGTATTTTGTTTTGTTTTGTTTTGCTGAAGGTGCAAAGCTTCCATTAGAATGGATAGAATTTCTTAATGATGTTACGTTAATTACCATAATAAGAATGTATCTAATTAAGCCAATAAATATAAATATCTTCAGCCTAAGGAGATGACTTGCCTCACGCTTCTCTTTTTTTGGCAGAGTTTCTTCCTGTGGTTACCTTCTAAATGTGGCACTTGAGGATGCCTAAAGCTTACAGACCCCCAAGAAAATTTTTGTAGAATTCATTTTCTGACTGCAGTTCGATGTTGAGTGAAAACAATTTGATATTTAGCCTTGCAGGCCCTGCCAAGTCTGTGGGAAATGAAGCTTGTACTTTTTCTGCTTTGTCACCTGCCATAAACACCTAACTCTCATCAATTCCTGCAATAGGAACACTACAGCCTGGCTTTCTCATTTGCTGTTAAAAATGTGACTTGGAAAACAAATGTATTGTTACTTTTTCTTCATTGTTATATCAGTTGATTCCCAAATGAATAAGAAGTGTATTCAAAATTGTTCCGAGCTGGTTTAACAGCTGTCAAGGAATTTAATTGGAGTTTTATTGAGTAGTTCTGAAGACTGGCTCCCTTGTGTCTCTATAAACACTCTCACAGTGGTTATACCAGTGTCAAAAATCCTGCATGAAAAGATTGGGCTGCCAAGGGGACAGGGATTAGAAATAGTGCAAGAGTCTGAACACTTCTTTTTTGCTGCGGTTGCTCATTGTCCTTTTGGCCATTCTGAATGTCCATGTTGCAAAGTCATGGACTTAAGAGAGTTCCAGGAAAGTAACTAAGACAGCTCATATGTAAACCTCACAACTTGTGGAAGTTAGGCACCTCAAAGAAATCCACAATTTCCAGGCCAGCATAGAGTGAGGCACCAGCCCTCTTCACTGGCAAAGCTGGGCCATTTTCAGTCACAAGTGTAAGAAATCTGGGCCAGAAGCAAAGTTAAGTAAAAATTCATTTTATAACCTGGTCATTAGTGTGCCCAGAGAGCAAAAGGGAAGACCTTGACCTCCGTGGTTACTGATTCAAGATTTATGAACAATTGCATGATATTTGTATTTTGTTTTTTGTTTTTTTTTTTTTTTTATAAAAATGTGTCTCGATTCTTTCAAAATTATTGTTACTTTTTAACTGAGAGAAACTGTTAACACCAAAATCATGTAATTAGCAAAAAGGATTTTAGGACTGAAGGGTTTCATTTGTATGTCCTGGAAAGTCTTCCCAGTCAGCTATAACGCATGGAAAGGACAGTTCTGTCTAGAAACCTAGAAGAAATTTGCTTTTTGTAAAAAAGGAGGGAGGTAGGAGCCAGTTTTTCAAGGTTTGCCCATTTCTACTTTGTAATAGCTGTAAACAAAGCTGTGTTATTTTCCTTGCTCATGTAGTTCAAGTAATGAATGTACAAACCTGCAGTTGTAAAAAATCTGTAACCCCTAATAAATCATATCGTGTGCTCGATAAGAATGTAATCCATCACCCGTAGAATTAAATGGAAAGATACCCATGGTCTATTGGGCTCTGCTTCAAGCCATCCCACCACAAGACTAAGCAGATGCTTAACACCAAGTCATAAGAAGAATCAAATTCAGCAAAGGGCCGTTTATAATTAGGTATGAGACTTTTATGCCCTCACTTCTTTTCTTTGTATTAGTTCAGTCTCCCACGTTCTCTGTCTTTTTATTTAACTACCTGAGTTACTATTCCCACTGAACAGCACTTCCCAGTAGTTTCGTCAAAATGAAAGGGGTTATGAGTCAAATCACTTTTATACTCTACAAGTACAGAAGATCGCTGTAATTGTGACACCTCTGGGGTTGTTTAGAGTTCCAAAACCTCAGAAGAGAGTCCCTTTTCTAAGCAGGGGGAAAATAACCCCTCTACAAAATGAAGAATTTTCCATAGGCTGACTTTTTGTAGACAATAGCTTTCTTACTGTTAAAATGACAAACAGAAAGTATCATGAAAAAGGACTTGACAATCACTTGATTACAGCATCACTTGCTTGACACTTTAATAAAAGTGGCATTAAAATAATACCGGATGTAAAAGTCTAAAATGAAAATAAATGGGACTTTTAGACCCCAGGATTTTTTTAAATAACATTGAGTTACTTTGCAATGTTCATATCTTTATCTGCTGATACAATTCAAAGGGTGATCACAGTTTAGTGCCACAAAAATTGTTGAATGGAGAAAGGAAGGCCATATTGCATGTAAAAAGCAAGATTCCTCCCATTGTAAACACAGTTTTGCCCAGACTACTCTTTTACAACAAAATACAACCATGCCAGCATTAGGAGAGTATTAGCAGGCTCAAAGTTGTCAATTAAAGCATGTATTTACTACTCACAATCCTGATCTTCCCAAAGAGGGTTTTTTTTATATCTTTATGGAAAGGACAGAAATATCTCAACACTGAAATATTTATAGTACCTTTTATTATGAATGCCCACAGGCATTAAAAAGAAAAAGTACAAACATGGTATTTTTGGAGCTTTGTTTCAGAATCCAAAGGCCTTTTAAAGCCCAAAGCTGGCACAGAGATTTAAGGGAGATTAGTCTCTGTGAGTCTGGGTTTTATTGTGTTCAGCCAGCCCTCTCTCATCCGTTATACCTTGCAATCTCCTGTTAGTTTTCAAGCTTCCTGACCCATTAAAGGAATTCTTCCCTGTATTTATGTCTTGCAAACTTACGTTAGCATTTACTTACTCTGAGCCCCTCAGATTTTCCTAATGCATTAATTGAAGGAAAGTTGCTAGGACTATGGGTAGAGCAGCAAAAATCATGCCAGAGTTATCACTCATTTCCAGCCGCTCCATGACTGTATGTGTATCTTTGCAAGATCACCAAAAGAAGCAGGGAAGAAAGAGAGGTTTGGAAAGACCTTCAGAAAACAAACTGTCACATTGCACAGAGAGTCAACCTGATTTTGAAATCTGAAACTTCATCCCAGCTCTAGTCCCCGGAGGAAAGAACTAGTTCACATTCCCTGTTCACGTGGACTTTTTAGTGTGTCACTTAAAATACAAGGCTGTTTAAATTTTTCAGAAAAGAAAATCCCTAAAAGTGTGAAGTGCTATGATAGTGCTTCATCTTATATCCTAAGGTCTTCCCAATGTTCTAACCATAAAATGTTATGACAGTTACCAGCCTTGTAGATTTAACCTAATTCTGGAAAGCTAGTCTCCTTTTTACCACTTCATCATAATTTACACTGTTCAGGTCATGAATTCATTAAGAACGTCGTTGTCTGTAAATAAAACTTACCCTGAAATTTGTTCATCTACTGCCTCCGGTGGCTTTGTGGATCTGAGACTGTAATTAGAAAATGCAAATTAGAATTGGCAATTGGTTTCATGACTGAATGTTAATAAATAGTACTTGCACAACTGGGAAGAAATTAAATCTAATACAATATTTTAGCTGTACTTGCTCCATAGAGTTAGCACAAGCAAAAAGCAGTAAAAACTTACTTTAGTCATTAAAGTGAATAGATCTGCTTCTGAACACATTAAATTGGCAACTCTGATGAGTGAGAAGGTGACAGTTTTACATAGTTACTTTTCAGAATCAAGCGGCACTTTAAAACACGATGTTAAAAGTGAAGGTTGATTGTGCTGACCCGGAACATATTCCACCCTAGAAGAATATGGGGTCACAATTACAGCGCAAAGGGGATGAGGGGAGTCAACCAGTGTCATTTAGCTGATGACCTTTAGGAGTCCTTCTCTTTTTTGGTGTGAGATCACCAGCAACTCTTGCTAAAAAAATCCCTGGCAGCGACATTTTCCACTCCCTTTATCAGGGCAGAACTGCACAATCCAGAGAAACTGTAATACCCAGAAGTAGTAAGGAATAATGAATCATATAATCATAGAATCATAGAATGCATTGGGTTAGAAGGGACCTTTAAAGATCATTTAGTCCACCCCCCCTGCAGTAAGCAGGGACATCTTCAACTAGATCAGGTTGCTCAGAGCCTCATTAAAACTGGCCTTGAATGTCTCCAGGGATGGGGCCTCCATCACCTCTCTGGGCAACCTGTTCCAGTGTCTCACCACCCTCATTGTAAAGAACTTCTTCCTTATGTCTAATCTAAACCTACCCTGCTCTAATTTAAAACCATTGCCCCTCATCCTATCACTACATGCCCTTGCAAACAGCCCCTCCCCAGCTTTCTTATAGGTCCCCTTCAGGTACTGGAAGGCCATTGTAAGGTCTCCCTGGAGCCTTTTCTTCTCCAGGCTGAACAACCCCAACTCTCTCAGTCTGTCTCCATAGCAGAGATGCTCCAGCCCTTGGATCAACTTTGTGGCCCTCCTCTGGACCCGCTCCAACAGGTCCATGTCCTTCTTGTGCTGAGGACTCCAGAGCTGGACGCAGTACTCCTGGTGGGGTCTCATGAGAGCAGAGTAGAGGGGGTGAATCACCTCTCTGGATCTGCTGGACATGGTTCTTTTGATGTAGCCCAGGAAGCGATTGGCCTTCTGGGCTGCAAGTCCACATTGTTGGCTCATGTCCAGCTTTTCATCCACCAGTACCTCCAAGTCCTTTTCCTCAGGGCTGCTCACATCTTCCCCCAGACTGTATTGATAATGAGGATTGCCCTGACCCAAGTGTAGGACCTTGCACTTGGCCTTGTTGAACTTCATGAGGTTTACCTGGGCCCACCTCTCTAGCTCGTACAGGTCCCTCTGGATAACTTCCCGTCCCTCTGGCACATCGACCGCACCAGTGTCAGCAAACTTCCTGAGGGTGCGCTTGATCCCACTGTCTATGTCATTGATGAAGATGTTGAACAGCACCAGTCCCAGTATGGATCCCTGAGGGACACCACTTGCCACCCCTCTCCATCTCGACATTAAGCCATTGACCACCAACCTCTGGATGTGACCATCCAGCCAGTTCCTTATCCACTGAACAGTCCACTCATCAAATGGTTTGCATGTGATTGATGGATAGCACGTTTTCGTGAGGCAGAAGGGAGCAAGCTTAGAGCAGTGAATTTACAGTGAATGTGTGTTATGCTGTAAATACATGTTTGTGTGTGGATATCTGGGGTTGTACTGTACCCTTCTGCCCTCCCAATCCATGCCTGTTGCCTTTCTTCATCTTGAGCCTAAGGTACATTCAAGGAAATGTTGAAGAGAGATTTCCCCCGCTTTCTATGCCACATATTGCGGCTGCATCCAGTCCTCCAACTTCCCAACTTTTGAACAGACTTCCCATCTGTTGAAATTGTTTTCCCACAGGAGAATTTACATATGTCCCCACTTCGCACACAAATGGAGTAAAGAATTGAAGGTCACAATTGAAGTGAAATAATGCTTTGAAATCACATGAATATATTGCCTTTTGGGGAAGATGAAGGGAAAAGTTGAGTGTTTTCACCAGCTAAAATGTCTCTCCCCTTGAAGAAACTCATTAAATCTTCTGTCCCACCTCAAAAATATCCAGATAAATTGAACAGAACTAAGAATAAAATTGATTTGAGCATCTCACGCGCAACATTTGCAGAAAATCAGGAGTAGGAAAGCTGAGCACAGTTTATATGTGGCAGTCATAAAGGTAGCTAAGGATGCTCAAGACAGAATCACTAGTAGATACCCATAGGGAAAAATCCAGTTTGCCATCTTCATGACAATAATCCTGTTGATAGGGACCGTAAATCACCATATGGCAAGAAATGTGTTTTTCTTAGAAACTGCTTATTGCATACCTGATATATCAGCAGGAGAAAAAGGCCTAATGTCATGTGCTCTTGGGTACTGTGACTTGTGACTGTTCATTATCAGATCAGAAATGTATTTCATAGGCCAAACTTCATCTGAAACAAATCACTGTAGTTTCATAGGCTCCTCTGGGGCAAGACCTATTTACATCAGCCAAGGATATTGTGGGATATCTGCAACCTTCAGAACTATTGCCTGCCACTGGAGCTCCAGATTCTCATTCTCCCAAATGCCAAATTGATATTTCGAAATAGAAACAGTGTCTAACAAATTACTGAAACTAAATGAGGACTGGCAGGCCTGATTTCTCATTATGTTGCTTCAGTCGGCCAATATGCACTAACATGGAGGTAAATGAGGCCCTTGAAGCATGCTACAGCACAGAGCATGAGTTTATAAGCACATTTGCCAGGCAGACTTGGTTTTTTTGACAAACTGAAAAATCTAAGTAGGGAAAAGCAGTAGATATGTTGATCTGAGTCATGCACGCTTTCTACTGCATTTCATTAAACTTTATTCTTCAAAATGTATTCACACTCTCAGGACTCACAATGCATGTGATTGTGCTATCATGTAGAAAGAAAGCTAACTAAACAGTATTTGAAAATGGAATGTTAAGTAGCAGAGTATCTTGAGGGCTAATTATTTGGTGAGGTAAGAGCTGGAAGAGAAAATAAACAGCCCTAATGGAACTAACAGATGATATTTTATAAGAACTTCAGCATACTTGGGCAAATGGAAAAATCATTTCTGGAAAAGTTTAGAACAAAAGCAGAATATGGTAACATAGGATCAACTTCAGAAAAAATGGGGAAAAATGTCTCAGAGATTTCAATCTGAGAGGAGAAATCTGGAAAACAATAGTGGTAAAATAAGGTTAGGAATCATTATCTATTTATTAGCTGGCCTTCATCATACTAACCCAGTGTATTCAGTCAGTCACTGTTAGTTCTGAAGATATTTACATTCAAATGGTAACATAATTGTGGACACAAAGTCATGGGAGTTGCTCATCTGCCCTGAGCCATGTTGTAGGTATTTACACTGTGTTTTTTTTCCTGTCACTCTACCCTCCTTCCAAGGTTTGTGAAGAGAGACTGGCCGCTTCAGAGGACATTTCATCGCATCCCAAAATGTTTATCCGAGTGGAACGATCAGTGGCACACAGACCAGTTGCATCCCAAAATGTTTATCCGAGTGGAATGATCAGTGGCACAAAGACCAGTTGCAGGCCAGTAACTAGCAGTGTATCCCAGGGTCAGTACCGGGCCCAGTCCTATTTAACATCTTCATTAATGACCTGGAGGATGGGGCTGAGTGTACCCTCAGCAAATTTGCTTATGACACAAAACCGGGAGGAATGATTGGTACTCCAGAGGGTTATGCTACCATCCAGAGGAATCTTTACAGGCTGGAGAAACGAGATGACAGCAACATCATGAAGTTCAACAAGGAGAAATGTAAAGTTCTGCACTTGAGGAGGAGCAATCTGAGGCACCAGTATACACAGCTTTTCAGAAAAGGGCCTGGTGGACACCCAGTTGAACATGAGCCATCAATGTGCCCTTGCAGTAAAGGTGAACATTATCCTGGGCAGCATCAGGCAAAGCAATGTCAGCAGGTCAAGGAGTTGATCCTTCCCCTCTATCCAGCACTGGTATAGCCACACCTAGAGTGCTGTGTCCAGTGCTAAGCTCCCCAGTACAAGAAAGCAGAAGTACACAGAAGTACAAGGAGAACACATGGACATACTGGAAAGGCCACAAAGATTATTAAGGGATTAGAGCACATCACATTGTCTAGAGGAGGGCAACAAAGCCCAAAGGAAAGGGCTGGAAGGCATTTCCTATAAGGAGTGGCTATGGACACTGGCTTTGTCTACTTTGGAGAAAAGGTACCAAGGGGTGACCTCATCACTCTTTACAGCTTCCTGAGGAGGGGAAGTGGACAGGGTGGTGCTGATCTCTTCTCCCTGGGATCCAGTGACAGGATGCATGAAAACGGTTTAAAGCTGCATCAGAAGAAGTTCAGATTTGACATTAGGAAACATTTATTTACCAAGAGGGTGGTTGATGCCTCAAGTCTGTCAGTGTCTAAGAGATATTTGGACAATGCCCTCAATGACATGCTTTAACTTTTGATCAGCCCCGAAGTGGTCAGGCAGTTGGACTAGATGATTATTCCAACTGAACTAATCTAGTCTAGTCTAGTCTAGTCTAATCTAGTCTAGTCTATGCTATCCTATGCTATGCTATGTTATGCTATGCTATGCTATGTGATTCTACATAAGGAAAGGCTGAGATACCTGGGGCTGTTCAGCCTGGAGAAGAGAAGACTCAGGGGAATCTTATTAATGTACATAAGTATGTGAAGGGAGGGTTCAAAGAAGGTAGAGACAGACTTTCTTCAGTGGTGCCCAGTGTCAGGACCAGAGGCAATGGTCACAAACGGAAACACAGGTGGTTCTCTCTGAACATCAGGAAATCCTTTTTCACTATAAACATGACTGAGCAGTGGTAAGTTACCCAGGGAGGTTCCAGTGCCAGGGAGTCTCCACCATTGGAGGTATTCAAAAGCCATCTAGACATGGTCCTGGGCAACCAGTTCTAGGTGGCCCTGCTTGAACTTTGGACCAGGTGACCTCCAACCTCAACCATTCTGTGATTCTGTGGTTCTCTGATTCTGAATCTCCTGGTGGTTTCTGTTTTACTTCATGGAAGTACTGGTAGCTAGCTTAGGGCTATTTGAGATGCTTCAGAGAATCCCTTCTGGCTTCCAGATGCTGTAGAGGACACATGTAGGTGTTAGATTGTATCTTTGAGTGTTACAATGCTATCTCAGGTTTACCCTACCAAATCTCAAGTGGCACTGTTTACCTCTACTTTTTCTGTTAGAGCTCAATCAAGTCCTGAATGCTAATTACATCCCCAAGGCAAGGTAAGGTGAATGTTACTCTTCCTCAGAACCTTTGGAAAGGTAAGAACAGTAGAATGTTCAGAATGACAGTTGACAAGAACAGGTACCTACTGTCATGCAACATGCCCTAGCACATTCAAGATATCCACTTGACAGTGGTCTTATAGGAAAGACACAGCATGCTGGACTGGCAACCATAGGACAGGCAAGATACAGTGCATATCTCATAGAAAGACATACCTCATACCTCTGTTCAGGTGACTGAATCCCATCCAACTGAGATCTTTCCCATCCCTTGTTCACATAGCAAATGAGATATTGGTTTGTCATTGTGGGGATGAAGGACAGTGTGATGTGGGCCTTCAGGCTTATTGGCTTNATTGTGCAATATGGAAGCAATTGGCATGTGTGATTTTGGCTTATGCATTCAGACTGCTAGTTAGCTTCACATTCGGTGAAATGTAGATGTCTGCAGGTAAGACGTTTATCTAAGCTCCCATTAAAGTGAATGAAAATCTAGCCACTACATTCAATAAAGTCTTGGCACCATTGACTAGAAACCTGCATTTGGGCAACTGAGTAACTTGCAAGGTTCCACTGACTTGTGAAGGTAGGGAATGACTGATAGCATTGCTTTGAGCTTTGGGAACGGCAGGCATGTTCAAAGCAGTGCCACGAAGGCTGCAAAAGCTGTCAATGAAGTACAGGGGGTAATGAAACTGAGTCAGGGGAAAGAGCTTGACTGTACTCAGTGTTTGAGACAAAGCATTCATTTTCAAAAGGCTACTTGAATGGGACACAATATGGTCAGGACCCAAAAGAACTTTATCCTGAAGGAGTCACAGCAACAACCAAGCCATAAGTCACTCCAGAAGAAGCTGTGTGTCAACGACAGAGGTAATGGCTGAAAGAGAAAGCAGACAACAGCTAGCTCTGCCTCTTCACCCTGAGAAAGACACAATATAATGTGTATCTTCAAGGAGGGTTGAAAAACTATTAAACTGTCATAAATATTCATGCTAATCTTTAGTTCGTGAGAAGCATTTTGTGGGATGAAGGACAGTGTGAGGTGGGCCTTCAGGCTTATTGGCTTGAAAATGAATGGAAAAATAAAGTCCAAGTAACCAATACAACTACAGGTCTATTTTTAAAAATGGCAAGCTGGAAGAATGCCCCCTCTGATACTTGGAGGAAGCCAAGTGGACAAAAGAAAGGGGAGACCTTCTAAAGCTTGCACTGTTTTCCTGGAGACAACCTTCTGTTTTGTCTCATGATCATTCTGAGAAGAAGGCAGCACTTTATTGAAAAAATGACAAGGTCACTACCTACTTCGTAATAATGAAGTGCAGTAATATCCCCCAAAGTCTTCACCCTAATCTTAAAATGAATATATGTTAAATAACAGGAAAACATGTGGCAGCATTTCGTCTTAGTTTCTGATCCTTGTAATACATTGAGTGTGGATGATGGGGGAAGATAATTTCTAACATGGAAATTATTTCACTGCAATCTACTGAAGCTTGCAATATTCAAACCCATTGTTTTCCCCTTTGTACTTATTTAGCCCATTCACAATCATTTTCACATACTCCTCTTTTTGAAAATCTTGTGGAAGTGTCTCCTACCATATGCATCTTCCCACTTCAGGATGGTAGCTTATCAGAAACAAGAAACTTAGGATTTGGAACATCCTTAGCAACCTTTTAAAAATCTCCTTGACTATATTAATAGGTAATCTCCAAATGCTTTCTACCTAAATACTTATTTGCTACCTAAGGATATTCTCCAAAGACTTTTTGCTCATGATATTCTTGTATTATCTGTTGTACTTTACGTGATTATCATGCTCCATGTGTTGTAGACAGTTTACTCTCAAGGCAAGATACGGTGGTAGAAATTTATCATCATGATCTCTTGTGTGCTGATATGTCAATCAAAGGAAGAATTTCCTGGATCAGTTCTGCCTCTCCACCCATATTTTTCCCCTCTGGAGTCCCATGCTGCAATGAAAAAGGACATTTTACCACTAGGAAAAAAAAAAAAAAGAAAAAGGTTTTCTAGCTTCTGTTTTTTCATCCATTTATTTACCCCTTTTCTCATTTTATATAGGATCCTAAAGATGCAAGAATGAGTCTTGAAATACTGGTGGATACTAGTGGATAGATTTCTATCACCCCAAGGGGAAAAGGTCAGTGCCCTAATTAGAATTTTATTGATGCATCCTTATATTCAGAATTATCCCACATAAACTTCTGAAAGGTTTTTCTTTGCAAAACCACATAAATAAATAATATTTCCTGGAGGCATTTATTAGTCAGGAGATAGAATGTTTCAGGGCATGCTCTTGGCAGTTAGGATAATGAAATATGAGATTCTATGCAGTTTTTCATTTTTCTGAAATGTCCCTAGGTTAATTTGAATGTGTCAGAGCTATAGACATGGAAGACTTGATCTTACACTGTTTTACGCCTTGTATAGTATTTAAGCAGCGGTCAAATGGGCTGATATGTCATATAGGCTGTATGTCATAACAACACTTCTCCAAACATCAAAGGTACGTTTTGAAGTTTTCCGGGCACGGGTTGCAAGATGAATAGGCTTCAGGACTTTTAGACTTAAAATTTGGCAATCATATTTAAATCTGTACAAACTGAGTATCATGCGTGTCACTAAGGCTAAGTACATTATGAATTCTCACTTGGAGACATTTTGCATCCAATTTAAAAAGCTTTAAGTTTTCAGGACCTTCAGAAACATATTAGTTAGGGAAAAAATAGATTCACACAATGTAAAAGTCTTAAATTTTATTATACGGATTGTTCCATAAATACTGGATTTCAAGCCGTATTTGTGTCCCATCTCCTTGCTTCTTTTTTTTTTTTTAATTTCTTCTCATGATTTACTTTGTCTTCATTTTATTTGTCTGATACATAACCTACCATTATCAGAGAAACTCATGAATACAAACTGAGAGACAAGACATCCATTTTTCCTTCTTTGTCACATATCAAAAGAGGAAAGAAGTTACAAGAAACAGGGAAAATCATAAAAGGACCCAATTCATTTACCCCTCCTATCAGTTTACATTCCTTATTGCTTTTACATAATCTCATAAGAAAACCAGTTGGGCTCCACCAGAGAATTATTCAGAGTAGGATGTAGTTTACCTAATGTAATGCAAATCACCTATATTACGGCAACTGAATACCACTCTCAGAGCCTAAGGGCTTTGTTTGGTTGCCCTTACATAGATGGGGAGTTTCCAATGCCATAGTACAGCCAAGATATCTAGAGAGTACAAGTAGATCTGACATAAGACTTAGAGGAAAAGTTTGCCTTCAGCATCAGCAGACGGAGGCCAATCGCGATCCCGGAAGATGTCTTAAATTGTTTCTCAACTTCCATGTCTAGAATCAAGCCATGTCTGCTTTCGTCTGCTGTACAAGTGGTGGGATTCAGCTGCCTAATGTATCTGCTTTTACTGCCCTGAAGAAACCTGCCTAGCCTCTATTTGCATGGAAGAACATGGGTGTCCCACAAAGCCTTTGTCAAGTCTGCAGGTTCCAGTAAGGTGTCTCAGTTTTGAAAAGATATCTGAAAACTCATTAGAAACTTATGTTTAGTCAGTTTAATGTTGCCTTATAGGGTCTAGTGAGACTAGTCTCTTACCATAGACATCTCTGATGGGCATCTAAAACTAGGTGGTACAAATTCGATGGATTCAGCTCTGCTTCTCAGAGGTAACTTTATGTCTATGTCGTACGTCACGCCTCCAGGTATTCCCACTTGCCTCTAGCAACTACGCCAGATGATCATCAGTGTCTCATGGGTCCTATGTTGTGGTGGATGTCTTCCAGACACCCTAGGGCCTCTCAAATAGCAGTGGATACTTAAGTGTAAGCAACTGCATCAAACTCTCTTCTCTAGGAGAGCCATAAAATTACCAGTATCTCACAGGATGTCTTATAAGCTAGTGCCATAAGCCATGCTTAAAATGACAGAATGGTCTTAGCTACACCCACAAGGACTAGAATTTTGAGGGGCAAAGCTGAGTGACATCTGAAATATCTATGTCTGGGAAATATTAGTGGTTTAACATCTTTTCTTGCTCAGAATTAGAACAGACACTTCTTTATGAAAAAGACCACATAAAATAATGAAGAATATAAAAAATACATTCACAGAAAATTATCACAAGGTTCTTTTAAACACTTTCAGTCTACTGAACTGTACATAGTTATAATTTTGGGGTTTTTCTTTTGTGCAATTCAGAGTGCACCTCCGTTCACTGTCATTGTTCCTCCTGGGAGTTGTAGCTGTAATGCCTTTTATTCCCACCACATTAAGTGCTCTAGACCCCCTTACACGCATTGTGGTCTATTTTCATAGCATCCACTGCACTTAGTGTGCAAATTTCTGCTTGAAATAGGTAACTTGGTCATAGGTATTTTGTCCTTATTAAAACATTAAGTTAACATGTAGAACGATACTTAGGAAAAAGTTAGGAAGTTTATAAAAATCTCGACAGGAGTGAAATAATGACTGAATGGAGGAGGTTACATTGTAAAGTGACCTTCAGCAGTACACAATTAAAAGTACATTTATCTACTGAAAATAAAAAGGAAAGAAAAATGGCTAGTTAAATACCTCACCAAAGAGTATTCAAATAATTCAATCATTGACAATAGTACTCATCCATAGATTGTCTTCTGAGAAATAACAGTACCTTTTGACTACATCCTCATTTTTCTTAGATTCATGCAATGAACAACATTTGCCTTTCACACCAACATAATCATTTGGTAATCATTTGATTTGGTAATCTTCTGGACCACGAGTCAGCTGCTGTGCCATGTGCAATGTTTGAACTTAGAAGAAACTTCGCTAGAGTTTCAAAAGCACTTGGACCATGGGCTTTGGACACGGTCAGTCATGTGGAGCCTGGTAGAAGTGGCTGAGTAACAAGAAGAGAGAGGTGAGTGTGCTTACACTCCTATCAAGCTTATGTTTCCTTTCCCAAAAGTGGTTACAAATCCCAGTTCCATTTTCCCCATTTGCCAGAAGACCTCTCCTTAAATGATTTCTCTAGCTCAGCTGAGAACAGTAGTTTTAAGATTTTTTTCTCAGGCTAGCATTCTACTTTGCCTTCCTAAACAGGAATAGAGACCATGTGTTGAGAAAACATGGAAAAACTTCTGGCAAACATGATTCCATAGAAATCAGAGTACAGTAGCTGGCATGTCATCTCAAAGACCTCAGAGGCTAAATCCCCTCTAAACCCCACCCTGCTGACTTTGGTGTGACCAAGTAGGCAAAGTCCCGCTGCATATAATATATGTTGCTTCCAAATCCAGGCAAGGATTTCTGCCTGTTTGAACTTCAAGTTATGCTCTTTCACTGGTGAGAACAGCAATACAACAGAGGTCTGTGTTACTATGCCAAGGGGAAAAAAAAAATTGGTGAAGATTTGTAATAACCGAAAAGAAATTTCATACATCACTGAAGACAAAGAAAACTGAAAATAGAAGAGATTGGGGTTGTATTTCTTTTTAATAATGTCAGTCAAAAATGTTCCAGTCAGTAGTCTGAACACCATGGATGAGGACAGATTTACCACTTCACTTCACTGAATAACAATTTCAAAGCTTAGCAAAATCTTTGTAAGAGGAGATGGTGAAGCTTAAACTTCCTGTCAACAAAACACCCCAGACAAATAATACATTTTGATAAAATAGCTGCATGATCCTTGAACTGGAATATCTAAACTAGACAAAAGGTTTTAAAGGAAGGATGAAAGGAATTTATAAAGAATCAGTAATATGAAATGGACTCGTGTACAGTTTTGCTGTGATGTAAAAGAGCAGGGACAAAGCTGGGTGACACAGACAGCCTTGTAAACTCTATGTAATGGGCATAGTGATAACCTCTGCTAAAAGAAATGCGGGTAGACTTCTGACTTTGGAAAAAAAGGCAAAAGAGTGCACTCAGGACCGTAACCACACTCAGTGCCCAAATGATTGCTTAGAAATTAATTAAAGTAGTGCTCAGATTGTAATATGGGCCTGATTTCTTTTAATTCAGTGTGAGGTTTTATGGTGGGCTTATGCAAAACTACTGAAGCTTATGCTGCTACTGAAAGGGGTATCCTGTTTTCCTCCATCCCCATAATTCATCATACCTGCACCGTAAGGTGCTGTCAGGTGTCAATCAGTTCTTGATCCTACTGACAACCAGTCAAACAAAAAAACATGACCCATTGTCTCACGGGTCTACCATCGGGTCTGATGCTCTGAGCAGCTTTGTGATTGCTGTTGGAGAAAAGGGAGAAGGTGGGAATGCACAACCACTTGCATGGGAATATAGTCTCAAACTGTGAAACTACTCTTTATTTCAGAACTAATATACCATCAAAAATTATGTGCTGAAGTAACACAGAGACGTTTCCATGTTTGGATTCTTAATATTAAGCTGAAGTGATTGGTTTTTTTTCACCCCAATTAATAACTCATTAGCTAGGTTACTGAATACTATCTCCGTTTTCAGATTGAACAACAACAAAAAAAAACTATGAAAAGGGAGATAGTTAATATAAAATATTGACAAAACCATTTTATGTTAGATTTCTTACTTTTTTTTAGATTTTACAAATGTTTTTATCAAAAAAAGTTGAATGCTTAAAGTTGGGAGTTAACAGTATTATGACAGAGAGGAATGAATGCCATTTTATTTATTTGTGATCACTGATTTTTCCATTCTCCTTATTTTTGCCTATTGTCCTTACTGTTTATGTTACACAAACATGTTATGCAGAAATGTGAAATGACTAATATAAGGAGTTAGTGGCAATACCAAGACTGAAGCTTTACATGAGCCACAGGCTACAAGAGCAAATAAAAATAAGCATGGGAACATAGTTCTAAAACAGAATTAAATATAAAAAAGAATACACTATGGACATTGTTGTAATTTTTAAGGATAGCTCAACTAACATAATGCACAACTCTCCTAAAGCAGAAGGTTGAAGGTATGCTTAATGCTGGGATTATCATAGAATCATAGAATCATAGAATCATAGGGTTGGAAGGGACCTCGAAAGATCATCTAGTCCAACCCCCCTGCCAGAGCAGGGTCACCTAGAGCACATCACCCAGGAACGCGTCCAGGCGGGTTTTGAATGTCTCCAGTGAAGGAGACTCCACAACCTCTCTGGGCAGCCTGTTCCAGTGCTCTGTCACTCTCACAGTAAAAAAATTCCTCCTGATATCCCTCTTGAATCTCCTATGCTCCAATTTACATCCATTACTCCTTGTCCTATCACTGGTCATCACTGAAAACAACTTCTCTCCATCTTCCTGACACTCCCCCTTTACGTATTTGAAGACATTGATGAGGTCACCCCTCAGTCTCCTTTTCTCCAGACTAAAGAGACCCAGCTCCCTCAGCCTTTCCTCATAAGGGAGATGTTCCACTCCCTTAATCATCTTTGTGGCTCTGCGCTGGACTCTCTCAAGCAGTTCCCTGTCCTTCTTGAACTGAGGGGCCCAGAACTGGACACAATACTCCAGATGTGGCCTCACCAATGCAGAATAGAGGGGGAGGAGAACCTCTCTTGACCGACTCACCACACCCTTTCTAATGCAGCCCAGTGTCACAGGGACTTACATGGAAATGAATACCTATAACAATAAAAATACAGTAAATAACAATAGATTATTATTGACATTTGGAGTCATTTTTTCAAAACTGGATGCACAAGCTCACCTTGCAGAACTTGCACAATATTTGTTGAGTGCTTCAAACTTTCAATGGCATTCAGAGAGCTATTTGTACTGCAAAAATGTATTGTGAGGTACCTGGTTTGGAATGTTACGCCCTTCTTAAATGTAAATAAAGTGTCAAATAGCACAATAAAGTCTCCTGCTGTACCAATGAGAACCAGAGCCTGCCTCTTTGAACAATAAAGAAAGTTTTAAAATATCTCCCATTGGCACAAGATGGAATAAATTTCCATTAATATTTTAATTCTATTTTTCATCTGTTTTGAATTCACAGTGTGAGACCAGCTTGAGTTTTGTCGTTAACCCATTTTAACTCTTATTTCATCATTTCATTTATTTGCTTTCAGTAATTTTTCTTGGCTTGACAGGAATAATAGATTTTCAGATGTTCAAGAATATATTTCTTGCACCATGAACACCTTCCCATCTATGGAAGTGTATGAATGGACATGCATTCATGTGTATAGGCATATGTGCAAGAGAGATGAAGTCAAGAAATGAAGATGAGAGTTGAAGATGGTTCTTTTTAAACTTTCATAGACCTGATTATTCCTAACAGTCATTTATATACCTGGGAGGCCTGGTGAGATTAAGTGGGAAGGTTCATTTCAAAGGTTATCATCCTAAAAATAACCTTTGAAAGGCTGAACGGTTATAACAACAGGGGAAAAATGTCACTGCCAGTGCCACAGAGCAGCAACAGTGTCTTTTTGAAAGCTAAAGGTAGAGCCGCACTAACCATGGCAGCAAGCTGCCTGAGGTCCCAAACTTGGAAAGAGGGCAGCCCCAGAGGTGGCCACATGCAGCCGCAGTACCGCTGGTGCTAAAAGAAAATAATATTAAAACTTTCTTTATTAAAGTTCTTGCTTAAAAACCAGGCTTTTAAAAGGCTCAGTTTTACGTGAAAATAGCAGAAAGAGGTCATGGTACACCTGGAAAAAGGAAGTAGATGGCAGGGTTTCATTTTTTAAATGAGAATAGAATACATACTATTGCATTTGACACTCTGCCAGAGAAACAGTCCTTGGGACAGCCCCAGGCACTGGCAGTACAGACAAATTGCAATGGGTGAGGTGTGTGGGTGTCTGTGCTTTAAGGGAATCATACCTAGGAATGGTGACCCCTAAGATGTTAATAAGACCAGGTGAAGAGAGGGAACGGGGGAAAAAATTATAACCAGACATCCTTTCTATTGCTGTGGGAGAGGAAAGGAGAAAGGCAGTGCTGGAGGCATATCATACATTATGCAAGCGCTCACAGCTGTCCAGCTCCTCCAGATCCTCTGTATGGTTAGCATCAGTGTTACTAATGATGCCAAATGTATAATGAGTGGGAGAGGGACGAGGATTAGGCTTAGTCACTGAGAGATAGCGAGTATTAAAGAGATTTTCTACAGAATCAAAATAGGTAACCAAAGAAGGACATCCATGTGTGACGAAAGGTGCAAACCTGCTCCATGGGACTCTCAACCAGGAGCTCCAGGGCACCATTCTCCTCTGGTTCCCAGCACTGACATCAGCCAAACAATGCCCGGGGAGCTGTGGAGGGACAGAGGTGGGAGTGATGGCAGGGCAGTGGGGGAGCGCTGCCTGATGCACACATGGCAACACGGGGGCATGATGTATCTGAAGGGTAGTCATGGGGTGCCAAGGAGGGCTCGGCCACATGCAGTAAAGCCTGGTGCTGAAAACGTCTGCATTTCCCAAACAGCCTGTAAGGTGGTCCCTGGCCACTTCTACTCCCTGGGGGTGTTCAAGGAGCTGCATCGTGCTACATGGCCCGGTGGACAATTCCTCTATTTCTTCCCCATTCCTCCTCCAGCTCATAAATCCTCACCTGCAGCAGGAGAAAAGGCCCTGGCAACACCATGCTCCTGTTCCTGGAGCAGCCTCCACACTCCTTCCCCTCCTCATCCTACCTCCCAAAAACGTGACCGATTTTCCTGTATCACTCTGCCTCCAAAATCACTCTGACAGGACAAGGCATCAGTGCTAAATTCCACAAGGGCTTGAGAGGTCTAACTGGTACTACAAAGAGTGATGCTTTTGACAGACAGAAGTCTGCTTTGGTATCAATAAAAACAGAATCTCACGGAGGTAAACAGGAATCTGCTAGCAGGCATTCACCTTATCTGCAACTGGTGATATAGCTCAAGAGTGATACCTTCTATGTTATCTTTTTTTTTCCATATAAATGCTGAAAATGCATTATGAAAAACACGTTCTCTTTGCAGAAAAAAAAATAGTTTAGATTAAGAACTTGCTTTTCCACAACTCTGATCGCGTGAAAAAGCACCAAGCAATATGTGTAAGTGGGATGATTTGGGGAGAAATGGCCACAGCAGCATCTCTGCCATTGTTCAATTTCTCCACTAACCTGCCACTCCCAGCAGCTTCCTCTTCTAAACTGCTTCTGCTCCACTGTCTTTCTCAGCAGCCCCCCAAGCTTCCATGATGCCAAAATAATCTGCCAGATGACAACTAGCCATTTCAAAGACATATGAAAAAAAAAGAAAATTGTTTCCATCCCCCCAAACCAATTGCCTTTATAGCTCTGATTTCTGCGGCGATCGAAGTGGACTTGGTGCCTCAGAGCAAAGTAAACACATATGTTCGGGAAGGCTTTTAAACTACTTGGCACCAAATCACCTCGTGCCACCCAGAGAATATTTTTTCAGCCTCACGGGCTTCTGATGTGTATGAAGCACTGGCTTTCAGATTCCATGTGTCTCTGAGATACAGTTGGTGGTGTGGTGGTACGTGTGACCTCAGACATCTGGACTAGCTGTCAGCCAGAACCTTTAGTGTTTGCAGCACCATACTGAGGCTCTTTCACATCAGATGGAGAGGAAAATATTCCCAGATATTGGCTCTCTCCCAAAACCAGTACTTCCCTTGGATCACACCTCATGTGAAGCTCTGTATGAACTGAAGGGAGAGATGGGTTATTGGCATATTTCGCACAGGCTGTCTGTTGGCTTTGTTGTAACTGACGACAGCTTCAGCCTGGAGGAGGCACGACTGCATGTTGCTTTGTGCATATATATACTATTTTGCCTGCTGTTTCAATTTGATTTTGTATTTTCTCATTGAAGAAGATAAGAAAAATAAATAAAAGCTATCTCACTTCTATAGCAAAAAGTCTATGCCGGTTGCAGGTACTCCTGCAAAAAAGATAAAAGTGTGCATATAGAACAAAAAAGAAATACATTTCTTGCATATATATTAGCAAACCAGAACACTATTTAAAGGTGAAATCTGTTTAGTTCCTCTTCCATCCACAGTTGCTGGAAAAAGAAGGCACAAATTGATGCCAACACTGAACAACATCACAGAGATTACTCTACAAAGTATCTCCATTAGAAATTTGCGTCCAGACCCTGTGGGCCTTTGAAGGCATTGCTGCAGAAGTGAGACAGGGCTATCATTTGTCAAGTATTTCTCTGGAATAAAATTCTCAGATACCAACTGACTTAAATCAAGCAGAGAACAATACCCCAAGTTAGGCAGCTCGCTTCTCAGCCTTTTAATGGTGCTGGGAAGGATCCGTGAAGGATCCCAGTGAGAAGAACTGCAAGAGTTAAGCAGGTGTCAAGCAGAAACTGAGTACTTGGATGGAAGTAAACCATGAAACTTGTGGTGTCTACGAGACTGCTAAGGTCACTGTTATGACCCTAGACTATTGGCTATTATTGAATAACTCTTCTTTACTTTTCCATAATTCTTTTTCTTGTCTGTTTTTTTTTTTTTTTTTTTTCGCTTTTTTGGGCCTTTTTGTTGTCTCAGTTTCATCCAGCATCACAAGAAAAATCAGATTTTAAGACTTCAGAAATTTTTTGGTTTTCCATCCTTACTGAAATCCAGTGCCAACTTCCATTTTTCTGCCACAGGTTGTCTAATTCACAGTGGGGAATGGAACAGTAGAAATGTGACATTATCATGGGAGGTGTAGGATATAATGGAAAATTTTTCATTTCTTAGTCCAAGGACTCCACGTCAGATATACATTGGCTATGAGGCCATTATAAGCAGCTTTTCTTCCCAATACAGTTTCCTTGGGGTAAGAAACCCTCCCTCAAGGACCAGAAGCACAGGCTGATGCCATTTTGGCTGATGGCATGGCATTGTTAGTTGTCACATATGAAAAACTTACTGTTCAAGTGGAGAGATGCTCTAACAGCCAAAGATACTTTTGGTACAGGCCTACAGTCTTTTTCTTCTCTTTTTCTCACGTATTAGTGATTGTGTGCTATTGATAAATATACACACTAGCATAATATGGCTGTTGCGAGAAGGCATAATGTCAATGGCAATGTCAAATCTTTTTTGTCATGTACTTTGGCATAGGCTTCATGACTGTGTCTATGCTGGCAGTACCACATAGTAGGAGGAAGAATACATGGGAGAATGACAACAGTCATCTCTGGCAAGGATAAGTGGCTTTGAAAATGTCCTTCAGGTAATGTACATTCAGAGGGATTATTTTGTTCTGCAAACAATGTGCTTGCAAGCACACTGCGATGATCACTCTTGCTACAAACAACAGCTCTGCTGAGTGCTCATCTTTGGCAGCAGCAGCAGGATACATGAGGTCATGGATAATTACTGCTCACCTCACTAGGTGTCCACTACCAACAATTCCAGTTGCACCCATGTGCACTATGCACTGTTTGCAACGTAACACATACTAGAACAAATATCATTGGCTTTTAATAAGTCTTTTACTTAGGGTGGCAGCAGATGTCCAAGGTTTTAAATAAGTGCACTGTGAAAACAGAAAATGAAAACAGCTTGGATGACTTCATAAGCGGTTAGAGGATGAAGTGTCTTTATTTCCTTTTGAGTTAATGTATGTATAGTAAGTATATTAAGTATATTTCATAAAGCGCTAATTATTAGCATATTGCTCTCCAGTACGGACATTAAATTGCTGATAACAAATCCTTGCATGCCTAGGACTGAAGCATATAGAAATAATTATGACTGACTGGACAGTTACTGCTTTAATGAACTTAAAAAAAAAAAAAAAGTTCTCTTAGAGACAATGCTTGAAATGTACAAAAAAATGGGGAAAAATATGGGGAAAGTTTTGAAATTCTCAAAATCCACAGGGCAATACTAAAATCTGCCTAGAGAACTAAAGAGGGGATTCCCCATGTGCAGAAACCATCATCACTGTTTTCCAGTGTGGTAGAATTCCAGGTTCAGTACCCATGGGCACATCTGCATGGGCAAGCGCTCAGCCCCAGCACAGTTTGTACAGGGATGTATCAGCCTGGATACTTGGAAAGCATGTTTGCACAGTCTCAGGTCCAGCTTACAAACTATAACTTGCCTTTTCAGCAGTGTGTATTAGCTCAGGCACAGCACAGCACTTTCAGGACCAGCTCAGAGCACAGAGCAAAGTGAGCTCTCTGCATGTACTCGTTTAGACATATCCTCATGGTTCCCAAACACATTTTTACTGTGGTTGCCAAATTCCCAGTGGCAGCAGTTTTGACAGTCACAGTCAAAATATGACTCTGTAATAATAAGTTTTCATGTGACAGCTGTTGATAAAGTCCTCTCCACATATATACCAGGAGGCATTGTGAACTTCTGCTCTAAGGATGGCATGACTTTGGCAAAAGCTTTCTGGATGTTAAAGTAACTAATAATATGTTATACACTTCTGGAAGTCCACTACAGAGACAAGAATTTCTTTTTCCTGTGTTCTGTTTCTTTGCTGTGAAAAATTCCAAAACTAATTTCATGATCATCCAAGCACAGGCCATGTAAACAAATGTAATGATGTTTGTCTTAAACAGTTAAGAGGACTGCTCAAGAAAGGCTGATGTTTCCCCACCATGAAACTCTCCACTGCCAAAGACAAAGGTAAAATCAATGAAAGTTAAGAGAAACCTGAAGTGCATTTCTCATCATTCTTTTATCCTTTTTTTTTAAGTGGACAAAACCAATGTTTGCTACAATAGCTGTTGTCACATATGCATAGCTGTGGACCACAGAGAATGCTTTACACGTCATAATTTTATATCCTTGCTTGGGGCTGAGTCTCCCCTTATCAACACTATAAGCTATGATCTGTGCAATTAGCTGAAATCAGTGTGTTAATCTGATCTTCCCTTTCCTTCTGCTTCCTCAGTTGCTGCATGTTCCTTCTTCTTCATTAGCTGAATCTAATAGGCACTCGTTTGTCTCATCTACTTTTTGGAGAATAAGATGTCTTAGACCTGTGTCATCACTGACTATTTTAATCTCATCAGTTAGCTGGCATTCAAGGGCTTTTTGGATGAAGAAACAGAAATATGAGTCACTGTGATCTTTTTTATACACAGTAAATCCAGTTCTACAGAAGATTTACCAATAAATTTATCAAACTATTTCTGCCTTCCCCTCTGTCCTTGTCAGCCTGATATGGCTCAGATCTGCATTGCCTATGGAGGGGCAGCCACTTTGTACAAAGGCGCCATCTGTTCCAGTGTTGGAAAGAAGCAAATTGTTTCACACTTTTGCAACGAAACAAGGGAGGGACCAGGCCAGACCCTAATTGCCCCTCACTGCTTTCTTAAGTCATTTTACTTCTTCGGAGATGTAAGCCAATGTAATGAGGCACCTTAGTACAGTTCTACAAAGGGGTCATGTTGATACAGCTACACTGATAAACAATGAGGGGACCGAGTAAATTGTCCACACCTGAAAATGGTTATTTCACATCCTGTTTTTGTTTTGGACCACTCCAACCAGCTGTGTCAAAACCAATGCTCAGGTACAAGCAAGCGAATACTTTAAAGTAGGGACCAACCCCAAAAGCCAATATTGATGGGGCTGTACCAGATCTAGCTCCCACCATCCTGCACAGTCCTGAGGATCCCAGAAGGCTCTTCATTCTCACAAACACCCACATGTTTGTGTCTCAGTGCAGGCAACAAAAACCTCAGTTTCTTATTGATGGTCTACAACATGTTACTTATATTATTTCTGAACTTAGAGCTGAGAAAAAACCACATGTAGTAATAATTATATCCTAGATCCCGGGCCAGTTGCTATGACACTCATGATAATGTTGCATTCTGATGTGCTATGATATAAGTCTTATCTGAATATCTACTGCGATGCAACATCAATGTGGCCAGCCAGCTCTAGGTCAGGCTAGCCCTGAATGGTGTAAAGGCCCTCTCTACTCTCTCCACCACTTGAATGTAGAGTGATAAACCATTTGCTGGAGTGGATGCGTTTAATGGCACAGATGTGGCTTTTGTGAGGATTGCAAGGGGGGACTTTTCTATTGTTATTGATTTAATAAAACAGGTTGAGAGCAACTCTTTACCTAAAGCAAGCACCTCGTGCTCCTGTTTGGAGCTCTAAATCTGCCTTACTGCTGACATGAATGATATGGCTACATCACCTCTAAAGCCAGCACTCATGCAATTAATCTTTCCTGTGTTACAGCTGGCTCCTTCAGTGAAACCCTGTTTTGGTTTTGGAGATGGTAAGATTGTAATTTTGGACATAATTTAGTGATGTGGAAGGAGGAAAATACACTGCAAAAACCTGCAGAAAGGCAGGAAACCTGGTAGAGAAAAACAGGTGCCAAACACTCAAGGATTTAGGGCAGTAGAGAGGAGCATCTTTGTACAGGCTGAGGTCGTCTCCTTTTTCATAAAAAATTCTGAGCCCATTCAGTGATATTTTTTGGCATTTTCTCATCTAGACAGTGTCAGGTTATTTTTAATAGTGCAATTCTCCTGCAGCTTGCAAATGTAAAACTTTCATTTCCTATTGAGAAGTTCTTTTCAGTTCATCTTCTATGATAGAAAATGAAATTTCCATGTGAGCCAGCCACTAGAGAGTCTGAGGGAAGCAATATCTGGGTTAACAGACTGTTTTAAACACATTCTCTCAGGACCTTTCTCTTCCCCTTCAGCATCTTCAGCCTGTCTGACTCTTCTTTCCTGCTTGTTTCTTCAGTGTTCGGGTCGATTGTGATCTACTTGAAAAAGTAGCCTGGATGTATTAAAGAATGGCTCTTCATACCAAGTGAAGATTCAAAATAATCTGAAAGTAACAGAAAAGTGTTGGAGAACAGCACCTAGGGCAGGACTGGAGGAATGGTGGGTGGATCAAGGCGCATTGCACAGGACAAATAATAAACACACTAGCAAACAACTAACTCCTACCTCATTAGCTGCCCTTGAGATAACTGTATTGCTTTGATCTTCATTTGCAACAGCAATAGCAAAACGTAAAGATAAATCTTTAATCTTGTAAGTGCAGTAGCCTCATATTTACTAACATTTATCAGCCTCAAAGATATACTACTAGTGAGTACGTGAGTTGGACTGCTTCTGTGCAGCCTGTCTGTGGTAAAAATGTGTAGGGACAGTTTGCACGGGTGGAAAAAAAAATGCTTCTTAGGACCAAATCTATTTCTGCACGCACATGTATTTTATTTTGCACGTTACAAAAGAAAGTTTTCACAGATTGTTCTCCATTCCAAAACCTCCAGACTTTTATTTACAAACTTGCAAACCTACATTATAAAATACCCAGGGCCTGAGTCAATTCTGCGCACTGCCTTTGATATCAATAGCCTCTATTTTTCCTCCCAGCAGGAATGCTGGAGTTCACTGCCAATTGCTTGGAGGTAGGCTGATGGTATCCAAACTAAAGGAGTGCAGAAAGAATAGTTATTTTGTGCCTGAAAAGCATTAGAAGGTCCAGTGAAAAAGAAATCCAAGTTACAACACCCTCAGGACTTTGAAATAACACTAGTGACAACATTGTATTGTATTCTGATGTGCTGTGTGATCTAACTCTTATCTGAAGAACAAGCATTTTGGACTCCACAGAGACAGAATGTGGCATTTTGTAATGACATAATGATAGACTTAAGTCCTACAGGACTGTGTAAAGATCATCAGTTTCACTCAGAACTTTAGGCTGAATTATCAGCTGCAGCACAAATAACATAAAATCCCTTCAGCTCAATTATGTGGCTTAGTCTGTGTGATCAATGCCTCCAACCCTTACTTCACTTTTAACTACCTTGTGATGGATATAACAATAGAGGGTTTCCATCAAGACAGTTTTGGAAAGCACTTGAAGAGCAATGTGTTGGGGATTTTGTATTAAATCAATTTAATCAATAAACATTAGACATTATATTTCCTAAAAATTTACTCCTACTGCAATGAAACAGTGAAGATTATAAGAAAAAACCCATACCCACATTCTGTTTCAGGACCAGAAAAAAGTAAAGATCATTTTTTGTAGATAGAAAATGACAGAAAGTGATAATTTAGTAGAAATTAATTTTTTCAAGTTATCCTTTCTTTTCCAAAATAATAGGCTGATCACATCAATCTGGTCTTCAACTCCATATTACTCTGATTTTTTTCATCTCATTTTTACTCTGGCATTTCAAGTGTAACTGAGATGTCAAGTCAAGGCAGCTTTTTTGATAACCAATAACAACACAAGAATGGCAGCCATAATCTCTTATTAAGCTCATGGAGGTGTGAAGAGATAAAAAACTCCACACAGAGATTCTGGAAATCGGAGATTCTCTTTTACAGGTTACATGTGACTTTGAGTAAATCGCTTAGTGGATTACTCAACCCTGAAAAATAATACCAGCACAGTCTTAGTTAACATATCAGTTTCTTATATGTACTCATAATTACATTTGCTTGTGTTAGAGGGAAAAACATGTTTCTGCTGTTAACTCCTCTTAGCCAGCACAGAAAATAAATGTAAGCTGCAGTCCATTCTTGCTTATGAAGTGCCGGTACAGGTCACAATGCTGCATTTCTAGGGACCCATCAGTGCTGCAAAAACAGAAGAAAAGTCCAAGACAACTCTAGGTGAAGCCAGTTAATCAGGCAGAATATCTCAGGTCCTAACATGGTCCTAATCCATGGTCACATGGATTTGTGGTACTCTTTCTGTTGCACAAAATTGTACCCCCGCCTGAATTTGTAAGGGTGGCACTTGGGGAAAACAAAGCTGATACTTTCATCTATCACATTTGTGTTGGGGATCATTGGGAAAATATGAAGCTATTGTTATGGGCTTAGAGTTCAGAGTAAGCTTGCATTGCAATTGTGGATAAGCTGAGCTCTGTAGAGACTCTTAAATGCTTTGATGTCTAAGGAAAAAGTGTGCAACAGACGTTGAAAGTTACCTCTGTTCAAGCGATACTGTTGCTGAGCTCTAGCTCCTGCTGGAAGATGTACTGAGCATTGCTCAAAGGCCACGATGTAGAAAGACGGCTGCGTTCGAGAGCAGAGTGAGCATATTTGGCAGTGAAACCATCTTGTCTGGAAGATTGCCAGACTACACAATTCCCACACACGAGTCAGGGTAGGGAGCTCCTGCTGGGGTATAGGTGCTGGAGACCTTGGAGGCAGAGTGGAGCCCCTTCGCCATTACAAATAGGGACGTCCTTTGCTCTGAAAAAAATGAGTCCCAGGAAAGCTGACAAAATAACTATGACAGATTTTACTATGAAAAAAGATAACCTAACCAATCTTGTGTCATTCTCCTGTCACGCAGAAGCACAGTTCTTGCATTAATTATTGGAAGTCGTTAGGTAATTCAAGGAGATCACATTCCATAGATAAAGGCAAAGATGTGGCTGAGATTGTGGACTCCAGAGCTACATCCACAGAAGCAGCCTTCCATATCCAGGTATCCTATTATCTGAAAGTCACTGGCTGTGGGCCAAAACAGGCATAAGTAAATTAAGGCTCACACATTAAACCATTCCAATGTAGATAACGGCATTATACCATGAGAAAAACAGTTTCAGAGATTAGTCCTAAGCCCTTTGGGTAAAGACACAAGAATACCCAAATATATTCTCTCACTTCACACATATTCATGCTGAAGAGTGTGTCAGCAACATGCAGTTTATCTCAGCCCACAGAAATCTATCCATAAGGCATGTACAGAAACACAACCCAACATAGTGACTAATCCTGCACCAGCAGCACTGTTTTCTTAGTCACTTGGTGGCTTGGAAGATACCCACATTTAGAACTGAGCTGACAATTGGAAGCGAACAGTTTAATGGCTTAAATCAACATTTTCCTAATTATTTATTTACAATCTCATGAACATTTCCTTTCATACTGTAATTATCCAAAATGAATCTCATTTTATGAGTGTAAACGTGTGGGATTATGGGTTTATCGAGAGGTGTATAATACAACAGTCAATGTCTTTAAGTGACAACTAATTATACAAGTAATATGGTTCTGTCTTTTCCCTCACTGGCTGAGTGTAACTGCTGACATTTGGACTTGAAGAAGCTGGTGTAGGGATGAAGAACCCAGGGGAGAGTGTTGTTTTAGGGATAGGTTGTAGCTGAGAGAGATAAGAGCTACTTAAAATATTTAAAAATTCATCCTTTTCAAACTACATAAGACATCACTTAGGCAGGATCCTAAAAAATCCACAACCTCCTACACTCTGTATTGGTATAAGTGCAGAATTTGAACTTAATTTTGGCTCACACTACTCATACAAATGAATCATCTGTGGAAATGCTCGGCGCGCTGGCAAAAATTGTCAAAGCTTGATACTTCTTCTTTGAGTCTGGAAGATTTGATAGATCTAATATTGACCCCCATTTGTAAACTTCACACTGCCACACTTGAGGCCATCAGTATGTGCTAAGCAATGGCAGGGGAGCACCTAATCTAGGGTATGACACAGAATAAGTGTCTGCTATGTGCTTTTGGTGTTGTCATTTATACAGGTGATTAGCATTGGCCTTCTGTACAGAAACAACTGGAACTTCAAGGATGGGGCTTTGAAGCAATGGCACAAAGCTGAACAGAAGAAAGGAGCTGCCCAGGTCAACCTCGTTACCTCCTCCAGGTAGTCCCTGTCTCTTTCACTGTGCTGCCAAGGGTTAAATCAAAGCTCATATAATTTGGCAGTACTTAATCAAGTGTCCTCTCTGCCTCCATTCTCTTTTGCAGATAGATTGTTCAAATACACTCCATATGTAATGTAGGTTTATCTCATTTTTTTGGCAGGATATTGTGACCTTTGAACTGAAATATCCACAGCCTGCTATCATAACAGAGCTGCTGACGTATCAGTATAACCCAGCTTGGCAGGCATCCCTGCAAATACTATAAAAAGTTTTATTGCTTAAAAAGTGCAGGTACTCCCTACCTTGCACTCTTTTAAGGGAGCAGGGCTCATGTATACCACAAAGAAGGGAATTGCTGTGAGCATGTGGAGGCTGCTGAGGCTGTACTTTTAAAGCTCCACCCCATTGACCTCTCCTAAGGAATAAGAGAAGAGGGAGGGGATGTGGGATAGCTTCAGGTAAAATCATGGATAGAGAAATGGCAAGACACTTAACCAAACTAAAAGCAGGACTGGTACCTGGTGATGTTAAAGAACATGGCGTGGCACTTCAAGGAGAGGACAAACAAATAAGAAGCAAAGACAAATCAGGAAGAAAGGATATTGCCCAGAAAGATCACCCAGGTGGCTATGAGGTCCACAATTGAAATCAAAGGAAGGGTAAGGCACAGTTTCTGATAGAATATGTCAGTGCTATAATGAAAAGCTGATGGTAGTTAATTTAGGCATACATGAGTTAGCTGCAAATTAACTAACCCATTCCTTGATCAGCAATTACAGCAATATGGAGTCCAGGGCAAGATGTATAGTCTGTGCTGAATCCTGTGCTACTGCAGCTAAGTATTGTCAATACTTACACTAGCAAGGTACTTAGCCTACATACCTTGGATAACCTATATAGCTTGAATATTTAACTTGAGTACTACGAATATTTTTCAATTTATAAGGAATTAGGGTCTTTTAGCTAATATCATACCATGCCATGGAACCTCTTCCAGCAAAGATGCAGAGTGAACCTTACCTCCTGATTTCCAGGTTTATGACTTAGTTGTGGTAGCAGCTATCTTAGAAATTTCAAATGGACACACTATTAGAACAACAAAAAGATGTGTTGCTAAGCAGTAAGATCAAGTGGGTTGCAAAGTATTGTGAGTTATGGTGACAGGGGACAGGTAAGGAAGGCTCTGAATACATTGGTCAGACATTCACCGTGACTTGTAAGGCATTGCAAAAACATATGTCTATATATTTTTTGCAGCCTTTGAGGGTCACAACTACAGGTTAACAAGCCTTGGGTCACGTTGTCCCTATAGGTACTCAATGAAACTCTGCAGTTCAACCACTCTTGCACTGACTGTGTTTCATACTCTCTTTTTACTAGAGCTGGCTTCTGGTTTCTGGCAGATCCAAGTGGGTTTGGTCTCTGAAGGTGATTATCCTTTCAAAGCTGCCAGCAGCAGCTGCTAACAGTGATCCAAACCAACCTTCTAAAGCACAGTTTAATACTTTTTTTTCCTGCAAGTTTAACTAAGTGTGGAAAACAGTTAAACTAGCACTCAGGTTTACCTACACCTCAGCTTATTTTCTAGGTTTTATTACATTTTGTTTAGTTTAGGCATCTATGATGTTTTGACTGAGATGAACAGGATCTCCTACAGCTGCTGCCTCACTGTCTCCCCACATTGCCTTCCCCTAGGTTTCTTTCTTCTCCACTTCTCCTTTCTAGGAGATTTTTAAACAGATAGTTGTCCTTTGATCTCAAGCCATAGTAGCGGGACAATAAGCTTGTTAACCTCAGCCTGAACCAGGCAGGTAGGCACTTTCAGATTAATAGCCTACCCGTTGCTCTCTGAAGGACTCTTGGTATCTCCCCTGGAAATATCTTATCTCTATCACTGAGCAAGCAGGAAATGAAACATAGATTCATGAAGTGTAAGCCCAGAAGGGACCATTAGAAGAGCTATTCTGATCTTATATATATCAGAAGCCCTTTAATTTCACCCATTTATCCTTGTAGTGAGTTCAATAACTTCTATTTGACTAAAGTGAATGCTCCTCCTAACAGATGCTCCAGATTTAAATTCATGCACTCAAACAAAAAAGTATCAAGCACATAAACTGAGACAGGTAAAACAGCCATTGAAAAATAGTACAGATGTCTCCCTCATTCTCTGTAACACTGCCTGGCTGGTTTTTGATACAGACCTGACATGTTTTAGTAGGTCTGCATGAGTCACTCTAAAATTCACCTATGCTCAGTGTAACAGATCCTGAAAATTAAGGCATATGTAGCACACAGATTAGGCACCATTACAACCTTGTTAAGTAGATTGCATACTATAGTATACTGAGATAATAACAAAGTAGAATAATACTCCATGCAGGACTATGACAGTCATCGGTTTGTAAGTCTAGGCAGACAAATGGAAGAGGGCTACCCCAACAACTCTCTGTTTCATTTTTAGCTCATTCTCCAGCTCAGTTTTCACTCACTTTTCTGTCCAAGTCATATTTACTCTAGGGGACTCTTACACTAAGCATTGCTAATGCAAGAGAGTTAGTCCCACGGTCTCACAGGGTGAGAGCTCAGCCAGCCCCTCTTTTATTTAGCTGTGTGGACATTGTCAGTGAGTCTAGGTAGCATATAAAGGAGAGCTGAGGCCAGCAAGGAAGTCATTACAGTAAGTGCAAAAGAGTAATGTACTCTACGATGCTTTGAAGCAAAACAGAGAACATTCCAAATCATCATTAACCAAATTAACTGAACCATCTAGCAAAACTCATGTTATTGTCAAACATAAAACAATTTAATAAAGCAACAACTTCGAACATTTGTAAAATCTGCTGAGATGAGGGAGAGTTTTTAATCTGTGTGTATTACATCTCTATGTATTACACCTTCCTAAATGCACTATCATAACAGCATTCCTTCATGGTGTTTGTAAGTAGACGTTGAAAACAGAGAGGTTTTGAAAGATAGCACACTCCCTGGTGGGGTACCATCTCAAGGAAGTTAATAAGGAATGTACATGTGGTTATAACATTCCTTTTTCTAAAGACATTGCAACATTTAAAGGTGACTTTAGTCCAAGAGATTGAGAAAGGTTGTATTTACATACCACTATTCACCTGGTAGATTTTGTACAAATACTGTTCTTCAAAAGTTATGAACACGGTTCTATACAGGTCACATCATTTCAGGACCATGTTACTTAGATGCAGTATGCTCAATCATACGACTTTTCAGTCTGGGGCATGCTTAACCATGTAAGTCCAAAAGGCCAAATCTGAGGAGATTTTGAGCAGCTAATTTCCATCAGCTTCTGAATTTGAAAATATGCTCTCATGAAATAATTCCATGAAGTCTGTTTTCTCGCCTTCAGCTTATTCTATATCTCTGGCTCTAGGAGCCAAGACAGAATATGCTATTATTCCTGAGAAATCTCTGCACTTATCATTACTACCTAAATGAAATATAAAACCCACAATGCTGTGAGGGAATGCAGTTAGGACAACATGTCCATCCAATGAGAATATTTTGCTGACACAGATCACAATTTCATGACAACATTGGCCTAACAAAAATTTTACCTATCTGTACCAATGCAACTGTCGGAAGAGGATTCTGCAAAGCCCATGAGCTAATTTATGGAACAAAACTAGGGAAGAACATGCCTAACAATGGAAGGTAAATGAGGAGACTCTAAAATACAGTCCATCTTCTGTGGAATTCCTTGAATTTCAAGAAGTTAACTCCATTAAATTTACATTGAAAAACTAATTAATTAATTAATTAAACCAACAACATTTTACTAGAATGTATATAGTTTTATTCCAGGACTACAGATTAGCACAAGGAAAGAATTTGAAGGACATTGCACAACATTCACCCTGATGAACAGAGGTTTTCTTGATGCCTCTAATTTCAAGAGTCCCATCCAGGATTAAATCAGATGCTAGTTTATATTTTGTATTGCATACTTACGATTTTTTTAGAGTAGTTCCTGCTGGTAACAATGTGTCCTAATCTAGCCCCGCAACCACTCTATCAGTATTAATAACTATCAACAGACTAATTAATGTGTGCCTGCTGTGTGTATTTCAACAATATAAATGTCTTGCTATGCAAAAGGTGTCAGATAGTAAGGTAATTTTTATAAGTGGGCTCTGTGTCCTGATTATCATAGAAAACTGAAATATCTTATGATCTTAGTGCAGTTCAGGAAACAGAACAATACTTTCAACATTTTATTCTGAATGTAGTCTATAATTTTCAAAAAGGTAACCGACTTTCAAATGTATCGGTTTACGTATATTGTTCTCCTTAACTCCAGTACATATTGAGAATGTGCATTTTTTGCAAGGTAGAGCCCTCTTTCTTTTAATTTATGCTTGTTTTATCCTGAAATAGCTTCAGTAACACTGCTTTTTACCACTGTGGCTGAGAAGAGAATGAGGTCCAGTGACAAATAAACCCAACAATATATAACTAGATTTCAGTTCTGCAGCCATCATAATAGACAGTCTGGCCACTTAGAGAATCTCAGCTTGTCCAAGAAAGTCTCTTTACAACAGAGAGCCATCGAAGCTTTCAACTCATTATCAATGTTTGCATACAAGTGCAAATTAATGTTTTACTATGAATATGAAGGAATTGGTGGGATAATGCCAGGCCTCTGTGTGCTTTGTTACATGCATTTTTTTGTCCTTATTGCTTATTTAATATAATCGTATTCAACAGTAGAGGTCATAACATCTTCAGCAATACTGCTTCTACTAGTCGTGTGTGAGGAGTCGGAATAGGTTTTCAGAGAATGTTATTATGCATATATACAAAAACCAATGGAGTCATTAAAGTTGTATCTTATTCTCCTGTAATGTTCTCACTGTAGTGTCCAATAAGCATTACGGAGTCAATTTGACTGACAAGAAGACAAAAGTTTTTTTATTAGGTGCGTGGGTACTTGGAGCCTCTTCCAGGTTTGGAAAACACTGCACCCTCCTTTCCTTCACCAATTGAATGATAGATATTTAAAGAAATCATTTAGGTTCCCAGTTCTTCTTTGAAAATCTAAACTTTTCAATTGATGTCATCTGCTGTGCTTATTAAGAGTGGTAAATGCTGTAATGATGTTCACTGGTAAGCAAACTGCCTAAACAGGGAATAGAATGACGAAATCATAGAATTGTTTTGGTTGGAAGAGACCTTTAAGATCATCAAGTCCAATTATTAACCTGGCACTGCCAAGTCACTACTAAATCATGTCCCTCAGCACTACATTTACAAATCTACATGAATATATGTGCTGTTTGCCACTGTCATCATGTATCTGCCTCCAGAGACCCCAACAGTCTTCTGACAACAAGCAGACAAGACAGCCTTTGCAGACAATGTACTTCCCAGAAGACACTTTCTGCGATGACAGACTCTCTGAAGAAAGGGACCCCTGCCATCACAGTTACACCACAGCAATGGTTTGTTCAGCACAGTCATCACCATGAGTGCAAGTCTTAGCTCATAAAGAGCTCCTGCCTCCTCCATCCTGAGGTCCAGGAGGCTGAGTGTTGCCTTCCCCAGGAGCCCACAGCCCATGGAGATGGGAGGTTACGGTGCTGCAGGGAGTTGCGAGGAACCCACAATGGCCAGAGCAGAGAGACAGGGCAGGATGAGGAGGACCCTTATGGCATGTAGGGTACTGCCCTGACCAGGATCCCAGGGATGGACTGTAAAATGTCCCTTTAGTTTCTTTTGGTGCTGAAGGCACTATGACAAACACCCTTAGGCACTTACAATGTGTCTGAGGTATAGGGCTGTGGTTGTGAGGCTGTTGCTTGTGAAGCAGTAGTAAGGAGCTTGGTGCTGAGGGTACCTGTACCCATGCTCAGCAGCTTCTGAGCTGTGGTTACCCCCATTCCTGTCCACAGCCCTGCCTGTCTGCGCCTGTATGGCTTTAGATGGTCCAGTATATTTTGCTCCTCAGAGCAAATATGAGAGCCCAGGCAATGTCTCCCTTTCACTGGGGTTAGAGGGGAGCCAGAGTTAGGGATAGACCTTTCAGGAGCAGCACTGGTGTCTGAGAAAGGTGGGCAAGCTGCCCTGCCATGCTGGGAAGGTGACCTGGGGTGACTTGTGCAGTGGGGACTGTGCTGCCAGCACTGAGCAGCTGCTGTCAAGGTCCCCGCTGTGACGCTGAGAAGAGTCAGTTCTGTACATATAATTGATGATTTTGAAATGTGACAGATATATTGATGCCCTGAGAGCCTACAGCCTCTGAGGGTGTTCATGGTTTACCTAATAATATCCTGAGTTGCTAAAACAGATGTAGTTGCTGCCAACAACAGGGAAAGAAATGGAGCCAATGATGAACGTAATAACACATCCCCACATTGGAGCACGGCAGCTGCTATGCACTGCAGAACAGTATTTTTCATTTCCTAAAGGACCTAATACCTGCTTTCTGTACATTGTGGGGTTTGCTGATGCTTTGTTCAAAAACTGAAGTCTCCTGTTGCCAAGGGTCTAACTGATTGGTAGCATCCTTACCATGTATTTTAAACAGACTTTGTGGCAGATCTGCACTGTGATAACTGGCCTGAGTGGAAGATAGTGTCTGAACTTGGACCCCACTTAGCTTTTCCTCATACTGTACGCATCAGTAGATCAGTGTGCCTGTGGCACTTGTGTGAGACTGATAATGTCTGCATCGCTTTATCTAATGCATATAATGCCCCTGTGGCAGCATGGTGTTTGCCATGATGATTGTTTCCTTAAAGAGCTCTTTAAAAGTTTGAACATTTTTCAATAGGAGTAATTAATACTGGGGGTGATTAATTAATAGTGTTCAGTGATGTTGCTTTGACTTCATTAATATGCTCCTTTGTACTTCATTCAATATTTGCAAGAAGCGTTTGCAGTGTGCTCTGTTCCTGCCAGGCAATGAGCTATATGGCCTCTCATTGTTTCTGTTGGTTTATCTGCACTAGAGCCAGCAAAGCCTGTTTTGCAATAGTTTATTTATTTTTTTTAAGTAAACAGTGGTGTTAAAATCTTCCTGTGACACAAAGTTTTGATTACAAAGAATTAGATTCAGACCTTTAAAATCCTGGCTACAATTGCATTTAAATGCAATTTTAGCATCTCTGCCTTGACAGCAGTGCAGCACTGCATAATGCTTTTCTGCTCAAAATCAATAGACATCTTGTGGCTAACCTAAAAGCTTCCCAGGCACTGAGTTTAGGCAATGTACATGCTAACTTGAAATCTCAGAGAAGCTGGTATCAGTGCACAAGTTACGCACAACAGTCTTGCAGTTGAAGCAATCATCCAGAGGCGAGGGACTAGAAACACGGGGTGTGTTGTGTGATCAGAAATCTTGCAGTCATACTCTTTCTCACTTGTTTTCCTTTTAAACATGTGGATCTTGCATGCCAAGCTGAGATACGGCTGGGCAAATACTCTCTGTCTTCCTTCCCTCCCATCACAGCCTACAGGAAGGGTCTGTAACGCGCTCTCCAGGAATGCAGGTCTGATTCCTCTCCATCTAAAGAAGGTTTCAAACCCAGATCACCCCCTCTTGGAAAAGTGCCCTGATACCACTGGTCTATCATAAAAAAGAGCACAGCCATCTGGCAGCTTTTGAAAGGCAGGAGTTCAGCCCACCTGGGCAGCCGTGCAGAAAGGCAAAATATTTTCAGCCTGGATCAGAAATTGAAGGTCCAGAGAGAGTGGGAAGACTTCTGGTCTCTGCAGATTTTATGTCTATCCCTATGTGGCATCTTGTTCAATGTCAGTTTTCAGAGGAAGTAGGTCTTTCTACAAACCTCTAGATGATATAGACATCTGAAGCACATTGTGTGGGCTACCCTTTGGAAGGTGGTGGGAACTGGCTAAAACCTGAAGTTTTGGATATCTCCGCAAAACCCCTCAAGCTCTCAAGATAAACCATCTTGTACATTTTTTTCCCTTACATTCATTTTCCTGCTATCTCCAGACCACTGTCTGCCAGGTGCAGAGGGACAGAGGGAGCTTAGGGCTGAAGTGTATCCCCACCGTGTTTTCCTGGGACTTCTGCACGGGAGTCAATGGGTGATAATTGTCCTGATGGCAACTCTGACCAGATGAATTCTATTTCAGACCAAGTTTTAGTTTCAATTTAACATTACATATCTGACAGGATACTAAATCCTTTACCATGGCAAGGCTTTCAACCTCTGAATGCCATGAATTCAAAGGCAATTTCAACATGTTTTTTAAGGATTCCAAATACATTAACAGTAACTGAAGCTTAATCTTATACTCTGTACTGATGCTCTCATTTGCCTACAGTTAAAAAACTGCAGAGGCCTTATTAAACTTAGTGCCAATAATGTCAGCCTTTTGCTTCACTCAAGCAAACAAGATGACTACCCACCCCTCACAATGATGGATACATGCAATATATACTGCCATAAAAAACTTTGCTCAAACAGATTTTGAAGCAGGAGGGCAATTTTAGCATTTTTAAATAAAGTTTGAAATAAATATGCTTCTAACAGAAATTTGATCCAACTGTTCCCATCTCCTGGTGGGTTCTTGGAAGATTTTCAGAAATTTTTAAAATTCAATGATTGTCTGTGCAATTTGTATTTTTGTTTCAGTTTGTAAGGAAAGTATTGGAACTCTTCCTGACACTCCAAGGAGAAGTCTTGGCTCTGATAATCTTATGGTTGTTAGGTTGTGATTCTGTGATATTGTCCCATAAAAATGTCACCCACTAAGTTCAGTTTCAGACTCCTTACCTTAGGGTCATTCACAGACTTCCATAGTCATTTGGGATGCCCTGAGATGTAGCAGCTGGCCTCCATCTGCAGTTCCAGAGGGCACATGTCTTCTCCAAGTTCTCTGCCATAGCCCTGTGTGAATCTTGGATGCACTAGGTTGTTTCATATTGCTAAAGAGACTACGAGCTGTGTGCCTTAGACACTTTCATTTGGTCAGCTGAATAGCTTTTCAGATTCTACTGATGTTTAACCCAAATAATTTCTTTAAGCTGTAATGGTTTATCCTCACCAAAATGATTAGTATCAAAGGAAATGAAGAAAACTGTCATTTATGCCTAAAAAATTAATTTCTGTCTGGCTTAAGCTCATAACTCTTGTGCATATGAATGGCTACATAACCCACAGCTTTGGATCATTCACAGGGAGCAAACACATGGATGTGGGCACACATTTGGGTGCTGAGAAAAGGTGCTTCCAAGAATGTCTTTTGATTCAGTATGTGATAAGCTGTAAGTTTCTACTGTTTATTCTCAATTAAAACATGTTGCTAACTATTTTGCAGTCTCATATATGCCTTACTTACTGACAGTCTAATGGGTTATAGCAAAAACGGTGATACTCCTCATTAAGGATGGTCTGGTGGTTTCTAATCAGACTTGCTGGAACATGTGGCTTCCCATTCTTTGCAGCTCTTACTATATGAAAATACATTTTTAACTTTCTGATGCTTTGTATAGTGTTTATAACTTTGTATCTAACTGATTATATTAAATGTCTTACTTATTTCCTTGTTAATCCGGGGCATTATAGACGGAAAAATGCAAAATCAACAATACAGTCTTCTAGAAAATAACTTGAAAATTGTGAGATGCAAATCAGTAACTCATGTGTATTTTGCTCTGCCTTATGGCAACGGATAAATCATATCATAGTACGATTTCAAGACTTGTCACAGGACTCGGCAAAAAACATATTTCCCTTGTCCTTAGGTTTGCAGAGGAGTCTGAAAATACCGTGGACAGGTATACAACTAGAAGAAATTAGGATCTAAGACTTTTCACTGCAAACATCCCACCAATCTTGGTGGGGAAAGGATTTTGTTCCAAGGAGTCACATGTTCTTAGACAGACACTTATACTGCCTAAGTAAAACTGCCACTGGTAAGTTCCTATTGAAACAGGCTCCTTGGAAGGATGAGAAATATGTACTTGGTAAACAAATTGAGAGCCATAGCAACTGTCTAAACACACCCACTACATGAATGAAACCGCCTCAGTGGTATGCTCCCATCATTCAATCACTGCTTGATAAATCCGTGCGCAGAGCAGCCAAGGGATGTTTGCACATTGTTGGAGGGAGATCATTGGAGAAGTCAGGACCAAATGCAGTAAATTTTCTTGCTACTTAGCCATCAAATTTGTCTAATTTTACTGAAAATCACAATGCAAAATACTGCAGTCCTTGGCAGTGGTCACCCCTAAAGCAAACTACACAGCTCACAATTGGCTCAATTCTGGCACTAGATAGACCAGTGGGAATTTGCTGTTCAAGTCACCTGGACAGTGCCTGAACTCTGCTTTAGCATGTAATGATGCTTCCCTCTGGTAGTAAGACCTAGCTGTACACACGTATTTACATAGATGTATGTAATTAGTCATTCGTCTTCTCCACATTTATAGGATTCTACCTCTTCTAGAAATATAACATTTAAAAAAAATAGATAAAAGAGTACTTTTTTTTTTTTTCAAGTGAGTACAACTGACAGTATTAGAGATGTAATTAATAACCTTTAGCTCAGAGATTCTCCTTTTATTCGATTGGAAATATTTTCTAAGGGAATCTTACGGGATAATGCCCTTGCTCAATAAGTCAGGAAAGTGAAGCATAAAAAGGGAAAAGGATCTGGCTGTGGCAATTGTACTTCAGGTCATTGACAGACCTGGAAACCAAGTCTTCTCAGTTTTAGCCGTGCGCCAGCCCAGCTGGATCGTGCCTCTCTCCAAGTAGGCAGGTGTAAAGACTGATCTGAACAGCTCTACTCACCACCTGTCCTTGCTACAAAACCAATCTGATATGGAGACAGGAAAGATTTCAGGGATTTTCAGTGATTGTCCATTTGTTGCTCCCAGGAACCTTTGCTGTGCTTCTATTAGTCCTTTCTGCTTCATTTTAACTCCATTTCTTTAATTCGTTCCTTTCAGTTTTACTCCCATCCCCTGCCAAGGAGATACTGGTTTCCAGAGACCACATTTCATGATGAGCTGTCAGCAACTATACTATAACTGCAAACTCCTCACAATAGATGTTGCTTCATCCCTGCATGTTGGTCAGAGTGCTGGTGGCTGGGACCTGCACGGTTCCCTTGTGGTCTCCAGCTGAGGTGCTGGGGCCATCCTACTTGCCCTTTGAGCCCAAAGTTGTGGAGTGCGCTCCCCCTGCTCAGCTCGCTAATTGACTCCCCGAAGGTAAATCACGTGTAAAATTATCTCATCTAATTTTAGACGTCGAAAAGGGAGCTGTCTGGTTGGAGGTTTGGTATCAAGTCTCCTTGTGCAGTCAATGACCACAGACAGGTGTTTCTGGAGGACAGTTTATCCCAAAGGTTGTACTCCAGAAAATGTGTGATAAGTAGCCCTCTGGAGGTGCTGATGTCACTTTCTATAGGCTAAAGAAAGAGCCTATATAACTAGAGGAGACAAGATGTCTTATAATTAGATAGCTGTCATTAGGTGAGGTAAAATCTACCTGTAATATCTTCATGCCCTGTTTTCCCCATCTGTTAACTGGGAATAATACAGCCATCAGTGGAATCCCAGGTGTCCACATCTATTAATATCTGCAATTATGGGGAGATTTTTTCATGTATAACTCTGTGGAAGTATGAAAAACTCATTATTCACAACTGTGACAGATGGCAGAACTGTTTTGGGGCACAGTTTGTTGTAAATATTCTGTATATTATGTTTTGCTAGGAGGTGTAACTAGTCAGCAGCATGATAGGATGACTCCTTACACTGTCTTGACTACAGCTTAGAGGGTCCAGTAGCGGGTCCTACATGGAGGAGGAGGAGGCTGGTCTAGCCTTTCCCATGAGCAGCTTGGCGAGGAGTAGCTCCCGGAAGGCTGTATGGGGCAATAGAAGGGCTAGAGATAATGTTAGCAGGGGATGGCTGCAGTGGGACAACCCATGGGCTTCCAAGAGGAGAAGAGGATTGGTTTTTACAGCAGGATACAAACCAAGAGCAATGCCTCTAACATTGCCGTGGAACCAGAGGAAACTATTGACAGTTACAGAAGTCCAGAAGGATGCTGAAAATTACTGGAGTAGAAAGCAAAATTGGAAGATGCCGCTTGAAAGGGCATGATGGGAGGGAGATTTATCTTCCAATTTTTTAATTAATCTGTCTCACCCAGCAATGCTGAGTGTATGCTATTAAAAGAGATATTTTGTGCTTATTTATTGTTTTTGCACTGTGATAAGTCTTGCCTTTGAACCATTGCTATCTTTAGATGTCTTTCAGCATGCATGCTCTAAGAAAAAGCAAGGTAATTTCACCTCTGGCTCACATGGCATCATGTCCTGACCATCCTTTCCTCTCATGTTATTTTCACAGGCACGTGTAGACCCCTGCTATAACTGGGTACAGTGTCTGATTCAGTATCTGATTTTAGTGAAGACCCACATGCAATAAGCATTTAGTCCTTTGCGGGGGGGCATTGGACCTGGACACATCCGTTCAACAAATTTGTTTACAACTTGATTTTACAAATGTAAAGTTACCATTTGAAAGTAAACAAAGTGCTACTGAAATAAGGCAGCTTCAGAGCTGAACAAGCTACAGAGGCAGCTACTGCAGAGTAAAACATCTGCTGTAAATCGATACTCTCACTTAACTCACATTAACTTCTTCAGAAATACATGACTGATAGATGTGCACATAGCCTTGAAGCTGATGGAACTGGAATGCCTTAGGCCAGTAGGGAATTTGGCCCATCACCTGCAATTAATACGAATTACCTTGAAATAAAAGACTATTTTCATAATCAAAAAGGTTCTTTGCTTGATGTCAAATTACAGGCAGGAGGCCAGTTTTCCTGCTCTGTCATACCTAGCTCAAGCCATTTTGACCTTGGCAAAAATAATAGAAAGCAGAATATTTGGGATGTAGCTGTGGCAGAAATAGACATCAGAGCAGCTGGAAATGCAGTTCATGAAAAGGTTCACAGATATGCAGAGGGCCAGGCCTGGGCGCAAACTTTATTAAAGACATATTTTGCAGCTTTACTTGGTCTGAAACGAGATACTGACGTGCCGAAAGGAGACAACTCTTTGAAGATTTTGACAGGTATTTTGACTCTGCTTTTACATTGTATATTCATTTCAGTGGAATTTTTCAAGCCTGAGGATTGTTTGTGTAAAGCAGTGCAGGATAGGACTGACCATTGTACCACCCTACCTTCTCAAGTTCCTATAAACTTGATGAATTACATCGACTCGCACCATTCTGTACCTTAGATTTTCTAAGAAATAAATCCCATTCACACTCTTCTACCTGTATTGGATTCCTTTCCCTTTATCTTGCAGGAATAGCACACCATTTGCACCATAATATATGGAAACTCACTGCTCACACTTCTGCTGCAAATGTCAGCATAACGTGCAGCATCTGTTTACAGCTCTCATGAACCATTATGCTGAGGCACAGCCTCAGTCTGGGGTGAAGAATTATTTGGGTGTTCATAACAGTTTCTTTGACTGAGCTGATGTCCTGTCACATACACACAGCAATCCACGATAGACTGAAAATAAAGTGTGACTGTAAGGCAACTTCATTGCTTCATTATTTTTATTTTTTTTTACTATAATATCTTTAAGCGGAGCAATTACTGAATATTCAAATTATTTACCTAATAAAATTTCATATAGGCAGATGTTTGCCCCTAGGAACTGCTCAAACAACAGAATTTCTGTAAGAAGCACGCTTAAGATTATAAGCACCAGAAGCAGAGTACAGCTTGCATTAGCAAGCATTTGCTTTCTGGAGACAGATGACAGTACATTCATTTTTCTTACCTATAACCGTCTGAAAATCGTGACTCGACCCCTGACAACAAGTATTTCACTGAAAGGACCTGAAAACCTCGAAGAATTTATTCTGAAAATCCACCTGAGAATATGCACCGTTTTAAAACATGTTAATTTATACAGATCTGAACCAGTCAATTAAGCTCATGCTCAAAATGGTTTCCTCTGACAGGAGCTGCCTGCCATCTGTTAAGTCAACTATTTCTATTGCCAATGATCTTAAGTTCATCATTTATGCTAGAGTGATTGAGATTCTTAATCATAAATATCATCTGTTCTTTTCCCTCCCTGTCCTCCCCCTCTTCATTTGGGTCATCATTTTTTGGGGGGGGCCTTTCTTAATCAGCATTTTCTGAAAGTGAAACTGCAAGAATAAAGAAAGAACAGCCTGGGAAGGGGAAAAGGAGTGGTTCTTATTGTTGCCTGCTGGTTTACAGTGATTTTTTTGTCGACCACAGCGCTATCAGTTGGTGTGCATTTTCCTTGCTTTTGATACACTACCGCAATTAGGAGGGATGGTGACTACAGCTGTGGGTCATCTATTCAATCCCTTTTTGCATGTCAGTGTTTTCCACACAGACAAGAACCTTTTAATTTTCATAAAAGGGTCAGGTCCCCGAGGAAGTGCAAAACACATCTGAATCAGCAATGTTTGCTTCAATAACCCCCAGAAGTTTCCTTATACAATTCCTGCTGGACAGTCTTTGTATTCAGGGCTCTCGTATCCTGAGAGTAGCATATTTTTCCAGACAAGCATTTACATTTAACTGAAATTAAGAACCATTTCAAACAAATGAAGAAGGAAGGATTGTCATGGTATCTTGTTAGTGCTTTTTGGAGATGTGCAACAAAGTAGAAGTTCAAAGATTTGCTGCTACCTTGTTCCCTTTCACATATAATTTGTTCTTTCTGCATTTCTGGTACTCACAGACACTTACCTATTTATTTGTTTTCCGGGTGTTGCATCCCCTGGCCCATTCCCTCTCCCTTGTTTCTGCAAACATAGGGTTTTGCCAAGGTCCTGCCACTAGGAAAAAAAGCAAGGAAAGGAGGGGACCATCCCCTCCCAACCCTACCTTCCTGCACAGATGCTGAACATATCCTGCATGCTCCATATCAGCATGGGGCATGGAAATTTATGCTTAAATTCTTGCTGCTGGTTCTAGAGTCCACTGGGTCACACGTTCATCCTGAAAGGGTATATGCATTGGCCGTGTGATTCTCATAAAGCCTAGCTGGTGCAGATTCTCCAGGGCTGCTGAGGAGTAAATAATCACCTGCCACCTGAAAGCCACCGTGATTGCATGAACAACTTCCCATGTAAGAACTTCCCATGGCTCATTCCACCCCCACCCCATCTCCTGCTGTGTGTTTTAACCTAATGAAGCAACTCAGGCTTTGTACTCCAATAAAAGATAGCAGGGAATAAGAATAAATTAATTATTGACTTTTTAACCATATATTTCAGGGCTGTTATATTTCTCTTTGCCTTTTTCACCGTGGGTAGTAGGCATCTTATCTGTCTATATGAAGAGCTGAGTGAAATTCAGCATTGAAGACAAAAGGGTTTTATCAGCTGGGTAGCAGTGAGGGTGCTATTACTTTTGCACCACCAGCTGCTTGCTACATGAATGATTTATGAAAGTGTGACTGTCTGACTTCACATTAGCTTCTACTATTTCAGCACCCCTATTAGCAAGGATATTAGCAAAAACTATCATTCTCCTGTGTTTGAACAAGAATTTAGAACCTTATCTTATTCTTGTAAAGCAAACAACAGCAAAAACAAAAACTCAAATAGATTGCATTAAGAACAAGATACAGTGATGTACTGAACTTCCACAACTCCCACTGAGACAATGGAGTGAAGGCACTCTGCATTTCCTGGGATGAGGAAATTTAGTCCACTCGGTGCTCTGTTAAATTATAAATACACAGCTGATTTTGCAACTAGGTCTTGATGAAGAGTGTATAGTGCTGGAACAATCAAAGAGGAATCAGAGTGGACATTTAAATTCAGCAATATTCAGTTGATGTGCAAAAATGAACCCACATGGCATGATTTTCTAAGCTACTTGGAATCTGTTTTGAAGTGTGTTACCATTTTCATGACATGTTACATTTCCAGGAAGAGATACAGCCTTTTGATTGTACTGTACAATATTCCACAGTCATCTCTTCACTGACACATAGCTTATTTACTTAAAATATGTATTGAAGCTCCAAAGCTAGATTCGAGTTCACTAGGAATGTGATTTGAACTCTGAAGAATCGAGACATAACAGAGGAGATAAAGCTGCTGTTTTAATGTGAAATGTGAATTCCCTTGGCTAAAATGTAAATGCATTATTACTTTACTGTTCTGACACTAAGGAATTGCAATGTAATTAAGCCTGATTTGTTTTCTGTTGCAAACTCTGCTATTTAATTTTGTATCTACTTTGTTATCAAATTTAACATCATCATAATAATATAACTTAAATCCCCCAGATAGTAGGTCTTTAACCTGATCCTCCAGAAGAAACTAGACTGAATTTCATGGTACACCATTACTGCAAGAAAAGTGCATGTTATGACTTCCATGACAAAAATCTCAAAGCAAACAGAGGAGCTATATCTTCACGAAAAATCATATGCTACCATGAAATGGACATTTTCTTCCCTCTATCTTTGGATCTTGAAAACTAGGATGTGGTTATTAGAAATGCCTTTTCTAGTCACTGGTAATCCACAACTCCCTTGGAGCTTGTGACTGTGTTCATTGCAGTGACAGACATTCTGTGTGACCACAAGGCAAAGCTACAGTGGTATTTATTATTATGAGGGTACAACTACAGTTGAGGATCAGATCTCCATAGCTGTTTATGTGCCTAAGGCTAATGCTGGCATTTCCAAATCTGCAGCTGGGATTCTGCTCTTCCTGAAGGTGACTAATTTTGCTCTTTTCAGTGTCTGTAAAGCTGACTAAAGCTGTAAAGCTGTTTCACTGCTGACTAATTGCTCAGAGGCCAAGGTCAAGCTGAGGCCCAGAAGATTCTCAGAAGTGAAGTTATAAAAAAAATGTTAATTTGCTACAGAGAGGAAAATATCTAGGATTTTGTAGCATTCCTTCCTGGTCCCTTTTTAGTCCCATTTCCCATGGCAGGTGCAAGGAACATGGGTGGTACCTGTCCAGAGGCAGGGGATGGTGGTGAAACCCTTCCCTTGGCTGTGGACGACAGAGAAGATCGTGCCTTCTATGGAGGATGCAGCTGGAGGGACAGAGCTGTGTATGGCAAAAAGTGCACATCAGTGAGGGCAAGTCTGTGCTGATGGCAGTCCTGCAGCTGGGGCCAGCCTGCTGCCACTGGGCTGGTGAAATCCCTGGGGTCTGAGGAAGAGCAGCATGCTTTTATCCCATAACTTCATGGTCTGACCATGTCCACTTGTTCTTGCTTGTTTCGCCTGCCTATCAAGCCCTGTTGGTACCCTCAAAGCTTAACTGAGCTTCTGTATGGAGATGGAGTTGATAGCCATAATTGGCAGAGGAGGAGCAGAGAAATATCATCACAATGACCATTGCAGAAGTGTCATATGTAGTTTGGCTGCCAGGACTTGAGCTGTCTAAGCAGATGATTTTAAGTGTGACTGAAGTTAAGGGGCTTTGGATGAGTGAGGACAGTGAGCAGAGGCTCATTATCAATCAACTGGTTCCATCATTTCCTCACCTAGGCTGCCCCTTTCTCTTCTCCTCTCCTTGACATTTTGCTCCTGGACAGGTAGCTCCCTGTAGTACTTAAAAATGGATGGGAAGCCTGACAACTTGGCTGGCGGCTCTGAGCACTGAGAGTTTGGGAAGTCCAAGCCACAGAAAAGCAAGATTTGGGCAGGAGTTAGAAATAAAGGAGTATTCCCATGTCAAAGTAAGAGTGATCTTATTTGTTAAGTCTAGTAGTCCTATGAAATACTTAGTATCATCAAGTTCCAGAGAACTCTCTCCACAGAGCTTTCACTCTGTAAAGTTATTAAAATATGACTTTATCTTTTTTTCTCCCATTATTATTACTTATTGCCAGAATGAAAGCAACCATTACGAGTAATTAAAGGTTGTCTTCACTTGCCACTTGACATGTTGAAACCCTCTTAAAGGTGTTGTTATTTATTGTTGCAACAACAACAAAAAAAAAGATTCTTCCTCATGTGGAATTTAGCTGATAAAATTGGTCAGCAGAGGTTTATTTGTGGACAGATTAGGGAAACAGTTTTGTAATAGGAATACAAATTGGACTGTAATCACATTGATTTTGGTAAACGTTGCCATGCTCTTCTCTGTGTATTTTTGTGCAGGTTAATTAGAAAGTTCATAGCCTTGCCTGTGAAAATCCACCTTTTTAAAAATGTAGATTTGAATTTGGAAACTTAATGAGATCTACAGAAATCTTACAGCATTTTCTGCTCAAAGTCATAAGGCAGAAGAAGTAACACTACAGCCTGTTTCCTGACCTTTTCTTGAGCAAATTGACTTGCTTGGATATACAAAGCAATTAACTCCGTAGACAGTAATTACATCCATATAATATTTATTGCACACCAAAAGAAAAAAAGAAAATTAAAATTCCACAGTCAAGTATTCAACACACAAATAACACCAGCATGAGTGCTGCTTGGTTTTACTTCCAAAGCCCAGAATCATGTTTTTCAGAGAACAAGCATCCTGCAGGGTAAAGCTTTAGGAATCATTGCAGAGAACTCCACCACTCAAGCTCAGGGAGCAGCTGATAGCAATAGCAGGGGATCATTTCTATGGGGCTAAGGAGAATATAGGATGGCACATTTTCCCACTGAGTGTGCAGCTACCACTGGAGGAGTGTCTAATGCCAGGACCCTTGGGCTTCACTCCCAGCTCTGGAGAGGGATGTGCATAAGAATACCTGCCTTTATCACACCTATGTGATCATTTCTGTTTATACAGCTCAATCCTGCCTACTGCATACCCCACCCCAGTCTTAGTCTCTGTGTTCATCTAATCTAAGTTTCTTTGCCTGGGCTTCACACCCTAAAAGTAGCTTTGCTGCATGGCTATTTTCAGTCCTCTACTTTCTTTCCTTCAGTCTACTTATCCATAACTCCATGACCCTTCCCTATCTTTATTTTTGTCAGTCTCTTTCCCCCACTTTGCCTTCTAGTCATCCATTCCCCACAGATTTCTTGTCCTCATCACTCTACTGTGACTACTGCAGCAATTTCTGACATCATCAGTTCTCCTACAGCTTGTGACAGGTTTTCAAAGGCTGCCTACTACTCTGTGAAGATCATACTCCCCTACCAGCTTCCATACCATTTTCTTTTAAAAGCCAGCATGAGGAAGAGGCTTTGCCTTTCCTCCTTCCTCAAATTTTATATAATAGCCTGGCTTGCAGACCTCTTATCCAGGAAGTAAACTCAACTTTGTTTTCAGATTGAAGCACCCAGATATGCATGTTTTATCACTTCAGCAGTGTGGTGCAAAATAAGATTTCCCTAGGTAGGAATGTGACACAAAACCTGGGCTGCCTAACCTACTTGTTGGACCACTTGGCTGAGGCTTGATTCTTGTCTTTGCTACCAAGAATGTATCTGCATTTGGCATAAAAAGTCATGAAAATAAGACTTCCTCAGACTCAGGGATCTTTTTCTTTTCCATCTTGTAGAAATGTTTCAGCCATCATGCTATCAAATAAGATTGTTTTCTCTACATGCCCAGTGTACCTAGTACGTTTTCTGTGTGGTCACAGAGTTTGTACTGGACTTTCACATGAGATGGTAAGTCCCTTGTTTTGCAGCAAACGTGGGCTAAACCATCTGACTTGCAATAATAGTCCTACCCTTTACCTCAGGTTTTCCTGTGACCCTGAGAGAGTCTCACAAATGTCTGAATGGCTCGGTTGGGTGGTGCAAAGCCTACTTATACAACTCCAATATTTCTAGCAATTTTTATAAGTGAATACAACAATGGTCAGGGCAAAGAAGTTGCAATCACAGCAGAATGCCTGGCACAACACTCAGAAAGCCTAATTTGCTCAGGATTACTTTTTGACTCCCCTGAAGAGTATTCCTGAGGGAATTAAGAGCCGTAAGAGTGCAGCAGTTGATATAATAGGAAAACTCAAGTAGCATATAGCGCTGGAAACATCTTCCATGAAACCCTTCTGGCAATGTTCATGATCCAATGATGGGTATGTGCCTGCATCAGCAGGAATGTCTGAACCATAGCCCCACAGCAGTGCTACAGGACTTTTTGCTTTCTTAGAGAAATATTACACATGCAGACAGCACCAGCACCCTGACCCAGCTCTCACATCCCAGTACAAACTGTGCTGGGGTTTCTGGGAGGGATTCCAGTTTCTGTGTGGAGGTGGATCCTTCAGACTTTCTCCTACCCTTTCCAAGTGTAGGGTGTGGTGATGGTTGCAAGCATAGAGACTGATTTCTACTGATGTAGGACAGTCAGGAGCTGTGGCACTACAACGTTTCTCCAGCTGTAAGGACACCCATTAGCCCAGAGTGGTGGTAAGCACCCACATAGGGCTGTACTGGTGGATGTATGGTTGCAGAACTTGCCTCAGCAATTTGACTTTCACCTGTAGTGAGCTCCTCTTCTGATCCTGCTGGGTAAATATGGATGCTGGAGTTTGCTGGCCACCCAGATCTGCCTTGAAACCAACGTATTCATCAATTCTTGGTCTGCTTTGCTGGAAAAAGAGTTATGTTTCTTGCAAGGGCCCAATTGCAAGGCCACAAGAAGTATTTGACTATCAGACAGTCCTGTACCCACCTTGCCTATTACCAGCTTTGCTCAGTGTCTGGTGGTGTCTGAGATGACCATTTCCTACACAAATTTTGACAAAACTTTCCCATTACTGTCCTGGACTGCCTCCAAAAAACTGGCATCAGAAAAGCCCCAAGCCTGAGACCTCAAGCTGGTGCTGGAGAATTCCACTGGCCAAGGCCTACAACACCTCAAAACTGCAAGGATGACTGATTTCTTTTTGGATTTTCCCCTTAGAGAGCAGGTTGTCCATTTGCTCAGTCAGGTCTGGTATGTAGATACTTAAGCTGTGCATGGATCCATGTCCTTCCCCATCCTCCTTCCAGACGGGTTCGGTGCATGATGACCAGAGTGAGACAGCATCCTCTGAAAGGCTGTTTGCTGGGCCATGAGCATTACTCAGTTGCCTACACATACGTATCTAGTGCTACTTGTGATGGTCTGGAGTATCCAAGACAACCAGAGCAATGGCTCGTATCACACACAGCAGAGGGAAAATTGTGCCCACAGGGGTCCAAATCATTTAGAGTTGAGAGACTTAAGGGGTCTACAAACACCACTAGACTCCCATGTTTATGCACCCTGGCATGGGATAGTTGAGGATGGGAAGGACGAGCAATTCAAGTGGCCCATCTGAATCCAAGGATCTGCAGTGAAGAAGCCTGTGGGAATTACAGAATCACAGAATCATAGGGTTGGAAGGGACCTTAGTAGATCATCTAGTCCAACCCCCCTGCCAGAGCAGGGCCACCTTAGAGCAGGTGACACAGGAACGCGTCCAGGCGGGTTTTGAATGTCTCCAGAGACGGAGCCTCCACCACCTCCCTGGGCAGCTTGTTCCAGTGCTCTGCCTCCCTCAAGTGAAAGAAGTTCCTCCTCATGTTTAGGTGGAACTTCCTATGTTCAAGTTTGTGCCTGTTACCTCTTGTCCTGTCACTGGGCACTACCGAAAAGAGCCTGGCCCCATCCTCCTGACACCCACCCTTCAAGTATTTATAAGTGTTAATTAGGTCCCCCCTCAGACGCCTCTTTTCCAGTCTCTTTAGAGACCTAATTCCCTCAGTCTANTGCCCTGGACTGTTCTCACTGAGATGATCTTCAGAAATGCTCTACAAGAGTAGTTGCAACGTGCCTGTTCCCCTCTAAATTTTACCGATCTTTCCAACAAAGCCCGCCAGAGCCATCGCAGCTGTGCTTTTTTCATTAGCTGAACTAGGTCCTCATGATGATTGTGGGTTGATTTTTTTTTTTAAGATTAAAAATATAAACTAGCATTTGCACATCAAACTGTGAAGAAGTGAGAGGTTTTTACATGTGGTTGGTCAGAAATTTTCCCCAGCTTGATAAATTTGAGATGACATGAAAATAACTATAACTACTAATCGAAGGCATAAAGCAAATCATGGCTAAAGTGCAATGAGGAGATAACTCGTATTTTGCGGAAATTAATATTAGAGAGTTGTGCTATAACCTTATCACAGTGTTTAAGTGTGGATGATAAGCATCTAAATATTACATTAATATTAAAGTCTGCCACTTTGTAACCTATTCCAATGATTAATTATTAGGAGAGGGTAATAAAGTTATGAAGAGGTGATATTTCATTAGTAAATTATACTGTCCGTCTGACATGGCTTATGATCCTGGTATTAACAAATTCTTGCCAGTAATTATGAATTCACTGGAGCAATCCTTAATGGGAATTTTTATTGGTTTTAGAGCAGAAGTCTTCTTATGAAGAACACTCTGGCCTCTCTTCTGCTCCCATGAAGGTGAAGGCAGAACTCCCATTGCCTTCAGCAGATGTTAATCCACCTCTTCTTGTTTTTCCTACAAGACAGACACTGAGGTTTCTAATAGGCAACCTTCTATATCTGTCTGCCCTAAAAACAGTTACGGTCACTCTGATTGAAACTGCCTGCTCTGCATGGCTGTTAGATCTTGGATTCCTTTGAAAACAGGTAAACGTTACACCTGCAGTATGTTCCTACAGTTGGTGATCTGAACAGCCCGTTGAGGTGCTATTCAGTAAAACAGTGAAGAAAATGAATGTTTTACTTTTCTAAATAAAAAAAAAATAAAATTGAAAGATATACATCCATTCCACAACAGTAAAAAAAGAGGAAATTTATCTGAAAAAAAGTTTAGGAAAACAAGTAAGGACATGCCATGTATTCTAACTAAAAGATAAAAAAACTGTAGACTTTGCGTTAGAATTATGTTAGAAGACACCAGTCTTTTTATACACATACCGGTCAAAAGCCAGCTTGCTTTCTTAATACAATTTATATTGAAAGTTATATTTCTTCATAATTATTTTCTTTGTAAAATAAGATTACTAATAGTAACTGATTAGTCCAGCATTGCGCTGGCTTCCCTCTGGTTAACAAGAGCCTTTGCATACGCAAAGTCTCATGCATTTTTCAATGGCAGGAAAGGCAATTTTCTTGTTTGGCAGCTCCCAAATGTCATTTTGCCGTAGCACCTATGTTAGGAAGGGATAAAATTTCTGTTAGTGTCTGGGAGGTTTTCCAATTAAATGAGTTGGAGCTGACAGGACTTGAATGAGTTATTGTCTGTTTTCATGTCTTTTTAAAATTTGACTGCTTGATTGTTTTAGCACTTCAGCTGGGTTGTTAGCATAACTTAGTCTTTTTGTTAACTTCCCCAAAGTGACCTATATGGTTCCAATTTTATATGCAACCTTCACTGAATCTGATTTCAATAGCAGCTTGATTCTTCAACAGCTTTGTATATCTGGGCCTTCGCTCCTACATATCTGCTCTAATTCCTATTTAGTCAATCAAATTCTTTTATTTTAATGAGATTATATTTTAACTTAGATAAAATCCTAAAAGAGCGAATCGATTTTTCTACTTCATCAAGAAAAAAATACATTAAGTTTGGGTAGAAATAAATATCATCACTAATTATCATTAATAAATTATTAAATGCATCTTAATAAATTATTTAAAATTACAAAGGAGCAAGTAGTTAGTGCCAACTATTAATTACATTTTAAAAGAATCTCTGATTTTCCTGAAGCAGCATCTGCTTTAGTCATGGATTTCACAATTTCTTATACCAGTTTGCAATGTGTCCATTGTGTCATTCACTCTTCAGAAAATAATCATTTTGTTTGTAAAGGTAATTCCTTTTATGAAATAATACCCACTATATGATATATACCCTCATTTTTCTACCCAACAGAAACAGTCTAAGCTGTTACCTTGCTTACTCAGTTTATTTCTGTCAATTATTTATTTCATGCAAGTTTTTCTAACCTAATCAACTTTCACACGTTTTTTTTCCACAGTCAGGCTTGGAAAGTACAGAAAAATCCAGTTAGCTGAGGTGATGACTTCAGTTGAACAGAATAAGGAAATCTGGTATGCTGTTATTAATCAAATGCCTACTGAATCCTGAGGAAAGTTCTCTGTGTCTGATTTCTATGCAATTTATGTGTCAATCACATTGGGTATTTGGTATTATTAATGTTTTTTGAAGTCGGGCCTTTGTTCTTCATCCGTTGTATGCATTGTATATCTGTTGCCAAACCAAAAATCCCAGTTTTGCCTTTTGTTGTTCAGCACAATGAACAAAGGTCAACTAACCGGGATCAGCAATATTTAAGGATACCATCTGAAGGCAGAAGCTCAGCATCCAGGTGCCAGACATGATATTGCCCTGGATGCCAAAATGCTATAGCTTTCCATTTGAAATCCATGATGAATAACCAGGACCCCCTGCCTGTGCGGTGTGGTGGTTGCACAGCTTGCTTGCTGGATGCCAGGTATGCATGGCCACAGCTTCCTCCCAGCAGAGATGACAACCCCCAGCTAAGATCCAGAAACCAGCTGGACTCCTCTCATCCCACATCCTTGGGAGCCAGAGTGACTTTCACACAGTGCTGCAGTCACCAGCGTATCCCTGGGGGCTGTGTCAGGGACAAGGATGTCCATTCTCACCGGAGCCACTGATACCACAGCTTTTCCTGGAGCTGCAGTTGAGAGTTTTGTTTTTAGCCTATAGCTAATTGCATCTAGCTACTCTCACCTTCAGAGCAGCTTATAGTTTCATGTCTGCTCTGCAGATAAAAGAATGCCAGGAAAGGAAGGAGATAAACTGGTTTTAGGGTCTCAGAAAATCAAGCTCCCTTATCTCTTTCCCTTTTTTGGTGTCTACTCTGAAAGAAGCCTTGTGAGAACTATAGCTATGTAGCTATGGAAGCATAACCTCAAATCTCAAGATAAAACCCTCAAAATCTTGACTTTCATGGTTATTTTAGCTGCAGTGGGTATCCTTTCTGCACTTGGTACCTCCAGATGATATCAGATGGCATCTTGCACAAACAGCAGTGAGCATGCAAGGAGCAAATATTACAGATAGATATGGGTATATGGAAAGACATGTAATATGCAAACAGGGTGATGGCTTGTAGCTCTCAGAATTACCTCCACAGTATTTTTTTTTTGAGAGTTGTAAAGGGGTTTTGTCTTATTGTTTCTTTTTTTACTAAAACCTGATGTCTTGAAATCCCAAAGGAAGAGGGTGCAACAAGAATGCTATAGATAGGCAATAAGCAGCAGCAAAGGACTCAGTTTGCTCCTCAAATATGCAAAATTTTGAAGTATTTCTGTTAAACTGCAATCACAGTTGGAATTTGGAGTTATCAATTACTATTATCCTTGATGTAATTTCTTTCCAATCATTATCCAGCAAACACGACTGGAATAATGAGTTTCTTATTGTCAGTGAAATTAAGCAGACACTGTTATTTAAGCAGAACAAGACTTCTAGTTCACTCAACATTTCTCGCTGTCTTCAGTGTTGCTTACCTTATTTTGATCCCCCACATTGAATAAACAGTCCTACTATTCATCCGGGAAAAGCCTGGTGTACCTGACTTCTTATTATTTCCTTCAGTGTGGTTTTTCTCTTGGTGACATTGGGGAGGAGGTTTGGAAGCTTTGTCTTTTTTTCCAGCGTTTGTAAAGCAGCCAAATGTTGAATTATAGTTATCTCATTGGGAACTTTAGACAGAAGTTCAAAGGATCTCAACTCTCAGTTACTGCCAAAACTTAATAGATATTGTTTTACATTTTTATTGCAATGATTGTGGCTTTTTCATAGTATGAAGATTTTCACATTCATACTCACATTTCAAAATCAGTTTCACATTCAATCACACCAAATTTTGAAACTTATTTGGCTAAAATTAAAGGCATTTGTCTATGCATAAACACCTGTGATAAGAAATAGTATTCTGTTGGATATTTATGGACTTCCTACAATTAGGCCCTTAGGTACGCGGGTTTCTGTTCTTTTTTCCAAATATAAATAAAGTAATTTGAAATGGAAGCTAAGTCTGAGCTTAAATATTGTGTCAAATTAGGCAATGATTACTTGCTTGTTAAAAATAAATGATTGCTTTTGGGTTTCATTTTATTCCTTAAAATACAAAGGAGCTGTGTAGATCTGTTAACATGTACAAATTACCATTATATCTTTCGTAGTTTGTATAAACTAGGATTTAAGTGTGAATACATGCAGGGAAATATAAATCACACACCGCACTGCACATCATTTATAGATTTGTGCCCCCATCTGATATGATGCCTAGCAACCCAGAGCTGGCCCAGCTTCTGCTAGCCAAGCCAGATGAAGACAAATCCTCTTTAAAGCAGGAGTTCTCAAACTTTTAACAAACAAGTCATTAACTACAGGGTGTAAGACAATACAAGCGATGTCTTGCAGGGAAGATAGAACAAGGTGTAGCAAAAAGATACTTCTGCAACATGCAGGTGTGCAATAACAGCCCTATTTTGCCTGAGGCTGCGTATCTCATCCCTGTAGTTATAAAGCAAATGAGAGCAGCAGAACTACATTTTGCGGAAGCTTCATCCTGGGATGTAGCATAGTGCCCTGTAGTACATTGGGAATGCTTCTTATTGACTGAAGTGGAGCACGGGATAAAGATGTTGAGTAGCACTGGTTAGGGTATAACCCTCCTAATATAACAGTAACATTCCATACACTGATTGATCTCAGTGATAGCCTAAGGGGTTCTGAGGTTAGAGTTTAGGGGCACAGTAGATTTCGCTAAAGTAATGTATTTTTAAGGAAAGATGAAGGAAGATTTCAATAACCTATGAATCCTAACCCCCTGGAATGATCTGTCAAACATAAATTATTATCACGTGGTATCTATGATACAGTATATTTTTTAAAATTTCCATAATCAGCAAGGCATTTATTCATAGCAACAGACCATACCCCGATTCTTCTAGTTTTCCAAAGTTAAGCTCTCCTTAATGCTCCGTTCCCAGAGGACATATCTTCAGTGCTCACTCTGTGTCAACTTAACAAGTGCTTCTTCTACAAATGAGAGCAGTCAATGTTTTCTCATGACTGATCCTCTGCCTTTGTTTCCTCTTGGAGATATTTCTTTTATTTTTTCCAAATGAGAGACTTTGAATAGCTGTTTTCATTTCTGCCATAGCTGGGCCACTACTTAAGTGAGTAGCTTCAGGGAATATTCTCACAGTCTTTATTATTTGAAATATCCAGAAACATGGGTTTGACCTATAGAAAAAAAAAATGTCAGGGGTGAAAGATAAAGTCTTGTTCAGTCCTCACTAGTTGGCTAAGTACAAGCTCACATGAAAATGGAGAGTTCAGAAGTTCAAATGTTCATGTTTCAATGGAGAGAGACAAAAGTGAATTATTTTTTTACTAGGGTATTGGATTTAAAAATATGTTATGGCTCCTATATCCATTTTAAATTAATCTAAATCTAAATAAATTGTACTACTGTGACTGGGCAAACAATTCAAGGCCGTGGCCAGTGAAACATGAACAGATGGGAGAAAGCTTAAATCGATTAACCAGTGGTCCTTGAAAGATGTAGGTGACTGTGCATCAAGGACTTGGAATCAGGATGTACAGTTGGAAAATGCTCCAAGCTGATCCAAAATAAAGCCAGTCACATTAGTGACACAGGTCACAGATACTGGCAAGTGGGTGCTGCACATTTCTCCTGGCTGTATTGAATTTTTTTAAAATTTTTGGTTCACCGATGAAATGACAGTTACATGTCTGGTAATATATACAGGTTTCTTTAAGCCCTGAAAGAAATCATAGACTCCATAGAGACAAAATGCTAGAAGGAGACCTCAGAAGGTCATTGACTTAATTCCCTAGGTCCAAAACAAGGTCAAGTACAGTTTCTGAGCTACTCCTAGCAGATACTTCTCTGACTGGATCTGTTCTTCAAAATGTCCAGTGCTGGGAATTCCATAACCTTCAGAGATAACTAAATCTGGTGCTTAAATATATTGACAGCTAAGAAGTTTTTGTAATATCTAATTTAAATTTGTCTTGTTATAAATTAGGCATATTTCCTCCTGTCTTGTTGATCACTGAGAACAGTTGATTACAGTTCTAACAGTCACAAATCTCTTAACATGATTATACTGTCTTGTCTCAGTCTTCTCTTTTCTGGACTGAACATTTTCTTCACCTTTTCCTGAAAATTTTTTAGATTACTTATCACTTTTTTTCATCTCTTGGGGTTTTCATCTGGTTTATCCATAACCTTTTTTAATGATGGCTTTCCAAATGGGACATAATTTTGTCATTGAGTCTCTGCCATTTGTTACTGGGAGTGTAATAACTATGTAGCATATTAATAATTACTTGTATGTTAATATTTAACTAGCAATAAGTCTTGTATGTAATGAGATTTCAGAATAAGAATTGTCTCTTTTGTGGCAGCATCTCAAACACTGACTTATTTCACCTGAAACCCCCTGAGCCCTGCTTGCAGTGTTGCCAGTTAACAAGTTACTCTGCTTTTTTCTCATTTTGCATTTATGAGTGTAATTTTTGTTTCCTTCCTGGAGAACTTTTCACTCGGCCTTATTAAATTTCATTATACTGATTTCAGACTAGTCTTCTAATTTATTAAGTTCATTCTTAATTCTGCTTCTGACCGTTGAAGTGCATGTTGTACTTCTCAACTTTCGTTCATCTGCAAATTTTATGGGACTACCCTCCTATTTCACCATCCCAGTATTCAAGGTTTATATTGAATATTAATGGAATGAAAGTTTTTGCAGGGCCTCCCAAATTGTCAAGGCCTTCAATTTTGAAAGCAAATTCTTGATAAAACTATTTCAACAATATTTTCCAAATTCGCATATGAAAATGTTGCAGTAACTGTGCCACAAGCTTTACTAAAGTCTTATCTAGTATTGTCATATCTACTGTGTCCCATATCTACTATTTCTGTCTTATCCACTAGGCCTCGTTACCCAACTGAAATAGACAACTAGAGCGATGTCACCACTCTTGACAAATCCATAGCCCTGTCTTTATTACTGTATTATCCTTCAAGTGCTTGCAATCTGATAGGTTTAGGAATTTGTTCCAGTAGCTTTCCAGGTAACAAATTTAGGCTATCTGGCCTTTGCAAAGGTTGAGGCCACACTGGGTTTTGTCTTCTGATGAGCAAGTTGAGGAAAATTATGTCACAGCTCTGGGTTTAGTTCCAAAGAGAGGGGAAACTGTCATTTGGATTTCTGACAAAATTTAAAGTTTTGGATGGGCGACATGTAATACTATTACAGTCACACTATTACTTTCCTGTGCTGACAGTTCCTGTGAATGGTATCAACTTGTTCCATATTGAAACAGAAAAATAGAAGTCATCTGAATTTGAGTAATGTTAGCATTCCAGATAATGTATTTATATTTCCATTAATATTTACAGCTGATTGTGCTATCAGTACAGACACTTTCTGCAGGCAGAGGCTAGGGGGAAAGCAAATAACTTCTTGACCTCAAGGGAAGTGGAGCAAGAGATATACAAGAGGTATGATGAGATCACCCCTTCAGCAGAAAAATAGATCATATTAAGAAAACAGATATTCCCAAATTTCTTGTGAGTCACTTTTGATAGTCTCACAAACTGAATATCTGTAGGTGTCTGAATATTTCCATTCTTTTCTTCACTCTCCATACTTAAAGTGAAAGCAGTAGAACTTACATAGTATATCCCTAAAAGACTTAGTATAGAGACCTGTATGTTTTCTAATTATATTTGTGCCATGTTTTATACAATGCAGCCCTGATACTAAAGAAGGTATGTACTGATAAAATACAAAAATAATACTGTGATTGTCAATACTGAGCCAGAGGGAAAGAAATTGTTCCTGTTCTCCTCAAATGATTGTACACGAAATCCAGGCTAGGCTAGTTGGAGCATGTAGAGAACTAAAGTGTCTGGGGGATGCCAAGCATTATTATCCTGTCGGAAAGTAATATATAGAGGAAGTATGCATGTGAAAAACAAATACAAAAAGACGTGGGAGCAGTGTGAGAAAAGGACATGACATGACATATAGAGGACAGCAGGAGAGCAAGCAAGAGACAGAGAACAGCATTGAATCTAAGCAGGTAAACTGTCCTGTTAAGATGAGGTGTACTGAGTTCTGACCACTGCTTCAGTGATTTTTTGCTGTCTCTTAGAAAAAGCTTTTTTACTACTGGAGCCTTTCTTGCGAGTGGGAGAGTTGGCAGGTCTGTGGTGCAAATGTGGACATCTCCTCTTGGCTGCTTCATTGCCAGAGGCTTGGACACAACTTGGGTGGCAGCAGGATTCACTCTTGGCGCCAGCAGCTGCCAGCGGGCTGGGGCAAGATCCTCCCAGGGAGTTGGGAAAGGGGAAGGTGAAGCCTATGGGGTGGAAAACAGGACTGAGTCCCCTGATTACCTCTCGAAAAATTAAATGAGAACTTACACAGAGGACACCCTCACCATTGCAGAGTGGCAGTTGAAGGGACATCTCAAATGGCACTAGGCATCCATATTTAGGCAGCTGAATAGGGCCCTAAATTTCTCTTGACTATAACGAGAGCAAGCTGACATATTTTAAGCTTCCAAATTGGTGTGTCGACAATCTGAATTGAAACTGAAATGCTGTGTAAGAGGCTGGGGAAGTGGTGCTGAGCAATGCAGCTCTGGTCAGCAGGGATGGCCGCCTAAATGCATCCAGTCTTGTCGGTGCGGGTGGGGAGATTCGGACCCTCTTCATCTGATTTACCTCCCAGGCAATATGGGTGGATGACAACAGTGATGTTGGTGGAGCTACAAACAAAAATATAAGTGCACCAGAGGAGTTATGGTCCTTCCTGAATTAGGAGAGAGTTCAACCAGTGAGTGCACACCTGTGTGCAGGGGAGGCAGGCTCACACCCCCACCTCTCAAGTTGCACCTTTGGGGAAACACACAAGGATGTCCATCTTCTCGGTCCATATGATAACCAGAAGCAAAACAGTTAATGCTCTCCTTGAACAAAATACACAAGTGGTCACACGCTGGGATTGCAAAAGAAACCAGACAGGAGGGAATGTGACTGAATTCACTTGCTGTAAATTAAAGTTAGGAAAAAACCAAAAAATAAACCACAACTGAGATGCATTCAGCAAAGCTTTCCTCCCTAGGAATTGGACTGAGTGAAAGCTAGTAACTGTCAGGAGACAGTTAGGTAGTAGGAAGCTTCTTTGGACTTATTTTATTAGCCCTGGATACAGGAAGAATGTTTGCTCTCATTTGTCTCAGCCCAGGGCCCCAGGTTATTCTAAATGTAGCCAACCTATCGCCAACCTGCAGAGCAAATACTACACATTTTATCTGAATATTTCCATCATTCTCTAGCACATTTTGTGATCCAGTAATATAATTTACTTTTTTTTTTAATTGCAAATGAGGTATTAATTTATACTGAAAGCTGCACAAGACTTAGACAACAGTGCCTGTTATGACACAATTGTGTCTAAAGAAGTATGTAACAAATGACCATGGTAAATACATCCAGATTATGAGTTGCCTGGATTCTGGATGTTGAAGTAATATCAAGAACCACACAGGAAGCACTCTGTCTAGCCTGGAAAAGTGATGAGGCAAAACTGGGCACAAATTAAGCCTGATAAAGCAGCTTAGTGGGGCAATGAGATTTACCTGAATTTAATGCAAGAAGAAATTGAATTTCCATAAGTTAAAAAAGGAAAACTAAACAAAAAATTATGTGTTTATAGTTAATGTATTTCCATAGGAAGCTTATTCCCATAATATCACCATGATTGATATTTAGTAAGACTGAAAACAAAAATTAGAAGCCAATATAAACTAGAAGAGCAATGACAATTGAAACAAAGCACTCTTGCTACATACACAGATATAAAAAAGTGTACTATTTGTCTGAGAGAGGACAAGAGATCCAGCTAATGTTAACTGTGGAAATTTGACAAACATTTTGGTGAGGAGACTGTGGTATTAATTGATTGCTACATTTTATTATAAAATCCCTGATAACTGCTAGAAACAAAATATGAGAAGAGAAGCTGATATGAACTAGTATTGCATTCTGTGTGTCTTTTAGTGCACTAACCTGATCATTCTGGACAATCTGTCTCTTGAGCTTTCCTAATTCACAGATGATCACTGGCTAATAGCCACTTGAATCAATTTTCACAATGACCTAAAAAAACCCAAACCTCAAACAACACTGCATCTCTGGTGTATATGTACATCTAGTCACTCATTATGTATGCTTGTATAATGTGTATTTATTAAAAAAAACCCCATATTTAAACAAGAGATTCAAAACTGGCAGGCTGGTTAGAACTGAGATGTACTGGAGGTTTTCTTTGTCACAAAGCACTTCACATGCTGGCATTACTGCTCTTGCAATATGCTAAGCCTGCAGTTCACTCAAAATGAGATTTCAGTAATGTATTTTTCTGCTAGAAAAAAATAGATTTGCGATATTTCTCACCAAATAATGGCTTTTGAGAGAAATGTATTTTATATGACTAAAATTTTACAGTCCTTGCGTAGAATCAGTAGCAATTGTGAAGATTTAATTGGAATTAGTGATATTTTATCTCACAGAAATCCATTAAGTCTTGTTTGAAGCAAGAAATTCATAAATTCTTAGAGGTAAAATTGCATTATGTATTTTTGCTGTAAGTTCTCCCTTAATCAAAAAGCAATATTAGTCACCGTATCCTTAAACTAAGCAATTTTCTTCATATTTTATTACTGTATGTGCTACCATCCTTTCATTCAGCCTCAACTTGGCTTGCAAATCATGGAAATAATATTATCTTCATTTTTCATAATGGAAATTTTTCATAAAGGGAATAGAATCACAGAGAAATAAGTGGGTTTTCCAATCAGGAGCTGGAAGGCCATGGCCAGGTCAAGGATCAGTTCTGAACTTTCTGCTGTGTAAGATCAGAATGTGCAGCAAGTCCAGGAAAACATGAACATTAGGGGTTGAATGAGTGATGTGAAATTACTAAGGCAATGATGTTGCTGATCAGCAGATTTTGAACTTAACATTGTTTCTTTGCAAGTGGGTGTTTCAGCTTAGAAACAGGAAATAAAATTTTTCTGGGGGAAATCAGATTGGATATAGCTCATGGTATACGTTGAGTAGCTGTTTAAGTTATGGGCATATATACTTTTAGGGTCTACTGTGCTTAAATCTGACTTCTTGCATCTGTGACGAGTATCATTCCCATGAGCTTGGCTATAAGGAATAGCGTCTTCCCCCCAGTATCTATTGTCCTCTGCTTTTTACGGCTTGTTTATTAGCCTGAGGAACAGAATAGCTGTTCACATCAAAATTTAAAAGATCAAGAAGCAGATGAATAAAACCTTGCTGAGATGAATGGGGAAGTTCAACTCTCAGAGTAGTTCTTGCTTTTAACCATCTCCCGTAATCATGTCTGGTTTACATGAGTCATAGGAGAGTTTTTTCAGAGTTGTGACAACTGGAGACTTATTTTCATAACTTTTTGGGTAAAAAGAAATAATTAGATCACTTAGTCTGACTGATCTGGCTCTTAATGTGCATCAGCTATAAAGCTCCTGTGCCCCTTTATGTGGCTGTATCAGTATTTGCAGATAATTAAATTTGAAAGTCTAAAGTTGGAAGTGTAACCTTGACCTCCAACGTGGATACAGTAGGTAAAGGATATGGGCATTCTGACTTATCTGATACAGAAAAAAATTACATTGCTTCTTGCATTATCACAGTCATAGATCTTCGCAAGAATCATAAAAACTACTTGAACATCCTCCCCTAAAAAAAACCCAAACAAAATACCAAAACTGGCAAATTTATAGCAGTGTCAGATTCACAGTGCATAATCAGAGATACATTTTATTAATTGATTATGGAAGTTTATGTAGCTCCACCCTTGAATGACAATTCTTTTGTCTCACTCATTTCTTTTCAAAACCCAACCAGAGAAGATGATACGCCTGGCCTGATGGTTTTTACCCTTCGCATCACAACTTTCTGGTTAGTAGACTTTCCCAGGAAGTGCAAGATCTAGATGCAAGTTTACCATCTGATCCTATTTCTTAGATTATTGTCATCTCCAGCTGAAGGCAAGCTCTGTAGAGATACTCTTGTCCTCCTGTGATGGCTGGTTGTACAGCCAAACCCATGGTGCTTATGAACCAGAAAAGGGACAGGAGAGCTGTGACTCTGTAACCAGCTTGTTATGGCACTCACTTATTACATGTAAATGCCAGTTTAGCTTCTTTGATCCCAGGGCTGGTCTTGCATTTTGTATCTGATAAAAGCCAGCAATGATCCTTGAAGTAGAGGTTGCAGTTTCTGATGTGTGCTCGGCCTGAGCAATCATTCCTTCAGCTGTCTGCAGAGGCTAGGTAAAGGCTGAGCAGCAATTCAAACATAGCTATCCAAAGTCTTGCCTCAGGTATATGCAGTATCCACAAGGGTCCCTGACATTGTGATGTTTATCTCCACTACACCTAGGAGCCCCTGGGAGAATATTTACACAAAAATCCCTTTAAATAAAAGAAGAAAACCTTCAGAATTAAGCACCTCCTGTGGATTGCCCAGCAGTTATTTCAGCATCCCACAAGTGCTAAATCTCTGTATAGAGATTATCCGAAGGTCTGGCCTTTAGGCCATTTCCTCATTGTTCTACCTAGAACATTTGCTATAGATAGAATGAAAAGAAGCTGGTTCTTCAAATGTTTTCACAAGATCATGCTAATAATAAATGTACCTGTCACTGCTACCAATTCATTTTCAGTTTGATTGCCAGTATTGCAATAATTTTTATAAACATGGTGATTTAGAATATGAAACTGCCATTAATTGATTCAATATCAGCTGTCTTTAACTTACTCTCTTTTAATTTTCTTGGCGAAATTGCACTAAAAGATAAGCTAAGCATTAAGCATAATTTTACACCAAGTCTTAGCTTAGAAATGTCCTTCTTTCAAAGTACATTTGCTTGCTCATCCTGTGTAGTAATGCTCATGAAAACACACCGTAGCTTTATTCCATCAAATTGAAATGATGAAAGTAATTTAGTATATTATAATTCCAGAGTATTACTCAAACAGGTTTTTGTGGGCATATGGGCTGGGGGAAGGTTGTTGGTTTGGATTTTCATTAGTCAGAGGGTGTAGCTAATTAGAAAATTAAGTCTCTTTAATAGAATTTTCTATATGTTCTTCCATGTCTGACATGGGTTGACCTGCAAGCCTAAATATGCTCCGAGTGCTGCTAATAATGAGAAGAGGATATGTGAGTCCAGCTGGTTAGAAGTTTAGAAATGATTTCTACAGGGCAAGAGAGCTATTTGGTTCATCCTTTTATAGGAAAAAATAAAAATGACCAAAAAACAAAGCTAAATAATAGCACTATTAGATGTGCTAGATGTTCTAGCCAGTTTACAAGAAAACATGCACCTTATGCCTTACTATTGTGCAGGCTTCTGCAAGTGGACACAGATGATGGATCTTGTCTTTTCAAGCCATTTGGGTCTAAATAATATATTTTTTTTAGGTCTAGACCTGAGTGCACACTGTGAAACTTCAACCCTATGCCTAGCGTACTCTGAAGATAGGTAGAACACAGTCAACCTAGACATTGAAACACCATTTATTTTTTAAGTGTGATCTTTTCCTAGGGTTTTCGCAGGTACCTGCATGGGCTTGTTTGTACGTGGCCATACAATCAGACAAGAATCGTGTTTGTTCTTTGCTGGCTCAAGAAATTATCACCAACCCTCATCGCCCCCTTTACCCTGGAGACTGCTGCTCACTCAGATCTGGTGGTACGTTGTGCACATGAGGTTCTCCGACTCATTTCTGTCTGAATTAAGTGGTCAGCTCTAACAGTTCATCTTTGTCAAGTGTCCTCGTTTTGATGGGAATGATTTTTGATGGGAAACAGCAGCTGACAGCAGGGGCCACCAACAAAGAGCTGAGACAATGCAGACAAAGGGAAATGGTGATTTCTTTAGCTCAGCCAGCCAAAAATGGGCATAATCAAGCACTAACACTGCAGAACTAATCAAATCTGAAGTGCCCCACTACCGAGTTGGTGGTTTCTCACCTCTCCAGGCCAAGGCAGCTGTCAGGAGCACAGTTCAACAGGCGTACCTTTGGCAAGTTAAGACACGTGGCCAAAACACAACTCAAAATTTGTCACTGTCACTGTTGCCATTGCAGCAGTCTGTATTCTGGTTGAATGTAGTCCTCTTTCTGATTCATTATAATACAGGGGAAAAAACCACACAAACCTGCACAGTTTGAAAATGAATAAAGGAAATTTGAGAATTTAATGTTTCAGATAGAAAAGGAAAGAAAACTGTATTAATTGGAACTCAGTCTTCATCCAAGTAGAAACAAGGTTTGTGGGTACTGATTATCCAAAACATGAGGAGATTAGTCCTAGAAAAGGAATTAGAATTAAATCAGTCATCATTCAAAATGGGGCATAGAGGAAGGTTTAAAAGTACATTTAATTATCCAAACTTCATGGATTATATAGTAAAATTAACATATAATCATGTTCAAAGGCTGTGTTTTAAGTTAACAAATTAAGTTATATTTGAAGAAGTGATAAATAGATTACAGCTCTACTGACAGAGAAAATTATAACATGCAGCATTTTTGCTCTTTGATAGTCCCTTTTAATGCACCAGAGGAATAAGAATCTGCCCACACAGGAATGAGCTGAGTCCCAGAAGAAAAATCAACCACAGGAGGCAGCTCCTCTCTGTCTTGCCCCTTAGTGACTGCCTGGGGCTGCTCCAGGAGGCAGCTCAGAGCATCTTGAATTGTGGTCCCACTCGAATTGTCTCTGGGAAAAACCTCTTCCTTGGTTATAGAAAAAGCCTTAAGAGATTAGACTCTCACAGCTAAATATAGACTTCATCAACAACCTTCCTAATTTCCTTTTGTTTTTTCTGACTACTGATTGTTTCTCACTGTCCAGTGTGTTCAAACACACTCCTGCACTTCCAGAGGCGCAGATATCTCACAAGAGTTGTGATGTATTGCACATTTAGAAAAGGAAAAGCTCGTATCTGAGGAAGTCTGTTGTAGATAGACGTTTAATTCAGTGCTTTAAATAAGGAGAAACCATAAAAGGCTACAAACATCCCGTTGATATCCATCTGAACTATTCCTGGCACGACACTTGTCTCTCTTCTATTTCTTCTTGGATGAGACTCCAATTGCAGAGCAGATGGGAACAGAAAGCTCTGTAATTTAACTCCCAATCCCACCTTGCTCAAGAAAGAAAATAACTGAACCACAATTATTGACCAACTTCTTTTTCCTTGAACTTTAATGAATTAGAAAGGAGAGAGGAGTCAGGAAAATAAGGTCAACTACCTAGCTGATCACATATACTTTTTTGCTTTCTTCAGCTTTTAATATTGTTATTAAAAGAAAAATGTTTCCTTCAGTACAAAATGGCTGTAAGCTGTTTGAACAGTGACTATTCAGAAATATGGAGTGTGATATATCCTAAATTCAAATAAAGAAATGTTATCTTCTTTTTCTTAACATTACATCTTCTTTTGCCTCCCATTTATCTCTCTTCCTGTACTCTGTTCCACCTTCAGGAGTTTCCTTTTAATGAAGGGGCAGAGTATTTCAGAAGCAGAGGTTATGTTCTGTCATGTCATTTGTCTGTGAGTCCAAAAGCCTGACATTCTCTCTTGAGAATGAGTTATAAAACACTTGCAGAGCTGGACATGCATCTGAAACCAATTTGAAGGTTCCAGAAGTTTTTTCTTTGATGCCACCAATTTCTTCCTGCATTTCATTATGTCTTCGTTGCCCTTCACTTTCATAATTCCCATAGGCACCAGCAAATAAGGTTTAAATTGAAATCTATTTGTCTAAACAGATATTTTCTATCTCAATTTACTTGTGACAAGCTTAATGAAATCATATAGACGATGTGTATTTGTATACCAATTAGCTTTCAGAAATTAACTGCTTATGTATAAAAAAAAGGTAGATCGTAAGCTTCTGAGGTGTCAAAACATCTGGACAATATATTATTTGCAGTATCATTAACTATCTGCATATTGACGTTATAGGACTGCTTTCTGTTTCTTTGCTCCCCTGCATTATCAGTCATGCAGTATCACTCAAAGAATGTCAGCAAAGCCCAAAAATGGGCTTCGTTTCCTGCTGCCTTGAAGAAACTGTAGAAGGAACAGAGTGCTGCATGCAGTATTTGTACCACATATTGAAGTATGCAAAAAAAATGGCTACTTCCTCTACCAGCAACAAAACCCAAATTATTAACAATTTAAGGATATCCTTTTGGCACTGTCTTTGTGTTTGAAAGTAAAACAAAGAACAGGGCAGAGGAAAGGAATTAAGCTAGAGGGAAGGGTCCAATTTCTACGTAAGCAAATATGGTATGCTAGATGATAATTTCCAGCATGTGAACATGGGCTATTCTTCATGTCTGTAACACTTCCTCATGCCTTGAAGACTATCCCATGCCTAACATGAAGGAGGCATTTTTCTGAGTAAGACAAAGAGATGGCTGTGCCTTGGCTAAAGCAGAAGATGATCAGACAGAAAAATACAAAAATCCAAAGCAGAGTCTGTTTTCAAATATACATACTTGCAACATATCTGCAGTTTTGAATGTGTACAATAGAGTACTATAACGATATGCCATTTCTAGTCATCTACCTTTTTCTGCTCAGTATTGCCAGAATTCTTATCAGCCAAACCTTATTTCTTTTCCCTTAATTATTCTGTAAATAGACAACATTTTAAATGACACAGACTTTTTTTTTACAGTATATGTTTTTAATTGATATTTTTGTTTGCAAGGTAAAGGTCTAGACAGACTTATATATCCATGAGTTATTAATGAAAAAATATATTATTTAGAGAACAGACCCGTAATGTCAAGGGATTTTAAGAATTGTGTATATTCATAGAGTGATCCTAAGGCTGCGAGTAGGTCAAGCTGAAGAGAAAAAAGTAAAAGCAAAAGGTCAGGATACAAGTTAATTTAACCACAAGGTTTTCCATTATATGACAGATACTTAGTGTCCAAGTAGAGAAATATATTTTATAAATTGTTTACTTACAATATAGAGCATTTCTTCAAGAACTTCCAAAGAATTCCCATTTCAAAATACTTTTTCTTCCCCTGTGAGCAAGGGTATTGGTTATGAGTTACATGGTAGAAGATTTTTTCTTACCGACTGTAATAGAAATGTCTTTGGGTGATCAGCTGGCAATCAGTAATCTTTAAAAGATTGTTCTAAACTCTAATTATTGCTTCATCATATGCCTGGAAAAAACGAATGAATAGAAAACTGATGTGAAGATAACACATTCTGTAAACAGGAACTATGCAATAGTTTCTAATTCCATTTACATTAATTTAAACCAGACTCTGTCCTCTAACTTCAGGGGAGTATTACAAATTCACTGGGGTGTAGCTCAGCATCCAGCCCCAAGCTTTTAGAAATAAATGGGTTCCATTTGTGTGATATAATGACCAAAATTTTCTGATATTTAGGGGACTTGAGGGTTAACAGCCCAGAGCAAAATCAGTAAGGCATACATCAGAAAGGTAATGTGTTTTGGTTTATGGAAATAATAGAGCACACATGCTGGAAGGGATCCCAGGGACTGCACATATTCTGCACTTGTTAATTTTTCACGGCATTTTGCATACAGAAGTACACATACATCTCACTGGGTGAGAATTGTTTGTGCACATAGAAATGGCACTTCAGCCTGGAAGCCCTTGTAAGCCTTCGCTTTTCTTTAAATTCAAAAGTACTATTCACTGGAGTTGAGAACAGTGCATTACACAACCTCTGTGGCCAGCCTGTGGGTTACTGATGCAGTGATCTCTCCCCAGCCGCTCTCTGCCAATGCAGGTGGGCTGCTGATTTGGGAAGAGATGTGCTTACAGACTGGGGCATGCTTGTAGACTGTCCGGGTAGGTGCCCCTTTAGGCTATGTGAGAGGCAGCAAAAGGCGCTGTCTCTGATACACAGGCAGCGCTGTGCACTTGTTGTTCACTCACCCAGGTTCCCAGAAAGGGACTTCTCTGACCTCATGTAGACATTTATTACATGTATGGCCTAATGTGAACTAGTTATTTAGACTCTCTCTAATCAGCAGACAGAATCAGAACTTCCAGGGTGTTAGGAGCTGCCGAATGCAGTAGTCTGACAGATGTGAGGGTGCTGCAGCTCCATGTCCCCAGGTCCAGCCAGTAGAGAGGCTGAGCATGTGTTCCCAATAGGCATGTGTGCACACATACACACAATACCTATGCCTGCATTCATGGGAAGCCACATAAATCAGCAGAGACAGAAACTACAGAACCCACACAGGGCAAACAGCACCAACGGCCTGATCTTGCTTCCCTCAGCCAACACCCAGACCCTGTGTCTCCGAAAGCCAGGACCTCCTCTGGTTCCTCTAATCCCTTTTGACTCTCTTGTATACTTATGATTGCCTCAGTATCTGGCTTTCAAGCCTCTTCTATTCTCAAGCAAATCTACCTTGATGTTCACTAGCGTACACACATACTGACATTCACACCCACACGACGTGCATGCACCCCGTTCTCCCCCGTTACTGAAAGCACAGACATGCAGATCCCCACATGTGACTTGTTGTCCCCTCTCCAGTTGTTGACACTTAGACCTCCGTACACACACATGCACACACAGCCCCCATGCCCAGAAAAGTGTTTAGAAATGGGGTTAAATGAAAAAACAGGACACACAGTAGTGATCAGACAAGATTGGCACACGTGGCTGGGCAAGTGCACTGGTCAGCAATCTGTTTACACATAACCAACACCTTTTATTCCCTTTTTCTTTCTGTTTTCCCACTCTGGTAGCTCCCCAAAACACTTTGATCCCTCCCTTTCCCCACTTTTCGTCCTTCCCCTAAACATCCCAAATGAAGTCTTGTACAATTCCAAGATGTTTTTTCCTTGCACCTCATAACCAGTCCCAGACACCTTCAGGCAGTAACCCCCCTCAGTCTCTAAGGTGATTGAAAGGGCATCTCCTGTTGACTCACTGATTGGTGTAATCTCTGGATCACTGGGCTGATGGTTCTCTGTGACAGCCCCAGCATGAGCCAAGTCAGGGTGCTTCATTTTCTCCTGTTAGATTATTGGGGCTCCGCTGCCTGACACTGTTCCTGTGTGTTCCTTTGTGTTCAGGGAGATAAGCCTTTTGACACATGGGACATTTCAAACTCAGTGTGAATGTCTGAAAAAGATCAAATGAACTGTGTCATAAAAGTTCCCGTTCTCCCCATTGGCTGCCTATGTAGCTTAGGCAGTCATGTGAATGTCAGGCCTGGTGGTTATATTAAATATGGGGAACCATATTTAGTAGGGAAGAGCACAAACATTTTCCTCTTTGCATTAATACAAACCCTCCGTCTCTTAGACTTCAATTCACTTTTATTACCTTAAGCCATCCCATGTTTGCTCAAAGGCGGTCTACATACATGTGTCCATCCCATGTGTTCTTACAGGCTCAGTATAGTAAGTAAGCTGGACCAACTTAGGCTTCCTTTCATATCAAAAAGGGTTTCTGCACTTAAATGAACATGAAGAACTCCACATTGCTATAGGCAATTCTAATCAATACAAACTAGCTGAATAAAGATAACAGGAAAGAAGCATTATTAATGCTGCCAGATCCGTAGCGGCAAGGCTCTGTTATTCTGTACTGCTGATTTATATTAATTAACATAAATGCTATCTGAATACTTGTAGTAAATACATAATTAGGACATTTCAGATGTACAAATCCATCAAAATACCACAGAATTTACAAGAAATATTTCAAAGCCACCTCTTTGTTACAGGCAATGGTATTTTTTCATCAGAAATGTAGAAAGCATTCCTGATGGACATTTTGGCAAATAAAATTCCCACCAGGATTTTAAAAGAACACTCTGTGTTTAATCTTTCCAGATGTAGATGAATATAGATGATTGCAAAGAATGTAATTCATAAACATCAGGGAATCTTTTAAGGAGAACAATGTATTCTTCTAAGGACTAATTGTCATGCAATTATGACCAGAAAACAGGAGAGCCTCCTGCTATGCAACAATCTATGCTGCACAGAATGTGGAGCAAGTCAATGCATGCACACATCTGCCTCATCATATGTAAACAACCAAAAAGACTGAAAGCAGAACTTTCTTAAATTGCAGATCAGTTCAAGAGAAATCAAGACCTTGTGGCCTGAACTCACGAATTCTCAGTTAGTTATCTCATTTCAGCTAATTCTGACCCAGGAGAACCAAGACATTTGGTATCTGGATAGCTGAAGAAGAAAAAAAAATATAAATGGATTTGTTGTATTTTTGCAATGATGGAATGAATTTTCATTTATACTAGTACAGGTGAAAGGAAAATAAGCCTCATTGTTTTAGTGGCATTGGAATTGGTGAAAGTTTGTCTGAACAGTCCAAAAAAGAGCAAGGACCATGGTAATTATTAAGCAATGTGGCCCGTTCTATGATTCTATGATTGATTCTATGACGTTGATGGGCTTCAGTACTCAAGCTCATTTTCTGACCCTCTTTCACTTCCCAGTACAAAGAATGTTTTCTCTCCATGTTTCTGAATGGCATAAGACAAAACTCCATCCATCATCTGCCTTACTCTTTTCATCTTTCCTTTCTGAACAAACCATTGACACGGCTGTGGTTCATAAGTTACGGGATCACCTCCTACTCACTAATTACAGCAGATTCGAACATAGAACTCAGGGAGCACTTGTACTTGTTACGCTCATCTTGACAAGAGACCACTAGGAGATGATGAGAAAGTGGGGACTGTACTGAATGAGCTGAAAGAACTGAAGCTTAAGAAGACAGAAAATAGCATTTCAGTGGTTAATTGAAGGATGACACTGAAATAGTTTGGATTAGATGTGATCCTCCTCCTGTTAGAGATAAAACACTTAGAAGGAGCTATTCAAAGAAAGGCATAATTTCCTCCCTCACAAATCCTGAAACCCTGTCCCATCCATTCTGAGACAAGAGCAACAGAAAAAGTTCTCAGACAAGGAACAAAGAACAATTGATGCCTTCCTACTAAGAAAAAGGTTTCTAGACAGTTCATTGTTGGACAGTTTCCAAATGTTGCAGATGAATTAGATGGCAAAACTTACCTTGACTTCTATGGCAACAGGGGCATTGAATGACAAACGGAAGGGCAGGAAAGGATATTATCTCATGTCTTGCTGTGATGGAAAGCACATTGGCATCTGCCACCCTGCCTGGTTTTGGGTCTCAACAGTGTGTTTTAAAATGTGGGTTTAACTGAAAATGCAGCTATAAAAATCCATATCTGTAGTATAAATATTAAACCAACTTGGTTTCTCTCTATACTGGTTTCAGCTGGGATAGAATTATTTTTTTTCCTGGTAGCTGCTGTGTTTTGGATTTAGTACGAGAACAATGTTGATAACACATACTGTTTCAAGCGTTGCTAAGTAATGCTCATATTAAGTCAAGGACTTTTTCTGCTTCCCATAGAAGGACAAGCTGGCCAATGAATATTCCATACTATAGATGTCATGCTCAGTATATAAATGGGGGTTGGCCAGGGGACAGGAATCCATGATCACTGCTCAGGACATGCTGAGCAATCAGTCATCAGGTGATGAGAGCAATTGTATTGAACCACTTTATTTTGTATATTCTTTTACAATTATTATTTTTTTTTCTCTTCTGGTACTGTTCTATTAAAATGTCTTTATCTCAATCCACAAGGTTTTTTCCTCCTTTTTGTCCCTCTTCCCCATACCCTACTGGGGGGGAGGAGAGTGAGTGAACGGCTGCATGGTCCTAGTTGCCGGACGGGGTTAAACCAAGACACTCTCTAAATCCAAAGACTGTTTACAGGAGTGATTGTTATGGTACTGAATGGCACTTTACAGGGAGAGAATCACATCAATACCTGGATAATCATGTCTCAGTAGCCCAGACGTCTGTCCAATTTTATTGTGGTCAAAGCCTATGGTTTTAGTAAATCTGTAGGAATGGAAACAGAACATAGTGTAGTTGCCAGGATCTGGCTTGAAAGTCACTTGTGAGTTATGTGTACTTATACTCACATACACACACAGAGGATTGAAGTTCTCCAGGGAAATGCCCTTCTCCACTTGCTGGTGCTTAGACCTCCCATACATGAACATACACTGAGCAGAGATCCCATCACCTCAATCAGTCAGCCCTTAATGACAACACCTAACAGGATCCCATTTGGGGATGCTATTTCTGGTTCTCCATCTGAAATTTTTGGTAGACAGTAGAATAAAGCACTTTCTGTGACAGGAAACTACCTTAAAAATTGTTCCAGAATCACTATCTCAGGTTAGAAAAAAAGCATATGTAGAAGAGGAGGAAATATCATCTTCTGAAGATCTTCCTTGAGTTTTTCTGTTTTCCTTGCACCTTATATGATTCCTGTACATCATAGGAGACCGTAAAGATATCCAGCTTTTCTTTTTACCATCAGTCTCATGTTCAAAGGAATTATTTCAATTGAATCTTAATACCATTGAGGATAGTGACATAACACACAGAGACTTAAGATTCAAAAATAAGGCTGAAAATATCAAAATAACATCCAGCTTGGAAGAAATACAAGTTACTTTATCCAGGGAAATATGGCACTAGATCCAGCTTCATTGGGAGTGCAACCTCAGGAAAAGAGGTGTAAAGGATTTAAGTTTTATGTGTGTTAGAGCAGAGCTTGGCTCCAACCAGCACATTGTGATTGTTCTGGTCATTATGCAGCATGGTACTGGCAGAGTCTTAAAAGCTCCCATAGCTGCAGCAAATTAGAGATAAACTTAAAAGTTTCTTTCATTTATGCTAATTTAGACATGGTCCTACAGGATTCTTTTTGTCCAGGATGCACAAAACCATGAAGATTTTTTTTTTCTTCCTTTTCTCTTTTTCTGAGTTTTTGCTTGTTTGTTTGTTTATTTTGTTTTTTGTTTTTTTTTTTTCTACAGATGCATCCTGTTCACCAGAGTTAGACGAGCTGGTCTATCCAGCCTAGAGTGAATAAACCCTTTCATTCCCTCCCCTTCCTGAAGTACAGACCCCCTTTTGAAGTAAATAGAGGGAGAATGCTGAGATTCATACATTACCAGTATCTGCAACTATAAATTCACATATTTTTCAAACTATTTAGAAATCCTTAGATACTGAGCATTCTTTTTCTGTGAAGGGAAAAGTGAGCAATTAATTTTGTCAGGACCTTCTGTGCAGAAAATATTCCAGTCTTTCACACAAGTAGTTTTGTGACAGTTCAGTGAGGCTTGGCTTAAAAAGTCAGCCATCTAGAGGTTACTAGGCTAATTCTCTTCATCTGAGAGACAATAAAGCTATCCTGGTATGTATTATATCTGGAAACATGTATTGGCCAATAGTTGACCTTTGGAATCCTTACTTACCTCTTTCTTGGACTGTAATATAGTGTATCCTTTGTTACAGATATAAAGTCTTTAGAGAATTAATTACATGGTTAAGGAGGTGAGCTATTACTTTTTAAAAAAAACCTGTGAAAGACCAGATTCAGCCCTTACAGAATCTTTGTTGTTCACCTGGAGAAGAAGACTGTCACTGGAGAAATTCCAAAGGTGTGTCAGTGTAACCAAGATTAGGATCTGGTTTAAAACATGTAGCTGAGGGCAGGATGCATTGACACTGTGTTTAAAGACTGGTCAGGTCCTTTACTGTCACTTGACTCATGTAATCTGGCAGAGGGAAGTGCTAAATGATGGCCTTACTACCACTCACACTGTTCATTGATAATAATCTGTATGTGAAGAAAGGGTATCTTCGACCATTTGTGTCAAAACTTCTTTATTTAAACCATTAGCATTCCTGAAGCTGACAAAAGGGATGAGTGAAGTAGGCCAGGGCAACCACACATGCACTGCTGCCTTCAGGTGAATTGCCTTTGTGTGTCTTCATAAAATTCACTTGCCTCAGCAAGAGAAGGTAACACTGGGATGAATCTGAATCTTGCTTATGGAATTCAAACCTGTACAAAGATAATAACATGACATTTTTTAAAAGGGATTTGATACAGTTAGATATGTGTAAGAAGATTTTGATGCATGCTGTTGAAACACACCCATCAGTACAGAGAGGTTCTGGTCCTGAATTAGTTGTTTGTTTTATTGTTTGAAAGCTGTGCTTAAAAAGGAGTAGGTACTGTGGACTGAGTCTACTATTTCCCAAATTATTCTTTGGTGGCATTTCTATTTTCATTTAACTTTCTTTTTAAAGTTCCTTAAGTTAGAATATACTATATTTTTATACTTCTAAACTTGCAAATCACTAAATTCTCAGGAAAGCTCTTGTTCGATTAAATTTAACAATTCTTCACTCCTCAAGACAGTGCATGGACTACTGTGTTCAAGACTGTAAAGCATTCAGAAGCGGTATTTATAGTATTTGTATGTTCACTTTAAACTTTTGAGGGAAACATTGCACGCCAGTTCAGCCACACTGCTACCACTAGAGGTACTTACCAGTTCCCTAACCCACATGTGCATCCCAGCTCCCTTCCGTCTCCACAGCAAGATGAGAGTGAGGCACAGTAGTGCACTCACTCCTCCAGGCTTCAGATGAGCTGGAGCAAACTAAGCAAATTATTTGGGTGATGGAGAGCCAGGACCCCAAGGTATCATGTGTAAGAAGGTAACAGGCAGCAATGACATTTCACAACTGGTTATATCACACATGGTTTATACAGAAAGTTTCTGTTGTGGTGAATTTAAAACTGGTCACAATACGAATGAAATATGACTCAAGCCCTGAGAAAAAGGAAAGGATTTTAGTGTTGCTGTATGGGGCACTGAAAGACCTAACTTTTTAAGCACCTGATTTCCATTGTGAAGTCTAAAACCCTGCTTTAGGTAAATGGTTTCCTCTTATGACGACAGAAAGGAATTAGTGACTCAGACTGGGACTCCCAAAATCAATCACACTGAATTGCTTAAGATCACGGGGAGGAGGGCAGTAAGAAAAGGGTGGATCTCACTCGGCACCCTGAGAACGTGATTCATTCCACTGGGGTTTAGCAACCCTGGAGTCTGTCTTGCAAACACATATCACTGCTTTTTCTTTCCTCTAAAATGAAATATAGATCGCTGCTGAGGCAGAGGAGATAATGGGCAGGCCTTGCTGGAGGACTGATCAGTATGCATACTCATCTAACAGCTTCACTGAAACACCACTCAAAGCAGTCCTCAGAGACAGCTGTGATTGATAGGCAAGTTGTCTATTCAAGATTGTGTTAACTCAGTTGGAAGGGTGGAACAATACGCATGGTCCTGCAAAAAAAGTGTATTCACTGAGCAGAGGGTGAATCAAGGTGAAACATGAACATCCAAATTGGGAGGCAGAAGCAGTCTGAAATATTGCTCTAACCAATGTGTCAAGGGGAGTCTGAAACAATGCAAGTTAGGTTTTGGACATGGAGACATGGTAAAACTTTGTCATGGGCATAGGTGGGCAAACACCTTGCTGGACAAAGGACTTTTGGTTTGGCTATGCCTTGGTGACAGAAAACCATGCTATGACTTTTCTACCAAACTGAACCTATAGCTATGTTTTACAAGATAAGATTAGTGCTGGAGTTTGCAGACAGCCGGTAAGCTGCCACCAAAATTACAATGCCAGCACTACACATCTACTAACATCAGACAACAACAGCCGGAGAGAACGTTTTTATAAAATAGCTTGACAGTATGCGAGAAACTGAGTTAATTTGCCTGTTTTGCCTCAGGAAAGATCTACCCTGCAAGGCAGGTTGAAAAGTCACCCATACAAGTTTCCCCTGTGACCAGTTTACACTCACAGCAGACATGAATTTGGATCCCTTTCAGTTGTAGAGAGGTAGAAGTATCCTCCACTGTGTGTGAGAGTGCTCTAACCAGCTGGCTTTTCTGGGAGGAAAGCATCACCTCCTCGTCCCCAAGGATTTCCAAAGAAAGCAATTTCCACCACTGTGTCTTGTGTAAGGATACCGGTCTTGCATGGTCCAACATGTTGCCTGGATTAAGCTGTTATAGGAAAGCCTACAGTGATGCATAAAAGAGGTTACATGGAAGAGTGAGCTCAAACACTGACCATCCACCCTGCTTAATTCCTGTCTCTGATTTGAACCGCTTCAGCTGGCACCCTTCGTGAGAGATCTACTGTAAAATGGCTTGTCCTCAGCAGCATAGACATGAGCCAATCCACACCGTAGGCCTCTCCATCTATTTAGCTTTACACAATGAGCCTGAGGGGGACATAAGCCGAACATTGTCTCTGGTGTCCTTGTAGAAATGAATCTGCTTTGTTTAGGAAACCACAAGTCAAAGCCTGTGTACTTTTCCTAGGCTGTCTTTAGAGTCAGTGGAGAAATACTTACCTCTGGAGGTGAGACAACTCACCCCAGGATTGGTATCTACACTGTCAGCTCCCGTTTCACTCCCAGATCTTGAAATCCAGACTGTCCAGAGTGCATGCCTTCCTTTGAGGGACAGCCAGCTCCCTCAGAGGTGAGCAGTGGACGCTTTTGGCAGGGTGATCCGTCCTAGACAGGCAGCATGGCATGCCACACCTCAGGTAGTCCGATACCAACATCCAAGGTCTTGCACCCTTCTGTGGCCCAGGAGTCCTACACCATACTGCTTTGCATACAGCATGTGATGAAATAATGCCTCTCACTATTTTAACCTCTTCGAACTGAATCCCACTCCTCAGAACACTATTTTATGGGGCACCACACAAGGCCTAGAGAAGATCTGGACAAACCTGGGTGTGAGAAGTTTTCGTGGAAGGGTGACAATGATGTGGACATCAGATAGTCAGTAACACCTCGTTCAGAGTTCTCTTCCTACTATGGTGACTGAGGTGGTGCAAAGCTGCCCTAAAAGGTATGTCCTAAGGATCACACTCTTGACCACCTGCTTTTTTGTATAAGGGGAACCCAGGGTGACACGCTCAGATTCAGAGATCTAACTTCTACATCATTACAGATGAGCCTTGAAAAGTGATTTTTCAGGACAAGAGTGTTAAAGGGGCTCAGGAGGAGATGATTTCCAACATAATAAACAAACATATTAATCCTTATCAAGTACCACAACATTTCTACTCATAACACCCATGCATTACTGACTATATCAAGAAAGGTTCTTTTACTGAAGAGCACAACATATTAACATTGCTCTGAAAACCTGTTTACACCATAAGAGTTTGAATGACTGATCTGACAGCTACAGTTGATGATAATAGACTTAGAAGCCATTAAAGATTTGACAGCACAAAATAGGTCCTTCCATTGATCACATAGTATTGCCTAATAAAGAAGATACAATACTTGATGCATCAATACTCTATGAAAAGCCCAGGCTGCAAGCATACTCTTCAGCCCTAAACCATGTTACACTTACAGAATATGGAGGGAATCTCTGTTACCATGTGATGACCATCAATTCATGTGTTCTTTTCAATGGCTGGACACACAATGCCTAACCCAACTACTGACAAACACCTGCCCTTGCAGACCCATCACATAGCTGGTCTCTGGTGGTCATATTACTTCTGGGCTCTCTTTTAAAAAGGCCTAATATTATATGATGCAAGAGCAAATATAAATTTAAAAGGGTGAGATTTAATAGTACTGGGGACACATCTAATCTAACTACCATTGACCTAAAGCCTGGTTATGTGGAACTGCAAGACTTCCACCCTTCCAACTGAGTGTTGCACATCTCAGCGTATAGATTATAGATTGTATAGACAGCAGTATTCCCATGTAATTTGTCCAGCCTGTACATTCTGTTTTTGTTTCACTTCATCAAAACAATGGCTTTAGAAATCATATAAATTCCAGGGGGCTTTATATGCAGACCGAATGCTGCAGTTTGGTTTGCAGTGTTTGCAAATGAACCAGTCCCTTCAGGCTCATGAATAGATTTGTGTTAGAGAACTCACTGCACCATCACCTGAACATTACTGTCATCTCTGGATGATGAAACAAACATTTCCTGCACCTTCAGAATTCAGACTGAGTTAGACAATGTCAAGCTTTTTTACAATTTTATGTGAAAAAAGTCCTTCTTCCAGAGAAAGGGCAGATCCCATCCGTACACTTAGATGTTGTTTGAATCTTTAAGCTTGTGGTAGGGAAAGGCTATGTTCTGTTGGAAAACTGAGAGCATTTGATTTGATGCAAGAAGGTTTGACACGACTGCAGTTTAGTTGTGCTCTCTCAACATTCAAGTGAAAGACTTTAGTTTGTAAATTGTAGAAAGTAAGGTAGTAAGAGATCTCAGAAAATCACCAGGTGATTGGTGATCACCCTGCCAATGCTGAATATGCAATACTGAGCCAACAGCCACTGGTACAGTGATTTTAGGATCGTCACACTGAAGGGATTCTCTTAGTAGATCTTTCTGGATAACATATACTTAGCTTGTTTTTTTTTCCTCCTTTACCAAAAAAATGACCATTTTTTACATCTAACTGTCACTTAGATCTGGTCTTCACTTCTGAATTGATGCAAGATCACAACAGATACTTTAGCTGTAAATGTCTGTTAAACCTAAGTAGCAAATCTTTGTTCAATTTTTTTAAACTACATCCCTCCCACTACTTAGTTCTTTGCACTAATTATGAAAAAAAGGTTTCTGCCATACAAGAAGGACAGAATTTGCCAACCCCTATATAAGCAACAATGCTGAGGCCAAATCCTTTCTCATTAGTCCTCAGTTTGTTGTGCTTTAGCAGGGTTCACAACAGCAATAACTGCAAGGCAACAACAAGCCAGCTTATAAAACTACTGTGAACTACAAACCAGCTAATTCTGGTAGCATTCAGCATGTCACGACCTCTTCAGGCATCCCATCACAGCTATTCCAGAGGAATGAGATGTAAAAATACGTACCCATTTTCAACAATGCATATCAGGAAACATATATCCAAGTAAGTTGTTCAAAGAACAGCTCATATTATCCTATTTACAGATCAGGCAGATCTGTGAAGAACATTTTAAAGAAATCCCTGAGAACTAATTAATTAATAATTTAAGAGTGCAAAACTATAAGGAACTATGTTGCTGTTATCCTTGAAAGCTGACAGAGCTTTACAAATAAAAATAAAGAATAAGAACAAACATCAGCAGCTGGAATAACAAGTAGACTAACGGAAATTGTAACAACCATAAAATGCAGAAATAATAATGTACTTGAAGTCTGTTGAAATTACCTCCATTTCTCCCTTAAGCCATCAGTTATTTTTCTCTTAGTGGGAATATTACAGGGTTGGCAGGTCTGCATCCAACCCACAATACCATAGCCAGGGAGAAAAACATCCCTAAAAACCTCAACACAAAAGAAACAGCTGCCTGAAAAGATAAATCACTGCCAAAATACTCAGACAGCCTATTCAAACACAAGCAAAGGAGGTAAATACTAGCAGTTGATAAACACACCAAATGAAGCAATTGATGCTCAGCTCTTGTGGTACAAGGTAATAACAGCCTGTGCATATATTCACACAACTGTTCTCCTTTCTGAAGAGTAGAGATTGGCAAGGGGATTACTCTGGTTTCAAAAGTTCTTGCAGTGACGCTTGTGCAAAATAAAAAGATGGTCAACACATTTTCTAATTTCAGGAATTCAAGAATAACAATTGGTCAATACCTCTCTTATTTGTGCTACGTCCTTGAGGTCAGTCAACCTACTCCATTGGGCTGTATTCAGCCTTTAAGGATCGTCACACATACACTGCTTTCAAGGGAACTGCTCCCAGTCACTTTTTTCTTCTTAATAGCTCTGTACCTGCACTTCTAGTTGACAGCACCCTCCACTGCAAGAAAAGCTACTTCTCATCAGTAACTTGGTAAGTTGAACCAGGCAGTGAGATTTGAGCTAAAACCTCAGTGCACTCCTTGAGCTGTCTCCATGCACCGGACAGCACATATAGCTTTGCATCCACATGTCCATCACATGGAAGGCCAGCTTGGGCACAAAAAAATCACAAATCCGTGTTGCCTTTGCAGTAATTTGTGATGGAACCCATCTATGAAAGCTTCCATAAATTACATATATTCAGTATCCGCCGTGTCATGGCAGTACAAGTGCCGATGGGACCATGTGGTGGATATGCAGGACATTGTCCGGTCCATCTGCACTGGAGGTAGATGGTATGACACTGAAGGGTCATAGAGGACCAAGTCTTTCTCCTGGGAATGAGTCTCAGTTGAACTGTCTAAAGCATGGTGCCATGGTTTGAGCCAAAGCAGGACACATGGTCCGAACGCTGGCTTGCTTCCAAACAGTAGCTTGGCATGCAGCAGGAGACAGAAGGCCAACAAAATATCAGGCTTTATCAAGAAGAGTACTGAGAACAAAATGGAAGGCAAGGTCTCACTGCTATGGAAAAATTGGTACAGCCACATCTTGAGAAGTATGTTTCTAGTGTTCAACTCAAGAAAAATACACTAGAAGATACAGAGGATAGAGCAGCTGCCTTATGAGAAGAGAAGAAGGCCAGGACTTACAAGAAGAGACTAAAAAGGCCAGGAAGAGATCCTTGGTCTCTTCTTAGTTTTTGGAGAGGAGAAAGCTGGATGGGATATGACTAAGGTTTGTAAAGACCTGAAAACTGTGTATAAGATAATGTAGAACTGTTATTCACCAAACTCTGCAATCTTTGAATTACAGACAGGTATTTAATCCAGTAGGAGGTTGATTTAAAAAATGTAAAAGAGAGCACCTCTCTCAGTGGGTAGTGAACTTCTGCAATTTACAGCCACAAGAGTTTGTGGATGCAGATCTCATCAGCAGGTTCAAATAGTATTAGACAACTCATGCACAATAAGTCCATAAACAGATACTAAAGGGAGAAGAAAGACGTACTTTCTGACATCTCTGAAACACCAGGTGAGGTTGCGGGGAGTTCAAGGAGAAGACACAGCAGAAAACAGTGGGGCTTGTGTGCCCTGCTGAAACAGCATCGCCTGTTATCAATGGAGAGACAGAACATTGAGCTGGATGGACCCCTGGCTTGACCTAGACAGGCATTTATCCTGTTCTTATGTTCTTACCTTAACTCTGCCATGAATACAGAGATGTGCTGGGCAATTCACATTCTGTTGCTTCATTACAAATGATCAAAAAAAGACAGAAAGTCTTGTCTAACAATGATCACACTGAGTGGGAATCTGAATTCTCTCCCAATTCATGAACTAGAGCTTGAATAAAAATGCAATTCATCAAAAAGTGAAGAGAAAAATAAAACAGGAAAATTATTCTGCTGTATTAATAATTTTAATTCTTTGTGCAAGCTTTTGTTAGTCAAGCCCACGCAACTGCTGCAGTAAAAGTATACAGTTGTTTCTGACATGATATAGAGACTAAAGGTGGAAAATGACCAGGTAGGAATATGATTATCTAGTATTCAATTTGTGTGTGACATTCAGAAAGCAGCAGGAAGTGAATAAGGATAATTCCATCATTATCGCATAGTGCTCACACTTTAATGCTTTTATAATGTACAGTAGCCTTTCTGGCCCTTTCCACAGTAATTGCTGGGTCGACTCAGAGCACCATCAATATTCTGCAACTGCATTATACCACATAATGCTAATGGTATTAAAGAATGATAGCAGGCAAATAATTACAATGTGATGCAAAGGAGGAACAGAGAAGGAACAGAAGCATTGGGTAGACTGTATGGTGTGACTCTAGATGAGGTAGGAAGAGGTATGGAGACATTTTGCGCAGTTGATATTCACATCTGTTGTAGTTGATGGGTTCAAAAAGCTATTCCATCCAGTCTGCCACCACCAGAAGACTTGATTCAATGTGTAAACATTGATTTGAAGACTTGATTCAATGTAAACGTGCCTCTCCTGAGCACCTGAACAAGCCCACTGAAGGTTGGGTTACTATTCACTTCTTCACCAAGAAGCCAAATGGTTTTATGGATTTCTAGCTGATGGCCTGTGACAGTGATATTTAAAGAAGTTAAAAATGAATATGTGTTCTCAGGATTCAGGAAGGACTACATAGCATTTCGTAATATGAATCACTAGTAATTCATACTTCATTTGGATGTTTCTTTTCTGTAGGATATTGACTGCAACCTGGACACGAGGTGACATATGCAGAGAAAAATAAAATACTCAGTCATAGCTGGGCATATTAACTGAAACGTGAAAAAACATCATAACTAAAATGAAATGTTCCCTTCACCCATCAGAGGAGAGGAAGAAGCAGGGAATGTCTATAGTCTTTTCTAATCTCTTTTTCTTACAGTTAATAACAATTATTGCAGCTAAAACATATCTTAGGCTCTCTGCAAACAAAGCATGAACTATAAATGTAAAATATTTAAACCTTTTGTGAAAAGTTGATTTTGTGAACTTAGTATTTTGCTGTCTACTAAGGGTAGAATAAATTGAAAGATTATTATCATGAAAGGAGTATCAAAGTCCCCTGAAGACTTTTTATCTTTAAAAAGATTTATTTTGAGCTAACAAAAGTATAAAAGTTTTATTATTGACCACAGCGACATATTTTTGTATTTTACAGAATCACAGAGAGAGACTTCTGGAGATCATTTAGTCCAATCCTGTTGTTCAGAGCACGGTGAGCTAAAGCAGGTTTGCCAGGACCGTGGCCAGTCAGCTTTTGAGTATCTCCATGGACGGAGATTACACAACCTGTCTAGGCAACCTCTTCCAGTGTTCAACCACTACCACAGTGACTTGGTTTTCCTTATGTGTATACTGAATTTCCTACATTTCAATTTGTGCCCATTGCTTCATGTCCCTTTACTGGCACCACTGAGTAGTGTCTGGCTGCATCTTCTTAATTCCCTCCCTTCAGGCACATACACCTATGTCTTGTCTTTTCCCATCTATTTCAATCTACTGTATTTTGTTTTACAATATACTAGGAAAGAAAAGTTTGAAGAGCTGAAATTCTTGCAGATTTCAGACTTGAGGAAAGATTGTGTGCCCAAAACCCTGTGCATAGGTTTTCTTCCAGTTATGTCTATTGGTCTTATATTAGCTGTTACCTTTCCCTGCAAACTTTCTTGCTTTAGTTCCATTCTGTCATCGCAGAACACCATCACTGTAAAAGGAGTTAAGCAGTTTGCTCTAAAGGAGTTAGTTGGAGGAAATATTAAAGAATTATTCTGAACATTTGAAAAAAAAGTAATTTATGACTCTGTCAAAAATACTGTTCTGAGGCTGCTTTCCTTTCCTAAAATGCTACTAAACTTCAGAATTCCTGAAACTGCTATGTACAGCCCCATATGTGGCTGGAACTTTATATAGCTACACCACTAACAGAAGTGATACTGTGCAGCAGAAAAGCCATAGAGATGTACTTGTTAAGAACAAAGAGTCTGATTTTTGCACTGAATATTCTTGCTTCATGTGTTCTATGAATATACTTTAAAACACTATGTTGTTAGGCATTTTTTAACACTTCTTTTTACCATTTCATAGTGATCGTACTGTGGTTTTCTATTAAGTTCTTTTCCTTCCTCCGGGATTTTCATGTACGATAGTCTCCTAAAGGTATTCCTAAAAGAAATAGTTTGATGTAAGAGAGAGAAAATGCCACTTTTGTAGAATTTCTCTTCACTAAAAGAAATCACGCTCTGAGTCTGCATTTCTGCTAACAGCAGTCTCCAGTGGCAGTATGGTTGCTGGCTGTCCTCTGCTTGTAAAAGTTATGGTTAAATGCTAGCCAGTCTCAATCTGAAAAAGGAGTAGAAGATCTAAGTCATGCTGCTGTTAGCCATTAAAACCAAACAAACAAAAAACCCCACCTGATTTTATGGCAGAAAATTTCTTAAATATGAACTGAGAATTTGGTTCTCAATAGAAAATATGAGTCCCCAGACATCGTCCTTAAAAATAACTGATGATGAATAGTGGTTTTTATCAAACTGTGCTTCTTACACCACTACAAGAGGATTACCAAGAAGTCCTTGGATCTTGTAGCATGACAACTCCTCCCTTGCCCTGGATGTGTGAGAAAGCGTTGAAAGGGTTGGTCCACATACACCCTGCTTATCCATTTGTTCCTGGGGAGGAGTAATAACCTTCGAGTTTTAATCTATGTTGGATTTAGAACTCTAAAACAAGCAGCCTGTGCTGGATGGGAAATATGGGAGATTTTGTTTTCTCTTCCCTGCAGTGGACCTGTGCTCGTCGCTCAAAAAAGAGTAAAATGAAACATCGGTTACAACATGGCAGCCCTGGCTGATAGTGGCACTTGTTGCAGTGCTTCATGTAATGACTTGGCTTCCTATCTCAGGAAAAAGAGAGAGAAAACATTTTCCAGTTTCTTTCTGTATTTGGAACATTGAGCATTTCATACAATTTAGAGAGGCAGTTGAACTCTGATGGGTTATCTCAGATTCTTTTTGTGGGTAGCCCTTTATACTTAAATGAAATCTGTAAATTCAGTTGAATTTCCAACAGGCCTACAAACCAATCTTCAGGGATGAATCGTTATAATTGCAAAAGCTCTGGTGAGGTCTTGTCTGGTATAGACTGTACAGAAATATTCGTCTACAAGAAGAATATGGGTCCACATTTAAAGAATTAAATTATAAGTGGAAATACAAAATAACAATCATTTAGGGATAATAACTGATTAAAGTGAGTTATGAGTTCCTACTATTTTCCTAAGTCTTTTTTAGTAAGAAGTTCAAATACTTTATGAAAGGGCTGGTGCCGTCATTGTGAAAGGAGTGTATGCATGCAGTGATTCCATTTGAGTGGACGATGGGGATTTTAAAATTAAATAGTTCTTCTGGTCTACCCTCTGCCATGGACAGGGTCATCTTTCACTAGATCATGTTGTTCAAAGTCAGTTTGGACAGAGTCCTATCCAATGATGGGGCATCCACAACTTCTGTAGGAAATCTCTTCCAGTGTCTCACCACCCTCATTAGTGAATGAGGTGAATGAACCTAAATCTACCCTCTTTCCATTTAAAACCATTACCTCTTGTGCTACTAAGGTGATGTATGTATGCTTCTCCGCTACCTCAGGTGGAGAACTGGCATTGGAGCCTAGGCTGAGCCAAACTAGTTTTGCAGGATCACAACTCAGCAAACAGCTGAGCTTTCCACAACAGTCCACACTTCCCTACCTGGTCTGAAGTCATAAAGATGGTCCTTGGGAGAGAAGGGCAAAGATGCCAAGTAATAGTTAGGACAATACAGAAGAAAAACAGTTTGGGAGCTCTCTCTTTTCCATCAAACTCTCAGCAACATTTGAAGTTAAATGCCATTGCTTTTTCTTGCTAGGATGTCTGGAGAAAGAAGTGGGGGGAGGCACTGACTCCTCTGTAGTCTGCCAAAAAAATCCTAAAGAGATGATGATTTCTAGTTCCTGGGGACACCAACGAATTGCGTGGGTCAAAGTCCCTATGAAACAGAACTGCAGAAGATCAAACATTTAGTTTCGCCTCCCAGTCATCTTGCATGTGGGTTTTTTTTATAATGCACATATGGGAAAAGTGCCTTTAAGAGTTTTCTGGAAGTAAATCCATCTTTAAATCAGTCAGTAGACTATTATGATTTTTTCTTATTTTTTACTTTGTATAACTTCGCATTATGTCTGTCTTCAATTTCTGATCAAGAAGGGTGGAATTAAAAACAGTTGTTGATAGCATGCAACAGCAATGAGATACACAGCATAACTATTAAAGCAACACTTCTGTATGTGTCAGACAGCAAAGTTCCTTCTGATAAACCAGGAGAGTTCCCCACCAGTGCTGGGTGTCTTCCTTGGTAGGAGTTTTATGGCCAAAGACTTATGCCAGGCGAGTTTCACCTCATGTGGCTTCTGACTGCTGAAACAAAGATGCCTGTGTTAGTCTCCTGCAGTTAACAAAGATAAATAGTCACTTTTGTCATCTACTGAAGGTGAATTTTGCCACAAAAGTGCCCCTTTTTTCTCTGGTGCCAATCAAAACAATCTAGATGACTGGCAAAGGTGTAAAGTTATCCGACACCTACAGTCAGCAGTGTTCTTCACCAATAGGCCATTGCTTCAAAGCTTTCAATCAGTGGACTGGGATGTTAAAGTGAAAGCAAACTTGTTCCTTAACTTCTTCCAGAGCAAGATTAACACAAATGCTTATTAAAATAGGAAGGAAGGAGCAAAAAATACGCTTATTCAGAGTACAAGTAGGCATCTAAATTTTACAATATAGATAAAATATGATATTTTTCCCTTTTTGACACTTGTTAAGCTTATATATTCCACTATTCCTTGTGCTCATCCTTAGGCATTAGACCTTTCCCATCAGCACAAAAAGAAATCCGATGTCAAACTCAATACTGTGAATGCCGCTCCTGGAATAAAGTACCTGAAAGTCCCCAGTTCCCTTTGTAGATCTAACCCTTGAAATCCTCATAGACAGGTTCAAGAAAGATGAATTCGGCCTGAAGCAGGTGCAGAGAAGAGCGATCAGAGGAGTAGAGAGCATATTTTGTGTGAAAATTCAATGTTCAGATAGTTTAACAAAAAAAAGGTGACAGAGAGGTGATGTAACTGATTTTTATAAATACACCAGAGAGAAAGTAGAGTGATTTAATGTGAAGGAAATGCTCTTACAAGAAAAANCTGCCCAAGGAATAAAAAATAGATATTAGAAAAAAAAATTTCTATTTTCTGTCACAGTGAAGCCCTGGAAGAGCATTCTGTCAAGGTTAATGGGGAAGAATGGGAAGTATATAATTTCAATCAGCTCCCAGCCACCCAAAGGATGGGGTTATCTGGTACACCTGAATTACTTGTGACAGTGGAGGGCTGTAGTCAGTGGCCCAGGAATATGCTCACAGTCTTGTTTTCCTCATATTCCCAACTGCAGACATGAAGGCTTAGCATATCTCTTGCTGGAGTCAACCTGTAGCTTTAGCTGCCTATTTCAGGCAGGGAAGAAGGCTAAAGGTGCCATTTTGCTGTCACTGATAATATTAGAAGTTGATGGCACCCTTCTGTTATTTTTTCTTAATCCATAGCTACTCTATGTCTGTGCCATGACATGTCCAAGCTCAGGTCACCCAGCTACAAGGCAGATCTGCAGTTCCAGCTGCATCACTAAAAGGAGACAGAAATCGGAAAGGGTTGAAACTTGTCCCAGGCATGCCTTTCCAAACATGTACATTTGATACAGCTAAAGCTCAGGTACTCTCTGAGCAAGGAACAGCTCTGACCCTGGAGTCAGCTCTACAAAGTGGAGCTGCTGAAGAGAAAATGAAGTGCTATGAAATGCCTTCTTTGGTTCTGGTTCAGGCAGACTGGGATGTGTCGTCTGATCCAAGTCTGTCCTGGAGGAGTGAGAGCAGAGCATTGCCCTCTGTTCTTTTCATCCCAGCTGCCTAGAGTGGAGAAGAAAGCAGATGCCCCTGCTATAGCCCCGGGAATTTTGTACTACCCTGATACGTATATATAATATAACCGAGTGTTCCCTACTTCTCCTTATTTTTTGTGTGGTCCAGTTATGCTTTCTACCTATTCTTCTGTGGATTGCTAGTACCTAATCATAGCTAATAAGCCTTTAATATTTTTCCCTGTATCGGAGATCCTCCACTGTAACCCAATGAACATGAAATACAATACTAAGCATTAAAAACTGCTCTTTGCTGTAGTTCCAAGAGGTAAATGAAAAAATAATAACTGCAAGGCAAAGCATTTTGTTGTTTTTGTTGTGAGTATTTGGCATTACTGTTTCCTGACTGCTAGGGAAAATGAGATTTGCATGGTCAGAGCAATCTTCAAAGCCCCATTCCTCCATTTGAAGGCAGGACTCCTAGAGGAAGTCCCCTTCCAATTGCTGTGTTTGAACCATCCCAGGAGCCCAGAGCAGTGCTTTATAATCCTGCTTCTGCTCCCAGTTGTTTTATCTCAATAAAGGACCAAGCGCAAACCCCTGCCTGCAGTTCTGGCCCTACAGAAGCCAGTCAGTTTCATCAGTGACCTCAAGAGAGTCAAGATTTAAAGTCTCCACGAGATCTGAATCCCAATCCTATGCCCGGGACTCATTTCAAATTAATAAACCACAGTAGTTCTCATAATTAGCATCCTGCAGCACTTAAACCTGGCACTTTTCATGTGGTGATAGCCATGCTCAATATGACACCGCAAATACACTAGGCAAACCAGGGCAAACTGGTTAAGCTAAATGCAAAAGTCTCTCTCTGAAAAGAACCCACATCGATTTCAGTAGAACAAAAGCTTTTGGTTAGATTGCTCTCACACAAAAGGATTGGTGATACATTGTTCATTTTACTGATGTTAAATGTGCCTCTTATGTTAGAGATCATAAGCAACATACATTTACAGCCTGACATATTTAGGGGAAAACAAATTTCCTTTCTGCACACCAGATGGAAATTATATATGTGGGAGCTGGGCACAAACCAACAATATATATTAAATTCAGTATTTTGTCAACCTATTTCAGGCTGTACAATTAGAAAAGTTATCAGCTACATCACAACTCATGATACGTACCTGCTGAAGTGTCCCCTTTGGGAAGATCAGTATGGCTAACTCATCATAAAAGATGTATATCATTTAAATTACACTACACTCCCAGGTCATGAACTAGGTTATCTGGAAGCAATTGCACTGCACATGGAACTGATGTTAGACAACAGGGAGTGCTAAGATTTACCTTATGCGTTCTCTGAATGCACTAAAAAGGAGATCACTGTGATCATTTTCATGATGTTGATTGTTCTTATGATCCATTCTTTTTAAAAGTGGCAAAAAGTGGACTATGGATACATAAGGATTAGGATATCTCAAGCAGTTAGTAGAAAATGCCAGGGAAAATATATACTGTTATCTCTTTCTTATCCATTGCCAGTGACACCTATCTCAGGGGAGCAAAACCAATGACTCTGTGACACCAGGTTGGATTCATCCCATCTTAGCCTACACCTGAGTTTGTTATCCTCTTGCCTTTTTACAACAAGCAGAGAAAACCTGGAAACTTCAGGTACAATTTACTTTATTTCCTTCAGACATCTACCTTTAAGAAAAGACAAATCATGCCTTAGTGCCTGTTTCACTCATCAGAGAAACTCAGGCGTAGGCATCTGTGTTTTGCCAGATGAATTCCACCCTAGGGTTTACAGTTTCAAACTCCCTCCTGACCTAAGTTTTCTTTTTTTTGTGAGTCCGAGTGGGAATACATTGTGATGATTTCCTGCACAAACAGGAACACATTTGGTAGAAAGGTCCCTGAACTTTCTCATTCTCACTGTCTTTCAACACTTTGAACGTGATCCCATGCCACCTGACACAGTGTGGGCCACATAAGCCCTGTCTCATCCCTACCTTATTCAGATTTCCCCTACATTAGAGCTCAGTGAGTAATAAACTTGCTCAAGAAATGAGACATATGACTTCTGGACTGGTTTTATTTGGAGGAGGCAACACTAAATCCAGAGTAGTTTTCTCCTCCAATACTTTGGGAACTCTTCTCCCTCCTGTTTAAGTTGGGCACATAGCCAGGAGTGTAAGAACATGTAGGTCCATAAGGAGGAAAAACAAAATGGAGAGCTGGAGTTCAGTCTTGGTCTTCAAGTACTCAGCTGGGTAAAAACGCTGTTTAGAAAAAAACTGATAATACTAACGCAATGATTTGCATCAAGTTCATGACTATCTCCAAAATGAGGTGAGGTTTTCTTTTTCTAATTCATTACCTTAGTCTGCTTTTCTCAAAATTAATCCATATCTATTAACACGGGTAAAATTAAGGAAGAAACTCTATTTCCTAAAAGATAATACTGCAAAGAAAGACCTGCTGCAGGGAATGATGCTGCTAACATTCATGTTAACCAAGGGTTTGGCACTATAGAAACGTGGCATAATCAGTGCTTTCAAGAGCTACAATTCCAATTATAATGCAAAACATATGATAGTTCCCTTGCCTTTTAACTAGTGCTGCAGGTAGAAAAATAAAACTGCTGTACTGCCTTGGCCAATGTGTTTTTCCTCTGTCCCTGTGTAGTTAGTGCAGTCTTATTTTTCTAAATGTTCTCCAATCATACATTTTAATTGCCATCTTTAATAAGCAAAAACGAATGAACCATAGATTTAATTTTATTTTTTTTTTTTTTAATTTTAATGGTGCTAGGAGGGCTAAACAAGCCCAGGCAATGATCTAAATTAGTATCCAGTCTCCAGCAGTGAGCAATAGCAGATGCTGATGCACATGAACAGGGCAAGCGTGTGATACTGATGGAATACTCTGAAGTCCATAGCTGACAGGTTTCTTGAGCCAAAGATGTTACGTTTGCTTATGACAGAGAAGGCAATGGCAGAGTTAAGAAGAAACAGCCCTCTACTCATCTGTAACGATGAGCTTTTTTCTGAAATTCCATGTTCTAAAGAAAAAGGGAAGGGAAAAATCCAACTTGTTATGGCCTTATATTTCTTAAGGACTTTGTAAAAACATGTTGCTCCTCTTCCTCCTCCCACCCCCTGGTCCTGGCCCTGCTCTGTGGTCTGGGTTCATAAACACAAGAAATCCCAGATTTATTAGGCCAGCAGCCAGCACCACAGACCTTTCACTCACCAGTGAGCAAATACAACTGGGGGCAGTGTCCCCCTGTATTTGTGGAGTGACAGCTAGCAGCAGTAAGTTGATGTCTTCTATACCAATCTGAAGTATGGCTGCTGCTGGAGAGAGGAACAGTGTCCCTCTGCTATCTGGGGTTACTCTTCAGAGCTCAGAGACGCTGAGATGCTCATGGGCACACACTTTCTGCCCCACTTTTTCTCAATTCTGACCACTTTTAGACTCGGGAATTTTCTTCAGCTCCAAATAGTCAACTCACCAAATCAGTCCTGTTCTCACTTACACAGGTTTTTTTATCTCTGTCAGCTTGACCAGACAGCCTGATTTTTCTCCTGCAAATCCAGTCACCATACTAGCCAGGCAGTCTTTTTCACAGACCAATGGTCTTTTCCTCCTAGGGACAGCAAGTCTCCAGTTTCAGTGTCTGCCCAGGTGTCCCCCCCCTCCCCCATCTATGCATCCCTCCCTGCTACAAACATGATGCTTGGTCCTTCTGCATATGAAACAGGCATTTTCCTTCTCTACACTTCCCTGATCTAGCATAGGAAACTGGGAGCAGAGAAGAACACATGCTCCTTTCTCCCAGTACAGCCATGACAAAGATTATTAACTGGATGCAGATTTTCTTCAGGGACATTGCTCCTTCTGAGGATATCTTCCCAGTTGTGGGTCCGAAATATGGAGTTGCTGAAACAGCTGCGAGAATTTTATTTTAGAGCTTTAACTGAAATTTTCTGCAAAACTCAGGCTGATGTGAGCAGCCAGCTTGGAGAGCTTTGGACTGGTGGTTAACAAAATTCGAGTCAATTTGAAAACACAGAAATACAATGTGAAGTATTGAGATGCATTAACGATTTGAGCCCCTCAGATCCACTCACTCATTGCTACCTACCCATGGTACCTTTCACATTTCTCTCTTCTGTAGCCAGGTGCTGCATTCCTGGGTCTAAATTTATATTCTTTGTGCATGATGTTGCCAGAAGTCCTCTCTGCTGAGACAGCTATGAGCTCATTTTATTGTCACAAATGCTGTTGGCTGAGTCTGTTAAATCTGTGTATCATCTCGTGCCTGTGAAAGTGTCATTCAAACTAGACATTCCCATGTGAGAGGGTTCAAGGGGTTTATAATATTTATAATGTCACTGGGATTATCTTTAATCTAATTTGCAACTTTTCTACTTATGAAGTTTTATTTGTTGTGGAGACATACAGAGAAACAAGAGAAACCTTTTGAAGGCAATAAACAGGGACTTGAAATAGTTTCCAGAAGAGTCTGGTTATTGGACTCTGCCCAGGCAGTCTAGTTATGATTTGTTTTAATTTTTGAGTTTTTACAAGAAAGAAAAGGAGCTTTCCTCTAGTGGTGGTAGTTTTGAAATTACCCTTCTAAAAATTCATTTTTAAGCACAAACTTCTCCAGGAGCTTTCTGCAGCTCAACTGCTCTCTCCTCTGCTGGGAGACAGCCTATTTCAAACTGACAAACACAAAGTTCTTTGAAAGCAAAGATTCTGGAACCCACTTCAGTTACACTAATAGTAAAGATACCAGCATTTCAGTTGCTGATGCAAAGGATCGTAGAGGTAGACCTGTTTACTATATAAATAATACTGCAGCAAAAGCTGCCATCAGGAAACTGTCTGAAGAAATAGGTACAGAAGTAGGAGAACATATGAAAGTAAATATGGATATAAAATAAAAATTGTGATTACCAGTAGAGTATAGGGATTTCAGAAGTGATGGAAGTACTAGTTACGTGCAAGAGATAATGGTTACATACAAGTGGGGAAAAAAGCCATGGCCAGAGCTGTTGCATTCACTTGGCAAACTCCATTCCTGACACGCATCATCTCCACTCTCTGGTATCCACTCATCCACCCGTCCATCCATATATGTCAGTCCTTTCCCTGAGGGACTCCATTGCCTGCTCTATGGGAGGATGGGGCAAGGAAGGGAAAAGTACAATCATGGCTTTTGCAGCTGGTCCCTGTGGCAGCAGCAGGACGAGTGTGTGCTTATTTTCTCCCTGCTGATGCCACCGCACAGAGCTCTTCTCTACTCCATTGCTCCTTGCTGGGTCCTTCATTACATCTGTGTTACAATTTATTGGCTGGTGTTAATTAGACCACCCTGCTAAGAGTGGCCTGAACCCCTCTGCATTTTCCCAAATCTGGCTCTCTGCAGCAATGCTACCCTTGTAAGTAACATGAACTATAAATGTGTGATGCCTGTTGGTCCCATGTCCCATTGCAACAGAAGTTTTAGGGCCTTACTGTGAAATAACTCATGGTCCATGGCAAGCCAGATGGCATTGGTGCAAAGGCAGACAGGAGGCTTGGAGACCACTGGGCCAGACCTTGTCTGTTCAGTCTGCAATGAGGGTACTCCAGAGTGTCTGCGTGCACCCACGTTGCTGTGTCTAATGTGCAAGATATGCTGACAGGTTTTTTCCCCAGGCAAACCCTATGTTTCATAATAAACCTTGTACAAGTACTTCTGTCAGTGTAAACTGGATGTGAATTTGACACAAAGCACACTCTAAAAAAGCAGTTCAGAGCCTATGAAGAGTTTTTGACACACAGGGAGAACAAGAACTTGAGGCACGTAAATGTAGAAACGTGAGCTGCCTGTTCCAGGAGCTGGAGGTGGTTAGAGGTGAAAAGGTGTAATGGCCCTTTACAAACAATGTAAGAGTCCCGCACAGCAGCTGTGACCAGTTTTCACACTTTTAAAAAAGAGCCTATAATTTCTGGAAGAGAGGAGTGGCAGTAATTTGCAGTTCAGCAGGGAACTCTTAGGTACTCTGGTGTTCTGCGGGAGCGGTTAATGAGAAATCGGAGTAGGAAGTTACCACTGTGATGAATCTCTGTTATTAGGAGAAGTAAACTGTCAAATGGGAGAAAGGCTTGTAAGAGAAACAGGAAGGCACAGACTTCTGTTCAGCTGCTTATAGGGTGCTATCACAAATTTAACTAGACAGATAAAGCTGGTTAAATCAGGGCATTAAATTTCAGCACAGATTTTAAAGGATGAGACATTCTCCCAGCTACTGGGCATTGTGGCCAGTGGCACATTGCATCTCCGTCCAGCAGCTCTTTGCTGTCCCAAGTGACTGCTTTAGTGTGACGAGCTGCAGCAGCTTCACCGGAAAGGAAGCCGGGGGTGTCCACCTACACATTGTGAATGATGTTTGAAACCAGGGATGCTCTCAACATGCCTACATCCAGCTGAAAACTCCATTTTGTTTGCAGGGCTAGTTTTTGCTCCCTTGATGTTTTCTGACCTCCATCTTGATTAAAACTCTGCACTGCAGGTGGACAGTAGCACAGGGATAACAACAGAGGAGCCTTAAATGTTGAGAAAACAAGTTCAACAAAAAGATTGCAATGATCCACTGCAGGACAGCTTTTCAGTTCTGAGCTCTAAAGTAGGTGTAACTAGATCTCAGAATAGTGGACTGGAAGCTTTAATCATGTACCAGAAAGCAGTGGATTTATTACACATTGCCCCTGTATTGAAGCAGGCCTCCACTGCCTAATGAAGCTCCCTGAGCTTCTGGAGATATTTGCANTGTCGTCAGCAAACTTGCTGAGGGTGCACTCTATCCCCTCATCCAGGTCACAGGGATAACAACAGAGGAGCCTTAAATGTTGAGAAAATAAGTTGAACAAAAAGATTGCAATGATGCACTGAAGGACAGCTTTTCAGTTCTGAGCTCTAAAGTAGGTGTAACTAGATCTCAGAATAGTGGACTGGAAGCTTTAATCATGTACCAGAAAGCAGTGGATTTATTACACATTGCCCCTGTATTGAAGCAGGCCTCCACTGCCTAATGAAGCTCCCTGAGCTTCTGGAGATATTTGCAATAAGTCCACACAGTGATTGTTAAACCAGCTTTGTGCCTAAGACAATTTTTGACTCTTGGGAAGGCTGACCAGCCCAGGCAAATACCAATTGCTGACCCTCCCTGCCTCACAACTAGAAAATCAGGGTGTTGTACCCCATTTCCCAGTACTTCTGATTCTGGAACTATTACAGGTAAAGTGAGTTCACTTCTTCCTGGATGTGGCAGAGCTGTCACAACTTCAGACAATTTGCAAGAGAAGGACTCAGCCCTCCTGCAAAGCCCAATCTTACTGAAGTAACTGCCAAGTGCTAGCTGCTGCAGCTGCAGAGCAGGTCGTACTTCGTTATTATACTCCAGAAGTTCAGGGACTATAACACTCAGAAATAATTCTGAACACTACATTAGTCTCACAGCCAGAGAAGCGTTAACTTTAGCTTTGTTGAAACCAAGAAGGTTTTAGTGAACTTCAGTGGAGACAGGATTCGCCTTGTGATATATAAAGGCTCTCAGGTTAGAAACAGATTTCAGGTCCTCACAAATGTCAGCATGCTTGTTTCCAAGTGACCCTGAAGCAGGCTACACTGTTCTTGCAGCATGACAAACTGGCTTGGAGTAGGATTAAGCACACCCTGCCCCATTTTTTTCAGCTCCATAGCCCACTGACTGTGGGCTTAAAGCCATATTAGATGTGTGCTGCCACCGTTCACGTCTCAGAGGGTTCTTAGCTCGGGTTGTGACATTGTCCGACTGGCATTTCTGGAGACAATTTCATGTGAGCTCTGTGGTTAAAGTTTAATCCTGAGCCAATTAACTGCATCCAACCCCCTGTAATCTCCATCAAGCCCTTCCATCCATCTGCAACAACAATATCAGGCAGACAAGAAGGACTCATGTTGTCTCCTGGATGGGCCCTGGCCTGGCTGTCTGCAGAGCAGTGGGGGGTTGTAGGCAGAATTCAAACTGGGTTGAATTCAGGCTACGGGAAAAGATACAGAGGATATACAGTGCTGGGCTTCTGACATCCTCAGCTTCAAACCTCTCCAAGGAAGCATCTGGTACAGGATGGACAAATGCAGTCCAAAAAAGCGCAAAGCTGTGGATATCTTCCAGAATACTTATAGCCACCCCCTGTATAAACAAGACCTTGGCCTGTGACAAGATGCCGGCTGTGTTTGGCAGCTGTTGAAGTGTCCTGCATACTACATCAAGTATGCTGCGGGGGAGTCTGAAGTCCCTGTTGGGCTTGGACCTGCAGGTAACTGAAGGGTCAGCCTTACTGACTGTGGAACAAAAGGTGGCCCAGGTGGGAAGAGGCTGATGTCTACTTTCATATATTTCTGAGTCATCAGCCTTTGCTGGGTTATTTTAGTCTGTTTTGATACATGAGAGAGTTCAATATTCTACCAGGAAAGTAACTGGGCTTTTATGAAATTTATAGGTGTAAGCAAAATTTATATAATACACGTGCCCCTTTAGAAGGATTTCAGAAAGGGATGGTTCTGACCAATTGTCATTGCCCGTATCAGACCACCTTGAGCTTCTGGGACCCTAAAAAATGTACAGCCCTCTTTGAAAAACAGATGCAGAAGCCATTACAACAATGCTTTCCGAGGGAAATTTTGAAAGTGCTGTTAATCTTCTGTTTGAAAGACTTTCTTTATCCAGGATTTACTTTTATTAATTAGTATCCAGTTTTAAAAATCTGAAGCAGAGGCAGAGGGATTCAGTCTCTTTCAGATTGTCATCAGTAAAGTACTTTCATCCAGAGTTTTCAGATATGGAGGAATACTTATATATCATTATTGGGATATTCTGATGATACTTCACTTTAGAAATCCATGAATATTTCAAACCTCATCAGTTCATCCAAAACTCTGGTAGGTTGATTTTAAATATCTCAAATCCTGGAATGGTGTAAATCAGAATAAGAGCTGTCATTCCTGGTTTTCACTTTGGTCTTATTTTTCTTTGAGGATTTGAATACATTGAAACTAAGCCCTCTGCTCTAGTGTTTCAGTTACACTTTAAATGTCTTTTGAATAGTTCTTCATCCAGTTATATGCAATCTCTTATTTAACTAAACAACTGTAACATTTTTCTTTGCATGTGCTATACCTATATGAAGAATAGAATAGAATAGAATAGAATAGAATAGAATAGAATAGAATAGAATAGAATAGAATAGAATAGAATAGAATAGAATAGAATAGAATAGAATAGAATAGAATAGAATAGAATAGAATAGAATAGAATATTTCATTGGAAGGAAGGGACCTACAGTGACCATCTAGTCCAGCTGCCTGACCAACTTGGGGATGACAAAAAGTTAAAGCAAATTATTAAGGGCGTTGTCCAAATGCCTCTTAAACACTGACAGGCTTGGGGCATTGAGCACTTCTCCAGGAAGCCTATTCCAGTGTTTCACCACCCTCCTGGTAAAGAAATGCTTCCTGATGTCCAGTCTAAATCTCTCCTGGTACAGCTTTGAACAATTCCCATCCTATCACTGGATCCCAGGGAGAAGAGATCAGCACCTCCCTCTCCACTTCTCCTCCTCAGGAAGTTGTGGAGGGCAATAAGGTTGCCCCTCAGTCTCCTTTTCTTCAAACTAGGCAAAACCAGAGTCCTTAGCTGCTGCGCATAAGACATGCCTTCCAGCCTTTTCACCAGCTTTTTTGCCCTCCTCTGGATGCATTTGAGTACCTTCTCATCCTTCTGAAATTGTGGGGCCCAGAACTGCACACAGTACTCAAGGTGAGGCTGCACCAATGCTGAATACAGAGGGATGATAACCTCTTTTGACCAGCTAGTTATGCTGTGCTTAGAATCATAGAATCATTTAGGTTGGAAAAGACCTTCTAGACCATTGAGTTCAACCATAAATCTAACACTGCCATTCCACAACTAAACCACGTCCTTAAGCATTACATCTACATGTTTGATGCAGCCCGGGATGTGGTTTGCCCTCTTGGCTGCCAGGGCATGAAGCGGCCTCCTATTAATCCTGCTGTTGACCAGCACCCCCAGATCCCTTTCTGCAGGGCTACTCTCCAGCCACTCCTCTCCCAATTTACACTTGTGCCTGGTGTTACTCCATACCAGGTGCAGAATCTGGCATTTAGTTGGTGTCAACGGGAAATGCATACTTTGCTGAATTGCTGTAGAAAGATAGCAACTATGTTAGACATGTACTAGAATGGTTTCTAGACAGCTTAGGCAGGGTTTATCTCACCTTTTATTTTGCGTGTCTCCAATGTAAATCAATATATCAGGGTTGGTCACTCTATACTGTCTTTTTAATCAATGACATAAGCCTTTCTATGATAGGTGATTCACCCATCTTAGAAATGTAGATAAGAATGAAAAGAAACATTTTCCAAAAGTACTCATTCATCCCATTAATGACAAAGATCAACATTTGGCTGTATAAATACCACCTTTTTTTGATGGAAACTTCTGTACTAATACCGTACTAGGTGCCTAGGGGGCTAGGCAGGTATTTCTAGATTGCTCTCCAGAATTTAGGTGCCTTGTGTTCACGTATTTTTCGTTTCAGACACCTAAGGATTATCTGGATCTTGTCCTCTCGCTTTATTTGGTTGTACAGCCACAGGAGAGGCATATAACAAGCAAAAGCTTTGGAAACAGCCTGGTTCCTAGACTGCTGCACAGTAGTATGTCTATGTGTTTAGGACAATGGCCAAGCCACAGCTTATCTCACATGCAAAAATGTATGTTAAGCCTCTTAAAAACCTTAGCCTACGTAATCAGTCTATTTCCATTCGCAAATCTGTTATTTTTCCCCTGGAGCACCTAACTGCACATGTCATTCACAACCTTTTAGGCGTCAGGGATGTTAAACATTCATTGTCACTGGCATACATGCCTGGCCTATCTTCTACAAGAGATCATCCAGGTTTAGTCATCTTTGCCTTCCATAGCTACTACAGAGCGTGAAACATCTCTTTGTAGGAATATCTATGACTTATTTCGTCTCCTGGGTAAATCTAAAAGACCCATTGTGTGAAACAGTTCAATGCATGTATATGCTGAAATGATATTATAGTTCTTCTGAATATATATACTATGCAGAAAAAAATGTCTGGGGCTCAGGAATTAACCAAGATGCATAAAATAGGGTCTCTCAGTAGTATGTGGTGATAGAGAGGCACCTCAAAAGGGCAATTCATCTCTAACACAGGTAGAACTGCTCTTTGCATGTACTTCTCTCTTTCTGACTGCATTTTACAGAGCTAACAAAAAAAAAAAAAAAAAGTGTCCCATTTGAGCTAGGAAAGAATCTAGGACTTATCCAATATTAATGGAAAGACAGTGATCAGTCTGAAACCTCGGTGTGTCCTGGGATAAATAAATTCCTATCTCTGGAAGCTGACAGCATCATACTATAAAAAGTACATTGAATAAATTCAGAGCTATCTTAATCTCACAGATAAATAATTGAACATTGGAATATTTTGGCTCTAAGTATATTTAAATACTAAAATCTAGGTTTAAACACAAACATTCAAATCAATGTTAACCCTACTTCCTTCCCTGCACTCCCTTCCTTGCCCAAGCTCTACCAGCAGTTTGAAGCCTCTGGTCTGGAGAGAGAGAGAAAGAAAGAATGAATCATGTGAAATGTATTCTGTGGGAAAAAATATCAGATGCAAATAAAAATGAGTTTCAATGTGTATATTCCAGAGCACCAGCATTCAGCTGTCTGAGAAATCTGGTAGTGAAATACCAACCTTTTGATAGGATTTAATTTTTTCTTTGGTTCAGCAGATTCCTTTTTCATTATTATAAGAAATATTGTGGAGCATGCAAAGCTCTGGATAAAGTATACTGACAGCTTCAGCTGAAAAAACCCCACTATTCATGAGTATGATACACAGGATGAAGGGAAAGGTCTTTTGCTACAATAATTATTACCCTTGGCCCTCACTTGCTTGTCTTCCAGTAGATGAACCTGATATATGGTAAGGTTTACAGCAAGAAATCTATTGACTTTGAAGTGCTGGAATGTTGCTACTGAAGAACAGGAGAAAACAAAATAAAGCAAAGCAAAGAAAGCTTACTCTATTGACACTAAAGGCAAGCACGATCGACATCACAAAACTCCAGCAGCTGTCTGTTGTTTCAGGATCTGTTTCCTGCATTATGCTCATAACGTTTTGCAGGAAATACATTTCAACATCCTCAAAGATTAAAATTTAATATCACACCCAAGAATGAAATTGTGAAGGCTTTGTGCTAAAGTAGGAGAATTGAATCTTAAAAGGAAAAATTTTGTCTGTGATTAAAAACAAGTGAGCAAGCTCTAAAAGGCAGAAACTGAATTTATTTTCTCCTTTCGGTTTCTGTACTGCCTGTGCAATGTACAAGGTTTTACCTCAGCCAGTACATAAAGGGAGATTAAAGGGAAGATACATATTAATTAAGAGGTTTTACCTTAATATCCATTTCCAAGCGCAGCTCAGTAGAGCAGTACAAACAGTGGTAAGCCACGATGAAATTAGAGACATAGTCATCAGAGTGGCAGCTGCTGATACGAGGTACATGAGATCTCGCATGTACCTTTCTGTGAGGTCTGGAGGAGTAACCAGGGCTCTGTGAGAAGGTTCTGCACAGTCACCTAACCACAAAAATAAGCTTTTTATTTTGGTAAAAACAAAAGAGCATCAGTCACAGATGTTTTTGCAGATGTCTTCAATAACGTCATCTTTGCAATTTTATCACACAAGCAGAAAATTAGCTATGGTATTGATACAAAAATTAGGTATTTGTGCTCTAGTGGGATACAAAAAAAAAATTTCTTTCTTCCTATCTTTCATGATGTTCATAAACTGGTGATTTAGAGCTTCTATTTAAAGACATGTAGCAGATTCAGTAAAGGCATAAGCATAACCTGAGGGACTTTGTCTTCCTTTCCTCCCTAATTGGGTTTTGTTTTGGTTTTTTGCCCCAGTCCAAAATTAGATTGTTAAGTCTTCAAAGCAGGGACCCTGAACTCAATTATCCTCTAATTTTCTTCAAAGTCACTGGAGTTTCTCTAACAGCAGACTTGTAGAAGTGGGTGAAGAGAGAGACTTGTCCTATTGTATGTCCATACAGAAATAAAAAATATACAGGTCTATGATGCAGTCACCTGAGAAAGTTCATTGCATGTTACATGGGTTGCTCCACCTTCCCCATTGTCATTTTTTTCATTATGACGTGACTACAAAAATGCTGCCCCGGCTATTCTTGCATCAGTAGACAGAAGTGCTTCCTTAGCTGTGCTAAAGTTGCAATTGCAGTATGACACATTGCTTTACTATGCTCATTTACAATGCATTTCTCATTCCAAACATGTTGGCCTCCTCCCTGTCCTACAACTACAGAAGGATTTAGGTACTCAGGTTCAAAATTCATATTTTTTAAAAATCTCATGCTTAAAATCCTCCTCCTGGGAGGATCAGACTGACCCATGTGTTGAACTAATCTGAGATTTCATGGCTAGAAAACCCAAGACCTTCCCAGAGGTGCACCATAAGGCATGTGACCACCTGTGTCAAGAAGGGCTTAGCCTGCAGCCCTCCTTTCTGCAGTTCTTTCTTGTCAGTTTACAGCTGTTCCTATGTCTAAGTCCTTATGCTGATGTTTATGGCTCTTCCTCTTTAGCATGTAACATTCCCCATGTACCATGCAGAGGACTAGCTCCCTTGCTGCCATTTCTGGATGCAGCCACAGCAAGTACTGTGATTTGGAACACCTTCTCAATCCCGGAGGATGGTGCTTAGAATTAGGAAGAGAATTATCTTTTGATGGGGATAAAAATCAAGTGGTAAAAGGGGCAGCAGAAACCTCTGTCCAAGCCGTTTTCAGGACAGTGTGACAATGCACATATTGGCCATGATGGAATGGCAAGAGAAGTGAGTATCAGAGCTGCTCATGAAAATCTGAGAAAAACTCAACTATTTCACTAAGTCAAAAGTCACACAGAGGTAGGGAACACATTTAGCTTGTTTACCTTTTCTTTTTGTAAAATTGCCTTTAATTACATGTACATGTATAGAGGTATGCAGATATTCATTCAGAAACAGACTTCTGACTGATCCCCAAATATTACTCAATCATTCTGGTGTTCTGGTCGTAAATGGTATAGATTACCCTTATAATTTCCTTTATAGTTACCTTTTATTATCTTTATAACTTATTAGTAATTTCATACATTGAACCTTAATGTAATATGTGATGTAATGCTTTATAGTGAATTCATTTGTTTAAAAGGTGCTGCAGTATTTTAAATACAAGTTATTTTCATATAAGTCTTGAAATTAGAACTATTTCTGTCTAACAATAATAACCAGCTACAAACACTGTCAGCCTGAAACACAGTGAATCCAAAATAGTTAAAATGAAATTTTACCTCTACCTGACAGCCCTCCTTCCATTTTTATGGATTTTATTGTTGCAATAAAATCTGAGGGGGGAGAGGGGAATTGATTGATTTTCCTTGTTCCATCTATTAACTCTGCACTGAGCTTTGAAAGATATATCAACAGGGGAAATAATTAAACAAAAAATGCTCTTAATAACATGAAGAAAATAAGCTGGATATAATATTTTGAGTCTCCTTCAGTCACAGCAAATCATAATGATAAAATTGGAACACTTTCAAAGCAGGTTGTTTGGGCTTGTTTACTTTTATTCGTCTGGAAATGTCCCTTTAACATTCTAGTCTAAAACTGAATTATGCACGTTCCCTCATGTCTTGGAAGAATGAGATGAATTTTAAGGAAGCAGTTAATGTCAAGCACATTTATTCTTCCTTTCTCTTGAAAAAGTAGTAGGGTTGACAGGTTGCTTTGTTTTTTACTTCAGTGTTATTGTGAGTTTATGGGTAAAAACTAGGTCTGTAACATGGCTTCATTATAGATTTTTTTCTTGTTATTTGTCTGTTCTTTGAAAGAAAAGAGAAAATACCACTTTATTCCAAGTGCATGAGTCATACCTGTATGATACTGTCTGATTGATGGTCCAGGGAACACTTTGTTATGCTGAAGTTCCACTACTGAAATCTACCAGAAGAATGTGAGACCGTTGATTAGAGCATGCTGCGGTTTGAAGAGTTGGTTATTCCATTTAGATATTTCACCTAAGTTTTTAAACTGCATTTCATGGTTTATTCAGCAGAACATTGGCTTTCTCTTAATTTAAAATTTTTTTTAAATGTGTTTTTTTCAAAGTCTGAAGTCCCAGGTGCTGACTAGAAGTTGGTTTGGTCTACCTCTGGGAGCAGAAGACTTTGTTCAAGCACTGAATACACTCACCAGTCCTGAGAACTTGTAGTGGATTGTCCAACAGCCAAACACTCACACAGCTGCTTATTCATCCCTCTTTCCTGCAGGATGTGGAGAAAATTGAAGAAAGGCGAGAAGAGGCATGGGTTGAGATAAAAGTCTAATAGGGAAAGAAAAAGCTGCCCACACAAGCCAAGCAAAGAAATAATTTATTCATTATTTCCCGTCAGCAGGCAGATGTCCAGTCACTTTGACAAAAGCGGAGCTTCATCTCTCATAACAGTTCTTTGGGAAAACAAAGGACATAACCATTAACATCCCTCTTCTTCCTCCTTTGCCTGCACTTTTATTGCTGAACAGAACATCCTATGGTATGGAATATCCTTTTGGTCAGTTCAGGTCAGCTGTCCCAGCTGTGCCTCCTCCCGGTTTCTAGCCCACTCCCAGCCCACTCCCAGGGAAAGAGTGTGAAAACCAGAAGGCCTTGATGCCACGCAGGCACTGCTCAGCAATCGCCAAAACACTGGTGTGTTAACACGTTTAATCAAAATCCAAACAAAAGCGGCATAGGGGCTCACGTGAAGCAAATTAACTCCATCCCAGCCAGACTCAGTGGAGGGTGTCAACTTGTAGAGTTGCTTCCTTTGCTCTCTGTCACTCAGAGTTTGAATTTGGACAAGTCGCTTCTCAGGGCCTCATTTTGCTTGGGCTTAATGTAGGAGGAAAAATTCTCCTTCAAGACATAAGAATCACTATTCAGAAAGTGCTTTCTGAACCACAGATAAAAAGAGCGATAGAAGTGTCAAATACCATAGTATTATTTTTAACCTTTGAATTTCAATTCTGTCCTCTCTAGATATGTTCCGGAATTTAGCTTAGATTTACGCACATTGAATTTTATGGTTTCATCAAATTTAGCCCTCCTTCACTAATCCTTTAATTTTACATTTTCTGTGTACCGCAGGTTTGATGAAATCATGCACTCAGCAGACTTTGGAGATATTTTAAAAGCAATTAAATATTTTATTCCCATTAATGTTTAGGACTGATGTTGTTTGATTTGTTTATGTTAGCAGGTTAAAGCAAAGCTCTGACAACATTTTTTTGAAGTATGAGTTTTTATGAAAAATAATAGCTACAAAATTAAGCTTTGGACTAACAGTGACCTACAAAAAAAAACTCACTACAGAGATAGACCAGACCTGCTCTAGGGATGAACAGTGCTTGTTTAAAGTTACCAACAGAGCTTCCAGAGATAAAAAGAGGAAGGGATTTCATAGCAACTCATTAGATACTGCCTACGATGTGTACAGAAAGGATGACAATGGCCTCAGGTACTATAAATCAGGCCAATGCAAAATTAAGTAAATTAACCAAGTTCAAAAGGATGAGGGAGAGTAATAAAAACCATGCTGGATTCTGGTGGGATGTGCTAATCAAGCTGCATATAGATCCCAGGCAGTTTTCTCTTATTCATATGACTGACAGGGCATTACCGGGGAAATACTTCTAGGAGTAAAGCAAGGCTGGAGCTGAAGTTAGAGCGGTCTCAACTTGGACTCTCAAACTGGTGTCTAACAGGCGGGTGCCTAGCCCCAGGAAGGAGCCACTTGGACTCTTCATCACCATCAGTGAAGGGTTCCCTCTGTTAGAAGGGTGCTGCACTGTTGAAATCACAGAGTGGAGGAGAACGACCAAAGTTCTGCTCCTCTCAGACTGGGTTCTCATAATTTTATGCTTTAATGTGTGTGAGCAAAACATGAAATGCACAGTGTGCTTCATGAGTGAGCGCTGGCCCATAGGCTGCTTATGCCTCTCCCTGACTGCCGGCCAGTCTTGCCCAGCAGTGGGGTTGACCCTGGCTTTCCACCACTGTGTACTCAGATCTTTTACGTTGGTGGGCACCTTGTGCCACTCCATCCTGGCAGTTAGGCTGCTGTGCAGTGAAGTGGTGCCATGGCTGACCCTGCAAGGGCTTGAGGCAGTGCAAGACTCAACAAGGAGGACATTCAGGAGGACATTCTTGTACAGGGTTGTCCTTATGTAAGTCTGAAGCACTGCCCTGGAGGTCACCCATTAACTGAGATTTACACCCTCTGAACTAATCTGATTTAGTCCTCACCCCTCTCTGCAGGTACTTTCTATCAAGATGACATAGCAGTAACAATCAATAATATACGCATAAAAGTCATCATAAAAAACGAAAAAGTTTAATAGGAGATTATCCGGTAGGTTTTTTGTGTTGTTATTTACTGTTAAAAGACCAAACGTAGAGTCTTTATACTAGCTAATAACCAGCTGACATCAAACGTAGGTTTGACTTTTCACCTTTTCCTCTTTTATGTTATGCACCAATGACTCAGGCTGCATCTGAAGGGCAGTTTTCCAAAACCACTTTTTTTGATCATTTTTAGTCCTGATTCTTTTTAAAGGGTATGGGTTTCAGTACGTTGCTATTACCCACTAATTTCATGGTCCATGGCTGAACATAAGGCTGTAATTCAATTGAGTTTTTTTTCTGATATTATAAACAGCATGATTTACATTCTCAGTGTTCGCTGAGGACTGTGTATTGTTATTTATAATATAGGCAAGGGATTTTGCAGACACCTAGTCATTAAGTTATTTAAAGTCTGTCATGCTGGAAAAGAAGACTTAATCCATGGAATGTAGAAAGGAAGGGATTACAGTGCTGGAGATCTCAAAAGGAAGAGATTACTGAGGAAAAAAAAATAAGCACAGTGTGTTCACATCCTGAGGAACGATCACTTGCAGGCAAGTAATAAACAGCGTGCAGCGTGCCCGCGTGTACAATCAATTTTTAGCCAAAAAATATGTAGCTAATCAAACACTAGCAAGTCATTGCACTGTAAGATATTTATAACAGAATACAGTTTCCACATAATAATACAGGGGAATTAATTGACAAAGTAATGAGGATCTCTTATATCTACTTGCGCTTGTTCTGGCAGATATCTATTTCATGTTATGTTCAGATGAACAAGAAAGCACAGTCATAATTGCAGTAGGAAAAGCTTTTGAAAGATGTGAAATCAATAGCTGTCCTGAAATTGGTACCAGAAGAGAAGTATTTTGCAGAGTGATGTAACTTACAATTCACTGGGAACCATGCATTGTCATAGCACTTGGTCTTCCAAAAAGCTGAACATTTTGCCTCTACTCCAGCAGACCACTCATGCATGGATGACAGACAAAGTCTCATGGACAGCCCTGGCACTACTTATGTTCTTACATTTGAACTTGTCCTTAAATGCTTCAGGTTTTGAACCAGGATACACAGCACCTTGCAAAAATGAGCCTTTAATAAAGACATTAACAGTTACCGTACTTTAACCCCATCCAGCAACTAGGACCACACAGCCACTCACTCACTTCTCCCCCTCCCCCCAAAAAGGGTAGGGAGAAGAGTGAGAAAAGGAGGGTAAAGAAAAAAAAAGCCTCATGGGTCAAGGAAAAGACACTTTAATAGAACAGTAACAGAAAAGGAAAATAAGAATAACAATAATAATGGTAAAAGAATATACACAATAAGGTGACACAAGACAAATAGCTCTCACCACCCGATGATGGATTGCCCAGCCCATCTTGAGCAGTGATTGTGGATTCCTGTCCCTGGCCAACCCCCATTTATATACTGACCATGATGTCTATGATATGGAATATTCCTTTGGCCTATGCTTCCTCTCAACTTCTACGGGAATCTGGAAAATAGTCCTTGACTAATGTAAACATCACCTGGCAACAACTAAAGCAGTATGTGTTGTCAACATTCCTTTCATACCAAATCTGAAACACAGCAGCCACTAGGTAGAGAATTAACTTTTTCCCAGTAGAAACCAAGACAACAGTCCAGAACCAAGTTCTGCAGTCCTGAAGGTCAAAAAAAGTTCTGTTCATTCACCGTCTGTGATTCATGCTCCTTAAGGCACCTGGGTTGCATATTTAAATCATTGTTTTCTCACAGTCTTTACACAGGCAAAATATCCTTTGGTCCTATCTATTGAAGCAGACATAGTAATTCTACGGATCAGATTCCAGGCTCTTGATAATAACTTAATCCTCTTCCCGTACTTGTTAACCATTCTCTGCACCTCAAGCCTTTAGATTGATGGTGTATATCAGTAACAAAGGAGTGGTTTTGCTGCTCTTGCCAGATGTAGCAGTATCCACATACTTTGGATGAGAAATGGACAACATGAGGAACTTGAGGCGCTCAGGCATGGGTTGTATATCTCTATCTTATCTCTAGCTTCTACCTCAGAGTGAATGCAGGAATAAGTCAAAAAAGCTGTGACAGGGCTGGTAGATTTATTATCTGTTTATACGAGGTCTGTTTCTCAGTGGAAAGCGGGGATTCAGCTGTGTGTGAGTCTGGACCTACCAACAAGGGGCAGCCCTTCTGCCCTTCTCCAGCCGGAGAGGCAAGGCTCTTTCACACCCTGTCTCATAAGGGAAGTTCAGGTGAACAAACTTCTTCAGATGGCTGAAAATGGATAGAGATATTAAGATATTCCCTCTGCTATGGAGTGTCCTCACTGCAGCACTAAGGGACATTAATTTTATTAATGCCTGCCCACTGACTTCATGAAATCTAGAGCTTGTTCAGCTAAATTAATATCTCTTTATAATAGGGAAGGCTGGTCAATAAAGATAACAGCATTGATCTAACATCAACAGAGAAGAAAATATTTGACTTGATGTTACACATTTTGGTTAAGAAAATAGAACAACAGAAAAATTTCACATGATAAATGGATTAAAAACTAGTGATCTTATGGACCTCAAAAGATAACTGTAGATGAAGAATCTTCAAGTGCGTGTGCTTCTCGGGATCCCTTCAGGAAGCAGGGATTCATTCTGGGGTATGTAACACTACTCTTAGTGACCTGGAAGGAAATGTAATGTCATTGCAGATAAGACTTGCAGATCACAGTGTTAAGGATGGGGAATAGTGAACAGCGTCTGTTACTTATAAAGAGGATAGTGTTAAGCATTGATCAGACAGGCAAAATGCAAAGCAAGAGCAATAAATATAAACTCATATCCAAGAATACCAAATGCAGATTATACATACAGATAGGGGAACATAACCTGGATAGCAACCTGAAAAGAGTTTGAGAATCACAGTGAACAATCCGAATATAAAACCCCGTACTGACACTGTCCAAAGGGCTAAAACAATCCCGGGATACATAAACAAAGGAAGTTTCCATTATGAGAATAGAAAATTCCATTTTCATAGAATCGTTTGGGTTGGAAAAGACTTTTAAGATAATTAATTACAACCATTAACCTAGCACTGACAAGTTATCACTAAACCATGTCACTCCGCACTACATCTACATGTCTTCTAAATACCTCCCGGGATGGTGACTCAGCCACTTCCCTGGGCAGCATGTTACAATGCTTGACAACCCTTTCAGTGAAGAAATTTTTCCTAAATATCCAATCTAAACCATCCCTAGTGCAACTTGAGGCTATTTCCTCTTGTCCTGTTACTTGGGAGATCTACTCCCACCTCTCTAAAACCTCCTTTCAGGAGTGGTAAGGTCTCCCTCCTCTCAGCTTCCTTCTCTCCAGGCTAAACAATCCTGCTTCCCTCAGCCACTCCTCATAAGACTTGTTTTCCAGACCCCTCACCAGCTTCTTTGCCCTTCTCTGCACCCACTCCAGCATCTCAATGTCTTGTACTGAGGGGCCCAAAACTGAACACAGTATTCAAAGTGCAGCCTCAGCAGTTGAATGATCACTTCCTTAGTCCTGCTGGCCACACTATTTCTAGTACAAGCCAGGATGCTGTTGGTTGTCTGGGCCACCTGGGCACACTGCTGGCTCATATTCAGCCAGCAGTTGACCAACACAGCCAGGTTCTTTCCTGCCAGGCAGCTCTCCAGTCACTCTTCCCCAAGCCTGTAGCGCTGCATGAGCTTGTTGTGACCCATGTGCAGGACCAGACACTTGGTCTTGTTGAACCTCATACCACTGGCCTTGGCTCATCGATCCAGCCTGTCCGGATCCCTCTGTAGGGCCTTCCTACCCTCAAGCAGATCAACACTCCTGCCCAACTAGATGTCATCTGAAAACTTACTGAGGATGCACTCAATCTCCTCACCCAGATCACTGATAAAGAGATAAACAGAACCATACCTGTGTTAAGCCCTGGGGAACACCGCTTGTGATTGGCCTCCAACTGGATTTAACTCCATTCACAGCAACTCTTTGGGCCATTTTTTTACCCAGTGAAGAGTACACCCATCCAAGCCATGAGCAGCCAGTTTCTCCATGTGAATATTGTGGGAAATGGTGTCAAAAGCTCAACTAAAGTCTTAGGTAGACAACATCCACAGCCTTTCCCTCATCCGCTAAGAGGGTCACCTTGTCATAGAAGGAGATCAGTTTAGTAAAGCAGGACCTGCCTTTCAGAAACCCATGCTGACTGGGACTAGGCCTAATTGCCTTCTTGTCCTGTATGTGCCAGTTGATGGCACTCAGGATGGTCTGCTCTATAACCTTCCCTGGCACCAAGATCAGACTGAATCTTTCTTGTGGCCCTTCTTGTAAATGGGTGTAACATTCAGTATCTCCAGTCAACTGGGACCTCCCCAGTTTGCCAGGACTGCTGATAAATGATGGAAAATGGCTTGATGAGCACTTCAGCCAGCTCCCTCAGTGCCCTTGGGTGGATCTCATCCAGTCCCATAGACTTGTGTGCATCTAAGTAGTGTAGTAGCTCATTAATTGTTTCCTTTTGGATTATGGGAGTATGTCTCCTCCCGTAGTTGTCCATAAGATTGTCGAAAAATTAAGAGTTCAGGCAGGAGCCATGACAAGACAGAAGGCTTGGAAGCTTTGCTTTATAACTCACTCTATTTTGCTTATCAGAAAGAAGGCTGAAGGATGGATAAATCAATTTATGAGAATCTATGTGGGGAAGAAAACACCAAGAATGAAAGACTCTTTGACCCACAGAAAAGCTACAAATTTTTAATTGTTAAAGCCTGTGCTGAATTCCAAATAGCTGTAAGTGTTTAAACCTAAACTTGCTTTTTTTGTTAAAAAACCACACAATAATATAAGAAAAGACAATTTTGCCCAGCATGACATCAAATGTCAGAACATGAGATCTTAATGGCTCCTTCAGGCCTTCTCGTCTTTGAGTGTATATTCTGTAAAATTTTTTACCTGTACAATCTCCTATTTCAGACCAAGTGTTCTGAGACTTTTTCTTCTCCCTCTGACCTGGGAAATTAATTACCCAAGTAAAAAAATGTTTAGTAAATTGAACTAAATTTCATCCACTCACATGGCAAATTTTGCTTCCAAAAGAAGAGTACATGTAATATGTAGTGGATACTTTGCACTATTCATTTTTGTCTCCTGACTACCTTGCTCATTCACAAATCCTATATGTGCAACAAAGCCATAAGGATTAAGGGCATAAGAATAATTATATTTTCCATTTGACTGCCAAATCAAAATATTGAAGATATCCCCTCACCAAAATAACAGAAAAGTCAAAAATATTAAATTTAGAGCAGGTGTAATCATAAGGAAAAACTATAGGCAAATGGAAATATCTTTATGGTGAAAGAAGAGGAAGATAAGCATGTTTAGAAATTAACCCAGTACTTACAATGCAGATGAAAAGGAAAGCAAATCTGTATTTGTTTTTCCTTCTAAGGGTGAGACCTTCTACACATAGATCAAACATGTGCCCTTTATCATAGCTTCTGAAGCAGTGAAATGTATGTACAGGAATGTTAGGCTAGAAAGTTATACCAGTATACCAGGATCAAAACTTTTGTTAGATTTACTATGGACTGTGATGTTCCTCAGAAAACCATCCAGATAATTACGAATTTTAGAAGCTGTGCAGAGTTCCAGCTTCACTGTAGTAGCCCAGTATTTCATTAGGTATTGGAGGCTATGAGTAGCCCATTTTGGTGCAGGGCATTTCCCAAGGGGGTTGGTGCAGGCGTCGCGCACTGTCAGGCAGATGGAGAGGACATGACATATGTGATGCATTGACCTCCTTCTGGAGGCATGGTCAGCATTGCCCTGAAACAGTCTTCAAGAAAAATGGACCTGCAGAACTGCATTACACAGAGTTGAGTGTGATAAAAGGCACCTACAGAGTCCTACACCTGGCTAAGAAGGACTCATGCAGGAATACAGAAAATTTGTTCACAAGCCAGGGGATTTAAGGTGATCTAAACTGTAATTTGTTGTCAGGGTCATGGACATGGAGAGCTATATCATCATTGGATGTACTCTAATCAACATATGTGCAAGTACACTTAAAGTGAGATAAAATAATTGAAATCAGATGCAACGGTTGAGAATTGTATAAGCAAAATTTATGCCAGTTACAGTGATATGACTCTTTGCTCTGCTTTCAAAACATGTTTCAAAACATGTCATGTGATTAAGTACAACCCTATACAGGAAAGTACTTACATCCACATTTAGGTTCCATTGGCATTAGCAGCCGTTAAGCAAGCATTTCAAACTTAATGCATGGTAAAGATGTTTACTAAATACGAATTGTGAAATAGAGGCTTTAGTTACAGTAAAAACCTTGTAAAACCCAACTATAATTAGGGATATAGATGGACAAATCTCCATTGGGGTAAATTCTTATCCTCTGCCTCACTTAAATAGCAATTTATTCTACCCACTGGCTAATTCAAGTGAGTATGAAAATTTCGTTCAAATGGCCTAATATAGTTGTACTCCAAAGCAGGATTTTCCTGGAAATAATTAGGAAGAAACAGAATCTTAAGGTCTAAAGCAAATTCTGAATATAAAAAGATAATAAACACATGTGAGAAGGGATTTTAGATCTACAGCTGTCATTCCTTAGCTGCATGAAAAATACAGAAAGTTTTTACATTTTTTAAAAAACCTGATTTTTGCAAAATTTCTTCCAAGCAAAAAACCTCACTTCTATTCTAATAAAACAAGGCAGTTTCCATTGCCTGAATTCAAACTAAACTTCAACACATTTTTTTTAAAAAATCAAGCCTGCCATTAAATGAAGGGTATATTTATTAAATGGGGGTGTTAGATAATCAAAATTGTAGAATGGGTACAAGCTGTGCTTTTTCATCCTGGACATTTACATCAACTGATTTCAGTTTTCCAGCAGGCAGGGAAAGAGTTCAGTCAAAAAAAAGAAATTGTCTGTTGTAAAACTTGCACTTTAAAGCACTTTTTTAATTCAAGAATTTTTATGTTTGTGATAGAGGAATAACATAAATGAGAACAGCAGAAATATCAACTTGAATAAGTCGTTAATGGCTGCTTTCCTTTTTTTTTAAAAAAACCCCACCTTTTGTTATGTCATAATAATGATTACTTTCAAGGGATGCCATTTGACAGTCCCACACAGTGTAGGAGGGGTGAATGAAAGCTGCTGCTTCTGCCTTCAGGCTGAAGCACAGAGAAGACTTGCACAAAAAGCAAGAGCTGAGAGGACATTACATTGCATTATCTCAGTCATTGCCTAATGATGCTCTGAGTTGTTCTTAGATTTGGTTTTATTTTTCAGGGGTTTTTAACAAAAGTAAGCATCTCTTGCCTTTTAACCCCAGCAAGTCATATTTTGTGCTTGTAACTATTTGCTTCATTTTGACCTGCATTTCAATAAACATGAGGCTTGAAGAATGGTTATGTTGTTCAGGCAAAGATAAAAAATATCTCCTATTAGCCTGGACTTCTCCTCCCCTGCAAACAGCATACACAAAGCCATGGACACCGTTATCACAGATAGTATTTAAATCTCAGTTACATACTTGAGGCCTTACCACCCCTGACACTGACACCGCAATTTACACAGATGACTCTCTGATTCCTTGCTGGCAGGGTAATGGGGTCTATGAAATCCTGCGGGGTGGTTCAGTTGCACCAAATTGCACCTGAAAATACAGTATGTGGATAGACTTAAGCATTAGTGTCCAGTCTTTCAGCAACAGCTTGTGCACACATTTAATTTTATGCACATAAGCAAAGCCATGGTTTAATTTGAAGCAAAACTAAGTGCCTTAATTTGTTCTCCTACCATTTATACTGATAGTATTTCTGTTAACTGATCCTCTCCATTACTTATTTATGCTCTTAAGACATTATCTGTTACTATTTTTAAAAGCTTCAGTTTACACTTCCACAAAGCACGAGACCCATCCAGCTCCCACGGAAGTCACTGTATCTGCATTACCATTGTTATTGTAGGACAGTACTGAGATTTTACCAGTTGGATTTTCACCAGTTGAGTGTCAGCACACCCAGCTGTGTTCACACTGCAGCTCTAATAGCAGCTTTATACCAGCCCTGTCTTAATACTTAAATGCTTCCTACAAACCTATCAGGAAGTTAGCCAGCATGCTTGTGACACTGGAGGATGGAGGTCTAGTTCATGTGCCAAATCCCATGTGAGTGGTGATCTATAGATACGCTGCCAGAAGACTCCAGGGGCTAACACAACTAACGGAGCCTATTGAGCCTAAGCTATATGGATTTCTTTCTGTGCAGATAACAGGCACAGGCTTCTCGTGTCCACACTGTAAGGACTCCAAACTGACTCACTCATCTACCTAGTAGCTGCAATAATGTGCATTTTTTTCCCTTTTTAAAATTTTTTTTTAACTTCTTAATTAGGATGTCCTCTATGCAGAAAGCAGCCCACACCACCTTTCTGCTCTGAGAGCAACCCCAATCCAGACATACACGAGATATCGGCCACTTCAACATGTAGCTTAGCTGAGCTTTTTCAGGCTTTTTTTGCAGGGTGGTATTCCTACAAACCTGCTCCGTCCCTGCCAGGATCTCTGCAGAACACAGATAGTGGAGTCTGCTGGGAGAGATGGGATGCCTAAAGAGATGTAGTCTTCTGTGTCCCTGATTGTTCAGCCTCTGAAAATTTATCTCTGCTTTGGACAGCCAAACTTGCTAAGGTCTGGAGTTGCTGCCCAGACTCACAGCTGGTGTCCTGCCACACTGGTGTCCTGACTTTGATGATTACATTAGTGTGAAGCGGCAAACACAGGGACAAGGTTGCTCTATTCAGATATTTTTAGACTGACAGGTGCTATTGATCATCAATGACTCTAATGAATTGGAGTCATTGACAACGTTGTTTGAAAGAGATATGTATAAATGTACAGGTAGTAATCCCGACTATAATATAGGAGAACTAGTAATATTTCAAATAAAGGAAACTTGGATGACCACACAACTGAAATGGATGCCAAACAAAATAAATTAGGGTCATCCAAAGTGTAAAAGAGAAGACTGAGACAGGACATTAATATTAAAAATTTTAAGGGAACGTAACATTAAACTATAAATATAAAATAATAGTCTTAAATATATAATTTTAAAATTATGCAGAGACAGTGAATAAAGAATGATTATTCACTTTTTCCCACAATAACAGGATGACTCAACAGCAAATGGAACTGTCAGGTAAGAGGTTGAAAACAAGAGAGAGAAATTAAGCTCTTCAACTTTTCTACAATGGCTAATCTCCCTTTGTTGACGCTTCAAAATTGAGTGAGAGATGGTGCATAAGAAAAATAGTTTTAACAGCTACATATTGCCACAGGGATGGGTAAGAGAAAATGATTTTAAGAAGAATGTTAAGAGGTACCTTTACTGTCTTATGTAAGATTTAGCATGAAAACCAGATGAAGCTTTTCAACATTATTTAATAGAAGGTACCTTCATCTTCAGAGAATCAGTATTTTCTCTTCTGTATGTGCTGCTCTTCGTATCAGCTAAGTCACTATTCCCCAAACTACCATGTGATTAAAGAACATTGATAATGCCTGCAAAAGGAGCTGAAAACTTCACCCTCTGGCATGGAAACAAGCTGTGCACTGGCAGATGAAAAGGCATATGCAATAGAGAAGGAAGCCTTTTGTTCTGCTCTCAGCACTCCCAGCAAAGGCTGTATATCCTGTTCAGCTTGCTCAGTGCCCAGCTGACACAGGAGGGATGGACCCTGTGTCACAAAGGGCTCAAGCTTCACCAACAGGCAAAAGTTACCAAAAGCGGAGAGTGGGAGAGACTCAAGGCAAAGAAAGCAATGTTATCTGATAAAGCTCTGGAGAACCATTTGACATCAAAGTCCAGAGAACCTGAACCACTTTGAATTGGGACAGCATACGGTCTTTTTATACACAGAGCAATATAACACAGTGAAACGTCACATCCTTATTATTATTAGTCTGGTGTTTATGTCAGCACAAATTGGTTATACCAAAATGATCAGAAAAATCCAATATAAAAATGATCTCAAAATACATTCTTATTACCCTTCAGTATGTCATAACAGAAAAGTAATTTTAGGGAGTACATAATAAGGAAATGATATAAAAGTATACAGTAAAATAATCTCTTTTATACTTTGGGGACTGTAAATAGCTCTCAAAATAAAGCTGCCAACCTTCCAGATGTCAGTGAAAAATCTATAATAACTCAAGCTAAGTGAAATATTCCAATTGCATTACTTGGCTAGAACTTTGTATCTTGCTGTCAGAAGTCCTTAATAGAGTAACAGCCTCATCAGTCACTTATCAGGCATGTACTATAACTAGTTAGAGGTAGATATATTGCCTTATGTATGTATATCACCATGGTTAGAACTGAGCAATGTAAAGCCCAGTCACTGTGGGAAATAATCCCGCTCCCTTCTGCTAACTACGGAGATGAGTCTGTGGGGGAGCCATGGGTAGGAAGTGATAAAGACAACAGAGGTTGTTCTGGATGTCCTAAAGATGGAAGGAAAAGGCATAGACTATATTCAGAAATGAGGAATAGGATATCAGTTTCAGTATCTGGAATGAAGTTTACTACAGCATGATAATGTCAGAGTTTTTGAGTTAAAAACAAGTGGAGACTGAAGGGGTAAATGCTAAAAACGATCATATGTACCAAGAACTGTAAAGAAGCTGGGATCGAGAGCAGCCCCGAGCAGAAGAACTTGGGGATGTTTGTTGATGAGAAGCTCAACATGAGAAGATCTCAAATCAAGAGCTATTTCTTGTTGGTTTGTTTTTTTTTTTTTAAACCCAAGGTGATGCAGCTAAAAGAATTTTAAGTTTAATAGACAAAACACAGGTCAATTTTGTTTAAGCTGGATTGTAATGCACAGTATGGAAGCTCTTTTAGCATTATAACCAGTACATGTTCTGTCTCTGCCCGAGGTAAAAACACACAGTGGACCTTTTTCCCCTTGGATTACAGAGGATTAAACTATCTGAATACCACATCTTGCATATGCTACCATGAAATATTTAACATGTTGCTTGCAGAACTTTGTTTATGGCAAACAAAATAAATAGGGTATGACATGGATCTTTTCACAGCAAGGCTATTTTTTTCAGCTATGATGACTTCAAGACCCTTTAAAGATCTTGAAAGAGAATTGAGGATTACTTTTTGCCATGGATTTTGGTTTTTAGGGGTTTTTTTTTTATATATATATGGGTTTTTTTTAACCTATACCAAAAGAATTATAGGAAACAAGTTGTCTGATCCTAATGTCCTCATGACTAGCCTCACATAATTCTGAGATAAAAGACTTGTATTGTGAAAAAAGGAGTGCTTGCTACTTCTAAAATTTCAGATCATCCTTCATTTCTCATGGAGAAGCACCAGGTTTTCACTAGCATAAAGTATTAGGTACTGGATGTAAGGCTCTAATACATTGGTTTTCCCAGTAACTTTTAGTTTGAGCTTTAGTAATTATCCAGAGTTCTTTCACGACCCAGAGAAATTGAGGCTATTATCTAAAAAAGTTATAGACCTCATAAAATGTTTCAGAGACCTTCAAAAATTCAGTTTGGAAGTAGGCTAGCTAGTATTGACTTTTTATTTTCATATGCTAGCTTTAAAATGCCACTCTGATAATAAAAAAAAATTGCTTTAGTAAAAATTAGTAATAGATTTCTATGTGGGATTTAATATTAGTGAAGATTCCTGCATCTTGATATTATGGGTCCCTAATATTTTTGTTTTATCTTAAGTGAATTTTTTGAAAAATACATATCTTGCAGAAGCCTCAAATAATATTGCAGTAGTGAAGCTTCCTGGACAAAGTGTAATGCAATTATCTTTTTACTGTTAGTGCATAATTTAATTCAAATTCTTGATTTCAGCTTTTCTCATTTGACACTCTTTCATGCAGACCGAGGCCACTGGCAAATCTGTGGCAGACTTAGACTGGCCTTCCTGGTGGGATCTGGTAAGAAGAGCTAAGCACTAAGACAGGCCAAAGTCCATGGAAATAAAAGCTGTCTTCCCCATCTTCACAGGCCTTTGAAACAAGTCCCAGAGATACACAGGATTTCTTTTTAATTAAAAAATTGGGATATCATTCTGAGACTCCAAGGCTAGTACCTAAGCCAAAGCAAGCTGACATGACCTCATTGATGCTGAAGCTGTTTCTAACAAAGATGCATCTCTGTATGCACACTTTCCAAACGCATTATTTAATTAGAACAAATTTAAGTATTTTAATATCTTATGTTGATCAAAGGTTAGCCAGTTCCTTTTTTGTCTCCTATTTATGTCTCCAGTGATAGGACAAGGGGTAATGGGCACAAACTTGAGCATAGGAAGTTCCACCTAAACATGAGGAGGAACTTCTTTACCTTGAGGGTGGCAGAGCACTGGAACAAGCTGCCCAGGGAGGTGGTGGAGTCTCCGTCTCTGGAGACATTCAAAACCCGCCTGGACGCGTTCCTGTGTAACCTGCTGTAAGGTGGCCCTGCTCTGGCAGGGGGGTTGGACTAGATGATCTACTAAGGTCCCTTCCAACCCTATGATTCTATGATTCTATGATTCTATGATTTATATATATAAATATTTACTAATTTCTATAGAAAGGATCCATTTACAAAGTAAATGAATTAAAAAATGGATAGGAAGTGAAGAAGTTTTCCCTGTAGGGATTTTTTTTTCTTCTCCCAAGTGAAAAGAGCAGGACTTTAAACGTGGAAATAAAAAACAGCCTGGGGCAGGCAAAAGGAGGCAAGGCTACAAAGAAAATTATATTTTATTCTTGAAAAGACACTCAGACAATAACAAGGTAACAAGAAATGGTGGTGTGTCAACATCATTGCCAGGTTTCCCAATATTTTTAAGTTTTTCAGGGCAGAAGAAGGGATAATCCTAGGCATTCTTGGACTTTACTCAGAAAGGTCAGTAAAGTGCAAGTCCATTAAAACTGCAATATCTAAAGCTTCATGAATGTAATTCAAAATGTTCCAAGCCTGCTGCAAAACCATTTAAGCGCACTTAAGCAAATTATACTTCAAAACCGGTATTGGTGCTCCCTAGCAACACTATTAATTGCCTAATATAAACTACTCACTGCAAAATCTTAATAACCCAAGCTGTTATTTACGTGCAAAAGAAATTTCAGGTAAAACGTAAGAAGGGCATGCTAGTCAATAATACAATAGAACACCTTGTTTCATGGAAGTCACTAATACTGGGCAGCATATAAAGAAAAAAACATATATATATATAATTTTATATATATATATATAAAAATCATATGTACATTCAGTAAATTAGAACTTGTCTTAATGTTGCAATGAATCATTTCACTTCCATTTCAAGTGTACCTCAGACATCAGAATTTCACTGATTTATTCTGGTACATTTGATTCCCTTTGAGACTGCTTGGATTCAGCTTTGAGCTAGCAATACAACTGTTTAAATTTAGTTCAAATCAACATCCTCCTCCACTGTCATCCTCCCTGCACTGTCCCCACAGCAGGGACAAGTAACTTTGTGAAATGATGAAAGACTCATCAAAGGTGCTTCTCCGGGATTCGATCAGGTGTCCATTTTATTTAGATAATGGAGAAGATCACAGTCAGTTTGATGTAGGAGGAATTTGCTGCAAAAGTGCTTAGAAACATAACAAAAGAAAAAATTTCAAGATGTCTACTGAAGTGGTAGAAGTATTCACTTTGAAAAAGTTAATTTATTATGATATTTATGTCTATACTAAAATCCTGAACTCTCTAAAGCCCAATAATACAACTGGATTTTAATAGTCTCCTTGAAATCATTGTTTTTACCCTAGTTTTTAATTCCAAAAAGATCATCTTAGTTTTAACCCATTCCCCTGTACCATAACCACACATACCTGAGGCTTTCCATTTTTAGAGAGGTCCACATGAGGGTCAGGTGTGACATTAAGCATGATGTTAAGAACCTCTATGATGCAGTAGCAAGTAAAGAGGACATTATGAAGGATGTGGGAAAGAGGCTATGGAAAAGATGCAAGTTATAAAGATTCAATGTTGTGAATTTAGCAAAAATAGATGTAGGTGATTTTATAAATGTTAATGAATTATCATTGTCTAGAACACACACGTGCATTTGCTGTAACAGAAAGAGCTTGGAGAACAGGACACAGTCATCCTAAGATGAGGACTCAGGGGTATTTCTGCCTTCTGTGGCCAGGAATAGAGACATATAGACTAGCAAGCTGTGTTAATGGAAGTGCAGGGTTGGATACATTCCTTTTTGTGTCCAATGGAACATTTATTCCTGGTTATTGTGATTTAGAAATTATTGCAAAATTTATATTGAAAGCATTATGATTTGAGGCTGCTGAAAATCTATGTATTTACTCACAATGTTTATAGTGAATTTGCTTTAAAGTTAATTTAGAAAAAAACCCTTGGAATTTCTACAGAAAAGAAAAGTGGCAAAGGCTGAGTTTTCATCAGATATTTTCCTTCACATCCACGTTTTGACCTGTTTGACTATTCATTTAGGGTTCCCAGCCCTTTTTATTATTTGTGTAATCCTGTATGGGAGCTTCTATCTACAGGTTTTGAATTTATTATCTTAGGCTGCACAAAAGAGCTATAAGATAACCTCCTCCCCTACCATTCTGTTACGGCTGATAGTGACTTTAAACATTCTAATAATGGAAAAGATCAGAGCTTGGCCGAGCCAGCTGCTAGCTTTTTAAGAGTATATACTAGTACTGCAACAACCTAGAGCTGGGAATGGAAGAGGGAAAGAGAATAGCTGGTGGGGAGGGGAGGGGGGAGAAAGTAGGCAGAAAATCCTTTTAATATAGTGCTACACAAGCAAAGTCTAAAATGAAAAAAGGAAAATTCAAAACTACTCTGAAATGTTCAGCTATTTCAAGCCAAACGGTGCCTTGGAAGGCATTCCAACACGACTCGCGCTGACAGTGACTAAGGCAGAACTAGCTGTAAGCTTCCCTGCAGCTACGTTTGTTCTGTATCATATGCTTCAAGGTCAGCTGTGAGTGTCACAAAGTGCACGTGTCTCCTTCAAACAATGAACCCTGGTTTATAACTTACTGCACACATTTTTTATTTATCTCTCTGTAAATGAGAGAGATGGTTACAGCAGAAGAAAATTGTTCAGTAGCAGTGAAGGTCAGGAGCTGAACAGATTTGTTTAACAAACCGTCTCAGTACCATCTTTTTAATCCTCTGAGAGAGGAACAGAGCAGAAGTGCTGTTAAAATACAGTCTACTTCATTATTAATTTGCCTTTTTTCCTCCCTATTAAATCATATACCATAATACCTTCCACCTCTAAGCAACAGCCCCAGGCAAAGCCAGGGTCTGGCCTTAAGCGAGAAGCGTATACTTGTCTTACAGGGGCTCTCCAACGCAACGAGGCCATGGAGCCTCCAGCTGAAGGAAACAACTGCACCTTCCCCATCACCTTCACTCCTGCTGCCCAAACAAACGCTACAGGGAAATGCAGGACATACTCCCAGTATTAAACCCATTTTCCTTTCCAAATTCAGCAGCTACCAAGTTTGGGCAACTACTCACTGTGTTTATGTAGACATGTGTAGGTGGATGGGTGCTCACCATCATCTCCCCAACTCTGGAGACGAGTAGCATGGCTTCAGCACAGTGCAGTCTCATCCGCAGATTTGATGCAAGTGCAACTGGTTGTGCATCACACGGCATGTGCTGATACCTACCCTGTGCAAAACTTGTGTGTGACTGCTGGGATATCACCAGAACTAGACGGAAAAAATTTGGGCAATAGAATTGTAGGTGTAAATTTATTCTTCAGTGATCAGAGTAGATCTACGTACATAGTAACCCACAAAGGATTGCACGTGTACAATGCATAAGTACATGTAACTGGAGAAATCAGTAAAATGCCTTCAATTAAAGCACAGTAAAACTGACAAGGAAGTTGGAGGAGTACTGTTATAAATAGCTAATAGTAAAATAACATATTGATTGCGTCTGCCTAGTTAAACTGCCTGTACATGTGAACTAAGAATATCTGAAGCTTTATAGTAGAACTCCTCATTCTGCTGAGTGTGGCAATGGAGGCCTGGCAGAAAATAAGACAGCAGAAGTCCCTCAGTGTTCATGGGTTTTCTTGTTGTGGTCACTTGGTGAGGGGCTTGGCTTGCAGGTGCTAAGGGCTCCTGAGAAGGGGAAACTGAGAGGTCTCTGGGGGTAAGATTTCTGCTCCACTGATTTCTGGTGCTTTTCTGGTGAAGTCTTCCCAAAGAGTGTGGCTTTTCCTTGCTGCAGGTGGCTGCTCTATCTACCTGTAATCTCTGCCTCAAGCCTGAGGACACTTCCACAAATGCATTTTCTTAGCTTCCGTGGTTTTCAGACTCCTTTGATAGGTCAGCCTTTTGTGAAGAATCCCATGTACCATTGGAAAAGAAAAACAAAACACCCTTAATGACATTTTCCTTAGCTAATTTCTGGGGAGCAGGAATCCTTGCTACAGCTAGGGCCACGGACCTTGGGAGGTGGAAAGGAAAGCTCTTATTTTCTAGGCATACATCAGGACACACGTAAGTATTAGACCTCCTATTCTGCGAGTATGTTATATTCTCATCCATCTTTCCCTGTTTCTTTTTTACCCATCCAGAGGGAACTAGCCCCCAACATTTCCTTGCAGCTCAGAAACATGTAGCCACGTTAGCAGGAGCACCTGATCCCTCTCTTGCCGCACTGAACTAGGCACTTATGTGATGTGTGATACTCACTGTCTAAAACCCGCTCCTCAGCTCATGCACCTGCTTTTTCCTTGTGAGTGCTGGTGGCTTACTCATTAAAAAAAAACAAAAAGGCAAATATACCATACATGAAAAAGAGAGTGCTGTCACTGACACCCACTATGCTGCAGAGTCCCCTAATGTTAGACCCCTCATTTCAGCGATGGATAGATATCAGAATCAGGGACTCTGGGAGTCATGTCCTCTGCCTGCTGGGAAAAAGCTGTAGCCACCAAAAGAGAGCATCTCCTCCCCCTTTGTGTTAGCACTGGCACATAAGCTATCTTGCAGCACATCTGCGGAAAATCTTTCTAAACTCAACATAAAATACGGTTGACTTTCCCAAACAAGCTATTTCTACTTTTTTCCCCAGGCATGTTGTAAAATGTATGCACCAAAGATCATGTTACAGGCTAGAAAGGATTCAGAAGATGAAATCACATATTTTTGTTCAAGAAGCCTGAGATGAACTCTTACAACCACTCTCTTGTTTATAGTAATGGATTTACTTCAGAGTAAGAGTATTGTTATTTTTTCCAATGTTTCTACTCAATTACTGCTTTTGATTTAGTTCTCTGATTTCTAACTAGTCATCATGTCTGATGGTGACTTCAAATATTTTCAAGATGTTGAACTTCACCCTATTATCTTTATTAACCAAACTTCTGATTATTACGTGGGCAGCAGTCAAGTAGAACTGATGAAAAAGTAAGGGGCATAAATCTTTCTAAAACTAGTCCCTTGATGAAAAGTCTTTCCTGGGGGCTGTTGGAAGCTGGTTTTAATGCCTTCTTAGAAAAGATGCAGTGGCCTTTTGACACAAAAAGAGTCTCATTAAAACTCAGACATCAGTGAATTCTCTCAATAAGGATTGATTTCTATTTCATTGTGTCATGCTTAATTGAGGGAAAAGAAACAGTATTGGAGTAAACTAGCCAAGGGTTATTCATTTGAGCACAATAATATCTGCTCAATCAAGAGACCTCACAGAACAGCTTTTTGTTCTGATTAAGATATATACCCGGTTAAAGGTTTCAAACCAATCCCCACTCAAATTAATGGGAGCTTTCTCCACCAGCTTCAATGGTTGTTGATTAAGCCTGCAGAGAGGATGCTCTTTCATGTATGAAAGTGTTCCCAGATCACTACAGGTTTTTTGAGGTAAATTACTGGTTCAAATAGGAGAAGGAGGAGCCTGAGACAAGACATGGCCTAGGAGATTTCTGAGGTAGGAAATTTGTGGTCAGGAGGTCAGGAGTTATTTCTAAGAATTTCTGCATAAGACTCATTTATTTAAGTCAGCGTACTTAGCTGTGAAGTACAGACGTACACATTAAGTGTCCACAGAATAACCAGAAGGTTGTCTCTTATTTATGTTTGAGAGTGCATTTAAATAAATAAAAAACATGGGATAATAAATAAAAGCAGAGCTCTGAAGGATTACAAAAGTTTGGTTTTGGTTTAGTTGTTTGGTTTTTTTTTTTCCACCAGTGCTGGTGAAATGAAGTACCATAGAGAACTATCACACTAAATTTCCTCAAAATTCTTGTTATCTCCTGTATGAATGTTTGAAAAATAGTTGATTTTAAGGAATATTTGAAGAGTTTTGGAAGGGACAGTAAACCAATTTATCTGAACAGAACTACATGATGGAGGCATTATTAGAAAAGAAAGAAAGTACTAACAGATCTTTGCTGTCACAGAGACTACATATGCAACACATTTACAGATGTCACAATAAACTGGGATTGCTTTCACAATTAAGTAGCACTGTGGCCTTTTAAAGTTATTGTTTTGCTGCGTTAATTTCCCTATAACATTACTTACTCAAATGGATGAAGCGGAATTCAAATAAATAATCATTTTGAAAAATTAATTAACACCTAATCCATAAATATTTAAAAGTAGTTTAGAAGCTAATCATGGTAAGAGTCATGCACCAGAAACAAGATGCATCCATACATTTACAATTATTACTGTAAGTGGTGTAAGATTAAAGACTGGGTCTAACTTTCAAAATTACTTTATCTTAAACCATTTAACAGAGATGGGACTTTATATTTAGTTGGTTTAATTCATTAATGTGTGATGACTTCAGGTCTTCAGATCCATCCTCTTCAAAAAGATGCAAGTGTTTCAATGTTTAATTGTTTTTATTTATTTTTTTTAGGAGTATTTAAATTCTAAAGTAGTTTGATGCCGAATTCTAACGTTTAAGAATCAAACTAGCTAGATTAATATCTATATGAGTTTGCAGGAAGGCCAGAGGAGATAGGAGATGGAAGCTCTAAGTATGGCTGGCTTAAATTACTGGACAGCCACATTCTTTGGCAGGTAACTTGGGCATATTGCACGCCTCATTCAAAAGCGGTTTTCAAAGAGCAAAATTTGGATGTACAACTAACAGTTATCCATAGCCAAGAAAATTTTATCTGTCAGTGCACTGCCAATGAGGGCAAAAAGGCAACAGTGGAGAGGGCAGGTAGCAAACTTTTTATCTATCCTTAAAATATGAGTTAATATTGCCTTTTGCATGGCTGGGTAGTGACCCTACTCCTGTTTTTACAGCATTCGACAACTTGTGGATTAGGAAGTGAGTGCTAGTAAGGCTGAAAACTGGAGGTTATTTTATAAATAAGCTTAGCAGGAAAGAGGAGAAAAATCATAGTGAAACCCATCTTTAAGAACTCGTGAATGAAAGTTTTGAAAATGTTAGTCTGACCTATTTTACACTATTTATATTGCAAATAGACAGGAAGTGGAATTCCTGTGTCTGCGCTGATACAAGGAGGGCAGGTGGATTTCAGACCATTGAGAGGGGAAGTAATGGATGCTAAGTTTGCCAGTGCTGGTGAATAGCTGGTTTGGGGTCTGAAAGGGATGTGGAAGGGAAATGATCAGCAGCAGCTTTCAGTAGGCTGAATGATGAGCTATTAAGCAGTAGAGATAACCAAGTAAAAAGTGATAGGACAAGAAGAAACGACATCAAGTTGCACCAAGGGAGGTTTAGATTGGATATTAGGAAAAATTTCTTCACCAAAAGGGTTATCAAGGATTGGAATAGGCTGCCCAGAGAAGTGGTTGCATCACTATCCCTGGAAGTATTGAAAAGATGTGTAGACATGATGCATAGGGACCTGTTTTAGTGGTGTTTTTGTCAGTGTTTGTTAGGTTAATGGTTGGACTCGATGATCTCAAAGGTCCCTTCCAACCTAGACAACTCTATGATTAACTGGTATGAAATTTGACCCAATTTGATTCTTAAGTCTGTGTCCTAACTAAATTTTCCATGCTGGATTCCTTCCACTTATATTAATTCTGCAAAAGCCATAAACATGTATTTCTACTACAAAGTCATTGTGTGCCTGAACCTGTGAGCTACATTACAACCTAACAATGTGGAGCTTGAAGCTGGTGGTAGTCAGTGTGACCATGATGGTATGTGATAGTCATCACCTTTAATAATGTCAGCTGAAGTCTTCCTAGAACTCAGAGCTTCTCCCAAATCGTCCTAATCACTGGGTTACACTCTCTTTGTCACTTGATTTCTCTACCTTCATGAAAGCTACATTCTTTCCTGCACTTTGACGCTTGCTTGTTTGGACACATTCTTCACAAGAAAGAAGTTTGAGATTGGATTTGTCAGCATAAAAGATAATTGAACTGACGTTTCTGATGTGGTGGGAAGCTTCTAGTACCACTAGGGTCCTATGAAACTCATAAAATAACAAGAAATGAGCTATTATAATATTTTTGTCAGGATGCTATACAGGCTGCCAGTACTTCCACTGGTACGCTTACACTATGTGCCTCTGACAAGGTTCTAGGTCCCAACAGAAATTAGAAGGAAGGAGGAATCTATTAGGACCAGGTAGATCTGTACATAAATGAAGAAAGGACACCTTACCTTGGACAGTTTTCACTTCACATTTGAAGTGAAGAATTATTGGCATTTAGAGACCTTCAGTGTAAAGCACTTAATGAGTGGGAGGATTTCAGGTTGTAATTTTGAACTTTGGATCTACAGTCCACCTAAATCCAATTCTGGATTTGGCATGTAATTGCTAAATGCCACATCTCTTTGCATTAGTTCTTTCTCTAGATGATGCTTCTTAATTCAGACCATATCCAGTTTTTGAGTGAGTATTAGATAGCATAATATTAATATATCCCAACATTGTGCATGCTTATGCTTTTGAATAGAGAATTAATTTGAACACTGAATATCTTAAAGAATGCCAAGGAAGTCTTGCATACTGTCAGCTTCAAGAGAATTATTGGGCTATGGGGAGAAGAAACATTCTTGGCATCTCACAGTTTTGATCCCCTTGGCTAAGCCCTGTTTACTTTTAACCATTTCTTAGGAATTTTGAGTCTGTCTGTTGTCTGACAAACTAAGCAGAAATTACTGGTAAATGTTAGTGAAATATAGCACATCTGCATTCCAACAATTTCCGTACTTAGTCGTACTAATTTTGTCCACCCAACATGCCTATCAGAATGAATTCTAAAGTTGAAAGCACCCTTGGAACTAGATGATCTTTAAGGTCCCTTCCAACCTAAATCTTTCTATGAGGAAAGGCTTATGAGGCTTATCCCTTATGAGGCATGAGGCTTATCCCTTATGAGGAAAGGCTGA
>VXBO01000688.1:4585-28461 GCA_013400135.1 Rhinoptilus africanus
TGGTAAGGGCCACAGCAGAGAAAGCTTTTACTCTTCTTTGAATCATCTGCATTCTTCCAATTTAATGTATAATTCCAATGTAATGTGCAATTTCGTATATAATTTGCCATACATATCCTCTGTAGTCCAGCTTTGAAAGCAACGGCTATGCTTTCCTGTGGCTCTCAAAATGTTTCAATACTTACAACAAATCATGTCCTCTGACAATCAACCTTATATGTAACTTGTTTTTATATCCACAAATTAGGCAGTTTGTTCTACAATTGTGCTACCTGCCAAACGTTATGTGGATATTTGCATTTGAATTTAAGAAGCATTTCAGACAAAAAAAAAAAATAAATCCCTGTGACAAATATGAATATGCAGGGAGAAATTATTTGGCTTGTGTTTGCTGCTTTGTCAGTGGCGTATCATCTTTGGATGTGTTTGGCAGGTAGTGCAGCACTTTTGATTGCTACATTAGTCTCCCTCACTGTAGCATCCTCTAATGCCCTGTGAACTGGCTGCTTACTCCGTACAAACTTGCATTTCACCATTGCAGCCAGCTCCACAAGTACTGATTACTGAGGCTACTGTAAATGCAACCAAAGGAGATTTTCTCAATACAATTCTTTTAATAAATTAATGCCAACTCTGTTTTATCTGGAGTTTATATTGTGAGCTTTCCTGCTTTATTTCGTGAATTTTCCAGTGCACTGTTTCTGTGCATAATGCCTTTTAGAAATTAACCTTGGCTTTCTCCCAGGTGTTAAAATTCAGTGTCATAGATCTTGATTTATCCTAGGTGACAGTCATGAAGAGTTTGGAGGCACTGCACAACCATGTAAAGTGTTACGTTTCTGCAGCTCAGTTTTGTAGCTCAGTAGTTCATGATTTTCCACCGTTTTACATCCTGTAGCTGTCCTATGAAACTTCTATTTTCACATTATTTGCAAATCATATTGTCGCTTGCAAATGTTCAAAAACGCAGATGTACTCACTCCTGTGTGACACTCCTATCTAGATGCCTTAACCACATCTAGGACAACTGTGGAAATGCTATTTTACTCAGACTTCTTAACAGGGATCTTTCATCAGCAGATTAAGCAGGCAATGCTTGTAATTTACATTAATTTCAAACAGACATCTCCAAAACATAGATGATAGAACAGTATCAGACTTGCAAATGTAAATCTTCAACAGCTAACAATGGAACAGGAGTAGATTTCATCCTTTCCCAAACAAGATGTCATTTCCTGCATATAAAACCAGGGTGTATATGCAATACATGCACCAAGATGTGTGATTTAAATTGTAGTGATTTTAAGTAGCACTTAAATAAGCATGCATTAATTTAAATAATTTAAATCCTTTTTCTGATGATATTCTGCAAAATAAAGTCTGTTCTAATTAAATGATATAATTTGATAAATTTAATGGAGCTATTTACCCAGAGAAAGAGGCATGTCTGATACATATTTGTCTAAGCTGTTATAAAACTACACACATTTATTGTGTTTCCTAGTATTTACAGTTTTATTATACTGGAAATCAATGAATAGTGAATTCATTATTTAGTGGATAATTTATCTTTTTAATTATTATTTGTATGAAGTTGCATTTGAATGGAAATTCAGTTTAATTGACATGCTCTTAAAAATGAAACAAACCAGTATTTTGATATTGTTTATCAGGGAAATAAAACTATAGGAATTGCAACAAAGATTCCTCAAGACAAGCTTTAATGCAAAATTAATTAATGCATTGAATAGAGAAAGTATTAACCATCACTATCCAATTGATTATTTTTGCTCAACTTTTTACAATGGGTAAGTCTCATCATTTCGCACTTCATCATTACTTACAAATTGGAACTGGAAAATGAGCTTTCCTCCTTTTTCAACATGCTCTGAATCTCACAGCTTTCCTTCAGCTCAGCATTAAACTAAATTAGTCAAATATAAAGAGATGAAAAATACTCTTATGCATCTTCATGAAACACAGCTGTTGTCAAAAATTAGCTTCGCAATTTCAGTAGACCATGGGTTTAGTTTTTTACCAATAAATCCTATCTCTTCATGCTCTGATTTTGTTTAAACTGGGATGGAAAACTTGTATTGCTTCATTGAATATAAATGATGTTAAGGGGCCATTAAAGAGTCAGAATGTAAATCATATTTTCTTTTAAAGGAAAAAGTATTCCATTTACATTTGAGAACATGCATCTTATAAAATGGCTCTTTATCTGTAGTGATCTAATATACAAACACGGGTACATACTGCATGTATGTACCTTTGTAAATAACGACTGGCTGTTTATGCTTTTATAGTACAATTTAGAAGTTATTCAGTTCAATAGCTACTACAATCTTCACTGGATTTGCATAATCAGCTGACAATATTTTAGGAATTTTGCCAGAATACCAGATGATCAAAGAAAACCTGTGATGTTCATTTTATGTCATACAGCCTACCCTACCCCACAGAGGCCATTGGAAAGGGAATGTGGGACCTTACTGTACAGAAGATCTAGGGTGACTGATGGAACAGGAAGGTACAGGAGCTGCACCTAATCTAGCCATGGAAAGCAAGGAGATCAGTTGTATCAGAGGGGAGGCCAAGACAGCTACTTATTTGTGGAAGAGTGAACAGTCACAGGGGATAGGACTCTGGCTAGGAAAAGTAATCAACATGCATAGCGAAAGGGACAGAAGGAACAGCAATGGTAAGGGGTAGAGAGGGAACAGGTATATTGGGGGTTAGAACAATGAAAGAGGTCCTGTGGTAGGCAGTGGGCTTCAACTCTGGATTCAGTCAAGTATCACAGAATCACAGAATCATAGGGTTGGAAGGGACCTTAGTAGATCATCTAGTCCAACCCCCTGCCAGANTGCTGGCCACACTCTTCTTGATGTCCCCCAGGATGCCATTGGCCTTCTTGGCCACAAGGGCCCATTGCTGGCTCATGGTCATCCTGTTGTCCACCAGGACTCCCAGGTCCCTTTCCTCAGAGCTGCTCTCCAGCAGGTCAGCCCCCAACCTGTCCTGGTGCAGGGGGTTATTCCTCCCCAGGTGCAGCACCCTACACTTGCCCTTATTGAATTTTATAAGGTTCCTCTCCGCCCAGCTCTCCAGCCTGTCCAGGTCTCTCTGGATGGCGGCACAGCCTTCCGGGGTGTCAGCCACCCCTCCCAGCTTTGTGTCATCAGTATGTGACACTCTTGCAACATTATAGAGATGTGCAGGTAAGAAAAATAGTTCTACCTTTGCAACATATGCACACAGGTGGTAGGATGCATCTCTTCTAAATTTCAGATGAATACAGTGTAGCTTTCTGTATCTGAGCTAATTGCCTAGACTCCTTTTATGGTCCCTGGAAGCAAACAGGCATTTTGGTTACAACCCATCTTGTATGTGTCTGAAATGATCATCTGTGTAGCATGTTGAAAATATTTTTCTACCGGCTGCAAAAGAAGTCCAGACAACTAACTCAGGTATAGACACACCGTAAACATTTAAAGATAAACAAAATGGATTTTATATCCTGTTAACAAGACTTCCAACTGGGCAGGGATTAATTCCAAAATCTGTTGGCCAAAGTGTTCAGTCCCTTGTATAATATTTTAAACTTCTGTGGCACATGTGAAGTACTACTGTACTGAAGGGTATCTTCAATGTCTGCTGAATTCTCAGGTCCTTAATTTCAGGTACACAAGTTTGAAAATGTTCTCTCACTAGTTGCTCCCTTGCTACAACAAAGGTCCAATTGTGTTGCTTTCTGATTCTAGAACCCGATTACATTCTTTGCACAGAACCACCTTACCTTTACACCTTATCTTGACTTCTTTGTTTAAGTTGAAACAATAATTCATTTACACACTGACAAGTTAAACAACCTTGTCTCTAGACGTTGCAGATAGCTTTGTGTAACATTTTGCAATCTAGCAGTGAAAACTCAGTTAACATGCAAGTATTTTTTTGTGGAACTGTATATATTTCTTGTACAGTTTATGGGATGGTCTAGATAAATACTTGCAATTGGAACAAACAGCTTTATTTTGTCATGAGTAGTGTTGGGATTTCATTGATGACAAAGTAGGCACTCTCTTTTGCAGACCATAGGCACATAAGAACATTTTATCACTTCTTTAAAGCCCTGCTGAGCCCAGAGCTGGTATTTCTGCAGAACTAGCTACCATACCCCAAGTTCTCAGTCCCAAGAAGTAAAAGCCAACTCAGGATAAATAACTTTGTCTGAAGCTACAACTGTTTTCCACATGGGTATCACTTTACATTTGACTACACTAAATTTCATCTGACTTTTCATCGCCCAATCAGTCTTTTCAGTTCTTCTGCAGCACTTCACATTTAGCACTCATCTTCCTACCTTTAGTAACTTTGTACAACCAGCAAAACTTATCATTGATTACTCTCTTTTCTAGGTCATTTTTGAAAATGTCAACCAGTATGGGTCCCAGAACAGATCCTTACAGAATCCACTGCTGATATCTCTGATCTGTAAGAACTATTTATTTACTCCTTTTCTCAGTTCTCCATATTTTAGTGAATATTTTGTGCATGCTGGGACCTTCTTTCTTATCCCACCCTGGCTTGTATCAGGAATAGTGTGACCAGCAGGACTATGCAAGCAATTGTCCTCCTGTAATCTGCACTGGTGAGGCCACACCTCAAGTACTGTGTCCAGTTTTGGACACCTCACTACCAGAAAGACATCGAGGTTCTGAACCGTGTCCAAAGAAGAGCAATAAAGCTGGTGAAGGGTCTAGAGCACAAATCTTATGAGGAGTGTCTGTCGGAATTGGAGTTGTTTAGCCTGGAGAAAAGGAGGCTGAAGAGAGACCTTATTGCTCTCTACAACTCCCTGAAAGCAGGCTATAGAGAGGTGGGGGTTCTCCCCAAGAAGAAATGTCCCCATCTTGTGCCATGGGAGGTTTAGGGTGGATATTACAAAAAATTTCTTCACCAAAAGGGTTATCAAGCACTGGAAGAGGCTACCTAGGGAAGTGGTTGAGTTGCTATTCCTGCAGGTGTTTTAAAGACATGTAGATGTGGTGCTTAGGGACATGGTTTAGTGGTGGACTTGGCAGTGCTAGGTTAATGGTTGGACTTGATGTTCTTAAAGGTCTTTTCCACCCTAAACAATTCTTTGATTCTATAATTCTATGATTGCTTCTCAGTTTCCTTTAAAAACTCATTAGAAATCAGAATAGATTAAATCAATCAAATATTTATTATTCACATAATTGATGAACCCTTCAGAACCATCTAAGATGTGTGTAAAGCAGGACTTCCTCTTAAAGAGGCAATGTTGACGTTTTAATCAGACAGTATTACAGGTCCACTAATACATCTTTTATGTGTAGTTATACCACAGTATTTTCCACAGTTATTTTGGTTTCAAAAAGATCCTCTGTAGTTGTCCTTGTACCTTTTCTCCTTGCCACCAAGAAAAGGCTGTCATGTAGAAATGCCCCCGGTTTCTTCTAAAGTGAATGACCATGCAAAGAATTCATCTGCCTTCTTCAATTGGCTTGTCTTTCCTGAGGTCTCCTTTGTACTTTGGGCTCCAGCAGGTTTCTTCTTTGAAGTATCATGCCAAACACTGGAACTCCCCCACCATTATATTTTACAAGCTTCCTCATTACCTTCTTCATTTTAAATGCCAGCTGGTTTGTTCCCTTATGGTTCATCTCTCCTGTTCAGACCACCTCTATTCACAACAAACCTGTAGTCATTTCCTCTCTCCATCTTCTCACTGAGCATTCTCTTCCCTTTTGCCTTGTCCTATTGGGGTTGTAAGTGATTCAGATTCCTTATGATGTCTACCATATTTGTGATGAGCAAAAAGGAAGTCATTTTATAATCATCATCAAGGTATCAAACACATCTATCTTTTTTCCCAATAGTTACATCTTCTACTCCTAACAACCTTTCCCTTCCTCCCAGTTTGGATTCCTGATTTCAGAGGAGTATCCTTAGTGCAGAATGCTGTTTTGATATTATCTAATGGAGAAAACCTGTCATTGGGAACTCTTTTTACCTTTTACAGCTTCAATGGTACTTATGAACCTCTCCTTAATGAACAGCTCCACCTCTCACTTTGCTTTTTGGGTAGGACTTATGCCTGTTTGAAGATTAAAAGGCTCCAACATGCCCCTGAAAGCGCTGTTGATTAACTTTTCTGTCTCCCTCAGTTCCTCCAATTCAGCTTTCTAGGTCTCATGGGCTTGAATTCTCTCTCTGAAGCTCTCATGTTGCCAATACTATTACTGTGTGCCGCTTTCCCAAAGGGAAGATGCTCATCATTTGATATGTCATAGACTAAACTGCAAAACAGTTTCCCTTTTGGCTGAGCTTTCCCTTCATTTCTTCTCCCCGTGAATGCAAAGGTGACTTCCAAAGCTGTTCTTTATTTCCACATGATGTAACTCACCTCACTTCCTATTGTATTTCCTTAATACAAAAGCTACAAAGCATGAACAAGTATTGTAACAGTAACTGCTGTAGTAAATATTTGAGGTTTATGTTTCAAAAGTAATAAAACACTGGGAAAATAATTTCTTTGGCTTTATATACTTTATTTAATGATCAAAATGACATTTAAGGTCCTTTGGGGATGGGAAAAAAATTTACAATCTTACATCATCTGAATTCTAAAAGATGTCCTAAAAGTCAATTTCTGTAAAACCAAAATGTTTTCAAAAGACAATTTCTCATCTCATATAAATTCTTAAAATTTCAAGAAAATTCAGTGTCAAATAAGAATTTTACAAATGCATTCCCCTGAAAAGAAGAATTTAAAAAGTATTCTAGCAATTTGTATGCAGAAAATAGAATGAGGCTGTTTTGTACATCATTCTCTGGGACTGACATTAAACATAAAGTTCATCAATGTTTCTCTCAACTTGTAACAACTAACAAAACAGCAAAGGTAGATAAGACTATTTTGAAAACTCTGCATCTGGAGATTGTCCTTCCTAAAACAATGCATGGACATATTAAAAAAATACTACCAAGAGTACAAGATGGTGTAGTTCAATATTGAATGTACAGCAGCTCCAGAATGTACAAAACATAATCAGTGTAAGGTGGTATAAATGGTCGAGCTGTGGGCTTCTAGGGCGGTAGGCTAAAGATATGAGGACTAAACCACAGAACTGTTGTTTTCTCTTTGGAAACTCAGTATTTCATGTGAGCTGGTGAATCATGAGTAAGGTTCACGCTTCTATTTGCAAAATAATTGAAATTTTAAAAACATAATTTTTTATCAAGATGCCTTGCTAGGCGTTCGGATCTTGGTTTTCATTTGGCAGATCTTGATTTTGAAGTCTAAGCCAATCTGAAATATGGACAAATAATAACCAAAACATGGTGAGGCATGCATTTTTTAAATGTTTCATGTGAAGAGTGTCAATTTAGTTTATATGTACAGTATTTGTGGGGGGAAAAAAAAGGTTCTTCAGGTTTTAGCACCTTGAAAATACTGCCCTGCTGTGTACTGGCGTCTTAAGAATTTTATTATTGCACATGATTTTTCTCCAGACCAGTTAATTTGCAAACTACATAATTTCCTACACTGTTTATGAGCAGATTGAAGTAAGAGCAACTCCAACATCTGCTGTGAAAAAATCATCTTAAAATCAATAAAAATGAAAACTGTCATTATGCACTGTTGTGAATAGATCTGTTATGTTTGAAATTGTATAGTAGAAATTGGCACCTTGCTGTGAAGTAGCTGCTGAAGGGAGCCATGAGTAGAGAGGGACATATGACATTCCAATTACTTCATGTGGCAGAGATTAAATCTACAACTCTGGCTTTACCTGTATACCTGAACAAGAATCTATAATAGCAGCAGCAGTGATATCCTTCCTCAGTGTATTTAAAGGTTGTTCCACAAGTTGCTTTTGCAAGCACAGATCCAAAATACATCAACTCCATCTCCTGTTGATCAACTTTCCTAACAGCTGGTTTGTCGGAGTTTTTGCAGAATGGCTGAGGTTGGAAGGGGCCTCTGGGAGTCACGTTGTCCAAACCCCTGCTCAAGCAGGGCCACCTAGAGCCAGCTGCCCAGGACCTTGTCCAGACAGCTTTTTAATATCTACAAGGAGGGAGACTCCAAAACCTCTTTAGGTGACCTGTTTCACCTGGAGTTTCTACCCGGACTTTTCTACCCAGAGTTCTTCTTTAATCATCTGGGATATAAATTTATTTTCTTTTTGTTTGTAAGCAAAGCAATGACATGTCGGCATGTTACTGTTATGATGGAACTGAAAAAGAATTAAGTGGTCCTAGCCAGTGCCCTTCATGCCCTACGCTGATTAGGTGGCTTGCAGATCAGAACCACCATGTACTAGATTGGCTTGAAGCAGGTATGCAACTCCAGGCATCTGCACTACTGCGCCTTAGCTCATCATGGATGGTTTGGTACCTGCAGTGGCAATTGGAAGAAAGGAGCACAAGGTGAATGAGGACACCAATTAACTGCATGAGTATTAGGCAACATACCATACAGAACATGTAGGGTCATAGGTTCATAGACTCATAGAATGGTTTGGGTTGGAAAGGACCTCAGAGATCACCTAGTTCCAACTCCCTGCCATGGGCAGAGACACCTCCCACGAGACCAGGTTACTCAAAGCCCCATCCAGCCTGATCTTGAACACTTCCAGGGATGGGGTATCCACAACTTCCCTGGCCAACCTGTTCCAGTGTCTCATCACCCTCACAGTAAAGAATTTCTTCCTGATACCTAATCTAAATTTCCCCTCTTTCAGTTTAAAACCATTGCCCTTTGTCCTATCACTACACTCCCTGATAAAGAATCACTCCCCATCTTTTCTGTAGGACTGCTTCAGATACTGGAAGGAGCTGTAAGGTCTCCCCAGAGCCTTCTCTTCTCCAGGCTGAACAGCCTCAACTGTCTCAACCTGTCTTCGTAAGTGAGGTGCTCCATTGATCTCATTATCTTCATGGCCCTTCTCTGGACTCGTTCCAACAAGTCCATGTCTTTCCTGTACTGAGGGCCCCAGAGCTGAATGGAGTACTCCAGGTGGGTTCTCACGAAAGTGGAGTAGAGGGGCAGAATCACCAGGATGCAGTTGGCTTTCTGGGCTGCAAGCATACATTGCCAGCTCATGTTGAGCTTCTCATCCATTCTCCACCCAGCTTGTATTTGTGCTTGGGATTGCCCTGATTTTGCACTTGGCCTTGTTGAACATCATGAGTTTGTCATGGGCACATCTCTCAAGACTGTCAAATCTGTCCAGGTCCCTCCGGATGGCATCCTTTCCCTCCAGCATGTTGATTGCTCCATACAGCTTGGTATCATCAGCAAACTTGCTGAGGGTGCACTCAATCCCAGTGTCCATGTCACTGACAAAGTTGTTAAACAGCACTGGTTCCAATACCAAACCCTGAGGAATGCCACTCATCACTGGTCAACACTTGGACATTAAGCCATGGATCATAACTTTCCATCTCTTCATTAAGGTGTTTTACTATAGGCCAGGCTACAGAGGACTAACACTTAATTAGGAGGCAGTTATACAATTTTGGACTGCTGTCCTTTGGTAAGTGGCAAAATGCTTGTTTAAGTGAGAAACTGTTGGATATAGTGGCACAGACTTCCCTGAATGTGTGTTGGCAGGGAAGGTTTATACAGAAAGACCTATTTTCTAGAGTGCATGTTAGTTGCCAAAAGCTCTGTTAAAAGAATGCTTCACTGAACAAATCACGTTTAAAACGTGTGTGTGATTTGTCAAAATTATAAACTGCGGGGGTGATACTCAGCTGACTCTCTGAAGCTGTCTATTGTAGAAGGCTATATTTGATCTAGTCGCTCCCGGCTCCCTTCGCAGCCAATAAAGAGAAATAGGCACTTTTAGATCATGACTCATCTACACTTAAAGAAGATGCCATTTATGCCCTAATACAGAAATGCCTGTAATTGGCTATAAGAGTTTGACTGCCTGAGATGTAGACATGCAAAGTGAGGTGAGATGATTCCCACCTTGAGGGACTGTTGTTCCAGCATGACTGTTCCCACAATATGGTCACAAACAGGCAATGTGTAATTCAATAGAGAAAATGTGTGATTGATACTTCCCCTATTAGTGCTGCAAAGCTATAGATGTTAGGAAGAATGTGTCATTTGTAAAAGGAGGTCAGTAATGACTAACCAGCAAGAAACAAATAACCAAGGAAAGATCTGTAAGAGTATAGTGAATATATAATTTGACAGGAACCATGCTGGGTAGCGCGCATTATTTTTACATGATGGTCCACTGCAACACAGCAGTACTAATACACCTGAATTTCTCTTACTTTGAGCTTTACTCTGCTCTTATAGCACTCTTGCATACGTGTAACTGCATGGGTTTCAATAAAATGACTCCTGGTTGTGAAAGATTGGAACTTTAAAATAATTGTCTCAAAGCTGCTTAAGCTTCTACAAATTGACAACAGTCTTGCAGGCTGATAAGAAGCTCACTTGTATCTATTTAGCACCTTCTGCAGACCATCCTCCTGCTTGGTGGTCATCACCCAAGACTGCCATCAGCTGCAGAGGGTGTGCTGCTCCCCAGCTGGAAAGGGTGGAGGTCCCTGGCTACCAGAGTGGCCAGACCCTGCCCAGCCCAGGGCCCGCCTGAACCTGTGTTGTTAACTCCAAAACTGCTGAAGCACAATGGCTGTGCCAAGTGCTGCCCAAACAGCAAGGGGGCAGGCAAAGTTTATATGGCAACCGTGTAAAATGACAACTAGATGGGCAAAAGCTGCCTTCATGTTGATTGGTCAAGCTATGGACTGACACGGGCTACCCGGACTATAACTGGTGTGGCTACCCAACACAATTTGGGAGTTGGGACTGAGACCCTTGCCACCATCAACCACGGATCAATGGGACACTGCTGAACTTCCAGAGGACCGCCAAGACGTCGTTGGGCCTGTGGTGGTGACTATACCCTTGCTATGCTCGGTAATACTGCTTCTCTTTTCTGCCTTTCCTCTACTTCTGCCTTTACTCTATCGCTTGTCTCAGTGACTATTGCTGGGGAATAACAATAAACCAGCAGTGAGTGCCATCTGACTTCCTTTGCATCTTAATTTCACTTTTGGAAAAACTGCAAACCTATCCTGGGCCTAATTTAGTTGGATGGGGACGTAACACCGGTTTAGGTAGTGTACAAGACAGTGACATTAGTCTTCTACTGAAATTTGCTTCTGTTCAATCTATTTGTTCATAGTAAAAAAGACTTCCTGTTTGTTCCTGCAATGCAATTTTGTGCTATGTTTTTTGGCCAAGTGATTTATGCATTAGTATTTCCAGTGAAGCGTTGTCACTAATACTTCTTTGGTTTATTACTGAAAATTACATTCCCCTTTTCAACTCTTAAATATCTGCTTCTAAAATTTAAAAATCCTATGCTTTTGCTTTTGAATCTTTATCTCCATCTACTTTCTTTCTCTGCTGTTCTCCAGGCTGTACTCTGCAGATTGACGTGACTGACTCGGATGCCTTGATGCTATGGAGACTCAGATATTATGGTAATGAGCATGATAGGCACATTAGACTCCAAGAAGGACTTTGGGGTCATCACAGATAATTACAATAACATGAGCTGTCTGCAGTACTGTGACTGAAAGGGATAATGTGAACTTCAGAATTACATTAAGGGGAAGATATATCAAGCAGAGGTAGGAAAATAATCTGAAGTTTGTGTGTGTGTGTGCATCTTCACCTGTAGCGTTGCTTATGGGGCACAGCTGGAGGCAGATCATCAGCACGGCTCTGTCAGTGCTGTAGTGAGTTGCAGGGAATCCATGTGTTTAGATGTGCTGCGAGTGTAAACCAATCACACAGTCATGTGTGATCAGGGTGATTATCACAGTTTGGAAGAACATTTTCTCTTGGATTGGACAGATTATTTTGGACTATGTCTTAATGTGTTTGTTTGTTTTTTTTTTTTTTTAAATTTAGCTTTTGCAGAGTGGGGTAAGGGATATTGACTCATATTTCATCTACTCAGTGTCCTGATACTAAACAGCTCTCTCAGACTCAGATGGCACATCACTCTTTCCCTCTCCCCTTGTTCTCACTAGCGGAACTGAGGGGCTGGGATTTTACAATCCATATGAGGTGTCTGGATAAAGCTGAGTTTCAAATGACAAGCAATCAGTTGCCTAGCAATCAGTCTAGATGGCCTCCTAATTTCATAGAATCATAGAATCAAAGAATGATTTGGGTTGGAAAGGACGTCAGAGATCATCTAGTTCCAATCCCTTGCCATGTGCAGGGACACCTCCCACTAGACCAGGCTGCTCAAAGACCCATCCAGCCTGGNTATCTCCCCACTCCCTGATAAGGAGTCCATCCCCATCTTTCCTGTAGGCTCCTTTACGTACTGGAAGACTGCTTTAAGTTCTTCCCAGAGCCTTCTGTTCTTCAGGCTGAACAGTCTCAACTCTCTCAACCTGTCTTCGTAAGAGGGGTGCTCCATTGATCTCATCATCTTTGTGGCCCTCCTCTGGACCTGCTCCAACAAGTCCATGTCCTTCTTGTGCTGAGGACTCCAGAGCTGGACACAGTACTCCAGGTGGGCTCTCACCAGACTAGAGGGGGAGAATCACTTCCTATTCTTTTCTCCATGAATGTGTCCTTGATGGAGGCAGGTGTGCTCTGCAACATGTCCCATAGCCTTAGTCCCCAAGTGGTGGTTACCAGCATACATCTTGTCCTCAGTTTTCTTTGGAAACAAATCTGTTGGGTAGGCAAAAAGGCATCCTGTGCATTTTGATAGATCATATATGCAAGGAACTTGGGAAGAAGGGCTGTGCAGCAGGGACTCAGCTAGTTTCTAGGGAAGATTTACATTTACCCTGCTACCTCTAGTCTGTAAACTACTTGAGTAACTCCTAGGAGAGGATCTGTAAGAGACTGACTTTCTGTTTGTGTATGAGTGTGACAAGTAAAATGATGTCCCCCAGAAGTCTGACAGAAAATTCTTTACTTTCTGCTACTAATATATGTGCTCACCAAAAGGCCTAATATCATGCGTAATTCTGAATATAGGCAGCTCTGGAAGATCCCTAGGAGTCCACAAAACCAGGTCTGAATTTATGCTGCAATGTTGGATGATTCACATTCATCCAACTATGTTCTAGCTAAACTCTTGGCTGGAAAACAATTCTGCGCTCTCATTGTCTTTAATTAAATGCTCAGTGTTTGCCCCTTTATTACAGAGAGGATGAGTATGGTATTTGTTTTGCAGATCAGAACACTGATTTAATGAAACTTGTGAAATCAATCAAAAACTTTCCCGAAGTTCCCCAAGATTGCCAATCGGGGACAGGGAGAAACAGAAGGAGCATTCCTTGCCCCCGGTGTTAAAAGCTTTTGGAAATTGTATGATATTTCTTTGAACTTATGTCTGAAATTCCTTAGAAGCAGTTTAATGACAGAGGAAAGTATTTATATTAAACTTGCAAATATGGGCTAGAGAGGGAATCTGCCTAGTACATGACCTCAAAGATTAATACTATAGCATTATCGTGAGATCACAGGGTAGGAAAAAATCAGATAAATGTTTTAAATGGCAAGTCATGTCAGACTAACACCAAGGAGTTTAACAAATGAAACTTTCTTGTTAACAAACTGACATTATTGTATTTAAAGGTCAGCTGACAAAAGGGTATGACTCCCAGGCAATCTCTCACAGGCTGTGAGCAGTACCTCCCTGGGGAAACACTGACCTTTTCTAGGGGAGGAGCTATCAATGCTGATAAAGTCAGTCATTTCCAAAAGAAATATAACAATAATTATGCAGTGAACTAGGAGTGGACTTCTAATAGCTGCATGTTTATTCCAGGGCAGAAGGGACACTACAGAGTCCAACTATTCTCTTCTGCACATTTTCCATGGTGGCACTGACGGTACGCAAGCAGCATGCTGGAACTTGGATGAGAAATGCTCTTAGAATCGTGGAACCAGAGAATTGTCTAGGTTGGAAGGGACATTTAAGATCGAGTCCAACCATCAACCTAACACTGCCAAACCCCCCACTAAACCATGTTGCTAAGCACCACATCTTGCCACAGAAGCTGGGCAATAAGCCCTTTCTAGGTAACATTGCCATTTCAGGAGTTTTTGAAGAAGACTTTATCCCCATCTGGTTACAATGGATTTTCTTGCAGCTTTCTAGAACTCAGTAAATTAAATCAATTCTGCGTCAGCTTAGAGCTGAGACTCATTGCCTTGAAATAACATTAAGGTGAAATTCGCTTTTGCAGCCTCCATTTGGGCAGATCTGTTAATAAGAGTGCTAGCTGAAAGATTGCAAGCTCCTTGCACCAAACAGTTTCTTGGATGCCACGCTAACGCTGACACAGCTAAAGGCAGATACACTGAACACCCACCGACAACTGCCTGAGATCCATCTCACCTGTTCAAACATTCCTGTGCTGAGTACAGAGTTACTGTGTCTGAAAAAAGGGTAATACGTAGCAGAAGCCAAAGAAGGGGTCAGGTCATGTACACTGTTCTACAAATATACCCCCCCTTCAGAAGTGCAACTGTGGTGTGCCAGTCTTGCCTTTGGTCTCCTACTTGTCAGAGGTGATGCCTGCACTAATTGTCATCAAGCATCTCATGTGGCAGAGCTCAGTCAATACTGAAAACCAAGTTCAGTTGAACTATATTCAAATTGAGATATGGAAGAATGCTGAAAAATGTTCTAAACCAAAGTTTTTAAAACTGTGAGGTTATTTGTATTTTCTCAATGCTTTTCTAGCAAGGGAGCTGCTAGATAGCATTACAGAGTGCACTGGGCTACACTTCATCATTATTACGGAAAACCTCCCATAATTCTCAGGGTATGTACTCCAGTTTGGCTGTAAATTATTGGAATTGACACTGGAATCACTTGTGGGAAATTCTGTAACCTGAACTATGCAGGAAGGCATAAATGATCAGAATAATCTTTTTTTGGCCTTCAACTTTATGAATCGATGTTCATTGCAGGCTGCTTTTTTTCCTGCCAGGGATACATCTTTTACTCGGAGTCTGTAATTCTGCAGAGGAAATAAGCACTGCAGTGAGATTTTATCCTGCTTTCTACTTACTGAAGTCCAATTCTTCTTGCAGTTAAATGAAAACAGAGTAAAAACACTGAGCTACCTATGAGGCAAAATAATTCTAGTGGCAATAAAATGAGATCCCCTGTGTTTAAAAGAGCTTGTAATTTGACCATTTAAATTACCAAATTAGGATTTACACTGAGACACGAAAGCTTGAGAGGAGTTCTCCATGTACAGCTACCAGAAACTCAGTACCTATATTCGTTATGCTGCAGAGACAAAAGAGAGATCCTCAGTTTCCTGCATGAGCACCTGGTGAGCTTCTGTCCTGTCTGATAAATGTTGCTACCTCTGTTTAGGGACTCTGGTTGAGACTGTTTTGGCGTTTAGACTCGTGGAACAACTTTGGTGACAAATGCATGGCTGGAGGCCCTTGTATTAGTCTGGAGTCACGGAGCAACTGAGCAGCATTAACCATCACTGAGAAGGCAGCTGCACTCTGACGAGCTTACCTGAGCCAGACGTATCTCCCTGATGGGGGAGGATTGCTGGAAATTTTATTCTGGTGTTGTCAGCTGTATGTTGAAGCCTATTGCTGCCCTGAGTCTGCTGATCATACTATTACGAACACCATGGCGTTATCCATGACTGCTGTTTCCTGATACCTCCTCTGCTGAAACCATCATCTTAGCTCATCCATCACAGCATTCATCTAGTCGAGATTCACCTTGCTGACCCAAGCATATTTAAACCACTTCTTGCTGCTCTCATGCTATTCTAGGAATACAGGCTGTATCATCCACCTCATTAGTCACTGCCAGTGATTTCACACGCAATTCAGGAATCTGGTGTAAATTATTCAAAGATCTTCTAGTTATTATCTTCTAGCTATCAGGAAAGCAAACCATCTGAAACTCCTACCAAATACAAAGGGAGGGAAAACGTCCAGCAGCTACTGAAAATCACAGCTGTTGATTTTAAAGGCAGACTCACTTCCTAGGTCTGTGTCTCCACTGTCTTCACCCTTTTTCCTATCACTAGCCATCTTTTCTGGCCAATCCTGTTCCCCTAATTCTTGAGCGAGACTCTTCCTCTGTGATATGCCTACTACATGAGAGAGACTTCCTTGCTCTTGAATTTCATGGGTTTGTTGTAAATGCTTTACTTCAGTATGACTATTCTATTTGAGTTTGTAACTGCATTGTGCACACTCTAGAACGCTTTGGAGATCCTGTTTGTGTCAGTGACAATATTCATCTGAAAATTATGTTAAACAGGGGGCCTACTATGCAAGAAAAAAGATCTGTTTATAAAAACTGTCACAAGACATTTGCATGCTGTACAGGCCACAGGCACACATTGGTGCTTGTGCACAGCTAATTCCTATGCTATGTCGTGTTGAGGCGTCTGTCACCCCCTCTGCTGCTAAAGAATGGAGTGCTGCCTGTAGATGAGGCTGCATTTATTCTCCTCATTGCTAAACACAGAGGGTTTTATATAAAGGTGCCTGCAACATCGTTATTCAGTGTTGCTTGCTGCGTAACATCGGTTGCATGACTACTCTTGATATCCAGCTGGAGTTCTCACATTCACAGCAATTCCTACCTTTTGGGTGAGCAGTGGAAGATCAATTTACTGTCACTGTTCTTCCTCTTGTACTCACCCACTTAGAAACAAATCCTCCTAGAGATGTTACTGCCGAAGGTGTAACGCTTCTTTCTTTTTTGCAGAATATCAGTGAATCACAATTCTCTTCCAAACCTGCATGACTTTAGGTGGGGCAGATTAAGCAGAGAACTACAGGCAAAACCGAAGTACATCGGCCTGTGCTACTAAAGTGAATACAAGTTTTACCATGGATTTCAGTAGATACAGAAATTCACTCCTAGATTCTTTTTGCATCTTTTAGCAGAACTGACTCATCTCTGTCCCTTTATGCATTGCAGCTGTATCAGTGGTGCTTCAAGTGTCACAGTTTGTTTTAAACAAGAAATATATAGATGTTGCTCCAAAAATCTGTATGCTTCATATATGGTAACTGAGTTACTGCTAATGTTGAGGCCTTCACAACCCGTGTCAAACCTTAATGTGTATATATCTACTTTTAGATATACGAGGACACAATAAGTCCATCATCCATATATTCTTTTCAGCAATTTCAGAAGCCTGTATGAAATTGCATGTTTAAAAATTCATAACTTTTCAAGTTGTTGTTATTCTTTTTTCATATATCTCAGTAAAAGCTACAGAGAAAACAAGACTTAAACTTTACGTTTACCTTTTTTTTTCTTGCTGTGGAGACCATTCTACTAAATTACATCAGTGAGCTGTGCCTACATATTCAAAATGTTTACTATAAACTCAGCCAATTTTGCTTAAGGGGCTCAAAACACTTCCCCTCGGTTTGAGGGTAAATTAGGGCACAATTTCAGATAATGGGATTTTTCAGCATATAATTGTGAGCACTTAAAAATATGGATGATTCACAAAACAAGAGGCCTTTCATACTTAGCTACAATCATTGCTATTACTTTCTTTGGAAATGTATATTCATTTTCTCTAGCTGTTGAAAACATAAAGCTGTATGTGTAGAAAGAATTTCCCCTGCCTGGGAAAGGAGATCTTTTCCATTGAGTTCCTAATTGGCTTCATTTGTGCAACTTGAGTATTTTGACAAGGGCATGTGTTCTTTCTGTTCTGTTCTCTATTCTATTCTTTCTACCCTGCCCTACTCTACTATGATCTATCCCCACCATCATCATTCATGAATGCCTTAATCTGGAAACCATCAAATGCTAACATAAGAAGCAAAAGAAATTTCCCCCCCCCAAGTGTTTTCTCTGCTAGACTGTTGAGCTTGGTTTTGTCTTGAACAAATGGCCCCAGAATAACTGGAAATTGTTCAGTGTCCACAATTTAGGCATTTAAAATGTAAATTTTATTGCATGTCATTTGGGAATTTCAGGTTCTTCAATGCTGGAAAACATGCATTAATCAATTTTATGAATATAAAAATATTGGTATTTAATTTCTTACTTTAGTGTCCATTTGGACCCTTAGAGTTGAGTGAATCTGTTTGGTGAGGAATGGATCCATTTAGATTAGGATTCATTTGGATTAGGATATGGGTTCTCTCTTTATCAGGTTCTTTGAAAAAGCAGGGAGACATATCAGTAACACTTCTTCCTCTTTCTGATTAGCCGCTGTAAATCACCACTATTGCAGAGAGAGATAGCTCTTGTCGTGCCCAGCAGAATTATATTAGCTGTTCCTAAATCTGAGAGACAAGTTGTCCAGAACGTGTATAAAGGTGGGGCTCATCCAGATCATACTCTTTTCCCAAATTTGATTAAGTTGGCACACAGCTCTTTTTTGAATACACAAGTCTTTAATTACTTCAGTTACTGGGCTGCAGTTGAATGATCTTGCTTATTATAGCATGCAGTGGTTTCTTGCAAGATTGTATTGGTTTTACAATTTAAGCAAGGACAGCTGGAGGATAACTAGATTACTTGAGGTTAGGAAGACACTGATTTGCATAGCTCCAAGGCTGTTGGAATCCTTTGGGAAGTGAAACCAATTTTCTTTTATTTACTCTCAGTTCTACAGTTCCTTCTGCCACTTATTCTCGCTGGGTCAGCCTTTCTCTTTTCTAATGTTAATGTCAGGATGTTGCATCAGAACTACAAAGATAGATTTCATCTGGGCTCTTGAAAGGATAGCATTAAAGTTTTGCAAATTCAAAATTTTGCCTCTTCTTTTGTCAGAAAGCAGTGAACAAATCTCCTTCTTCTGTTTCTTCAGAAGAACAAGGAAATTTTCTTTTTATTTTCTGTCCACATTTTCTATCTATTCTTGCCTCACTGTTCTTCCCATTTACCACCCTTATCCCATCCAATATAAACAACTTGCCTCTTCTTGCTTTTCCCCCATTGCTCACGCTTCTGTTGTACCTGTACCCTTATTTAGTATTTCTGATAGTTAGCCAGGTAACGAGGTGTTAACCTTACCTCGTATTACTATGTATCTCGAACACTGGTGATCTCGTGAATCTCTGCTTCCTAAAGGTCGCCCTTACTCCCTTACCAATTATCTGTGAATTCTATCCATTTGTCACATATCTCCTCCTTATACCTTTTCTAAAATCTAGCCATTCCTCACGATGCTGTTATTTTTGTCAGTTTCTCACATTGTTATTTGCTAAACCCAATATTTTTCTCATGTCTTGTCCAGCAGTTTCTCACATCCTCTTCAGTTAGCTTAACCTCAGGCCAGCACCTAGTCAGCATCCCAGTCATCCTCCTGTGACCCTAACACTCCCCTGATTGCAGGTCACGTCCCAAGGAGGTGCCCCCTCCATCCCTGTGCCACCAAGCCTGAGCGGGCTCCCGTGACACCCTCAACATGGGCTGCACACATTGGGGCATCCAAGAGGTTTGAGTTGTGCAAGGTGTGCTGGGCTGCAGTGTGGCTTCTCACCATTGCCAGCACCAACACGACCCTTCAGAGTCAAAATAGCATGTACATATTGGGACACTTCCACTCTGTAACATGCCTGTTAGAGTACCTATGCATGCCAGACCTGTCTGCTCCCCTGGCTTCACTTCATGCAACTTCTGCTCTGCTCCCATGGACTGAGCACCCACTAGTTGGGTATTGCTCACTTTTGTTTGAAAATAGTGCTCTGACAGCCTCTGGGAAGTGAACCCAAACACAGTAAATGAGGGTAATGAGATCAGCTACAGAAGTGCACTCCTGATCCCAACTAAATGATAATGCAGACACATTAGTATCATAATAACAAATAAGCTTAATAACCTATCTCTGCACCTGGTATTTCTTAAATGCAGGCAATGAGAGCATATGGAAATTCACTTGATGCCTGTCTTACCTTACAATTGCATCAGGGATTTATTATTTTTCTCCAGGAGTCAGCATGTATGTCCCGGAACTGGGACCACTCTTGCGGTCACAAAGCACAGCGTTCCCAAGATTGGCTGGACAGGCCAAATCCTTCTCTTCACTGTAAAGATGGGCCTAATTAGACACAATCAAGTACCCGTGTCAGATGTTAAGAATTAAAGATGGAGAGGTGAGGCTATGCAGATGATTGTGTTGCTCTATGAAAGGAGGCTGTACAGAGAGTGATAAAATTAACATACATGAGTAAGTACTGAGAGGAATTACCAGTAAGTAAAATGGGGTGCTTAGGCTTGTGGTTTTCTAAACTATGTGTGTAGTAATCAGAACAGATGTATGTCAGAAACCTTAGGGCATGGCAAGAGCATGGGAGACGTACTTAAGTCGATGCAGGTATATTGCATTCATAGAATCATAGAACATGTTGGGTTGGAAGGGAACTTTAAAGGTCATGTAGTCCAACCCCCCTGCAGTGAGCAGGGACATCTTCACTAGATCAGGTTGCTCAGAGCCTCATCCAGCCTGGCCTTCAATGTCTCCAGGGATGGGTCCTCCACCCTCTGGGCAGCCTGTTCCAGTGTCTCACTAATAGGAGCCAGTACTCCGTGTCCAAGGGCTTTCCACAGTCTCTGAGTTGAGCTCTTCCAGCTGCTCAGCCAGTGATGTGCCAGTGTGAGACTTTTTGCTAGAATTCCTAAAAAAAGATAAACCATAATCTATGGACTAAGAGGACAGAAACCTTGCTTGATGGGCTAAAAAAAAGGGGGGGAGAGGAGTGGGAGAACTGGTTTTTATCATCTACAAGGATGATATTCTTTATTTAATTGTCTACTAATTTAGATCACAGATTTACATTTATTATCCCTAAATGCATTATGCTATATATTGTACTCTTGAATTTAATTCCATTTCTACTATTCATGAGCTAGGGCTTTCTTGCTCTTTCCCTGATTTCCCAATCCTTCTGTGTACTTACCCTGTCCCATTTCAGCAGCATACTGCTATTGTTTGTTCTTAGGCTGTCGAAAAACATTTCAGAAGATCAATGGTAGAGAATGGTAAACTCTACCCAGATTGGTATTTCCCCCTCAAGCATGACCAGGTGTCACTTTCCATAAGTCATTTCCTTTTCCCATCATAATTCGTTTACTAATTCCCACACAGTCAGGCTTTACAATCTGTTTTCTATGTTTGAAGCACCCTAGTTGAAGACCAGATAGGAAAATATCCTACTATATTTAAATTTTTCTATAAAAAGAGTTTCTTACTGGGATATCAGGCAAGCCTTGGACAATCTGTTGTTTGGTTAATGCAGATTATGTTTTATCGCATTTTTTATTTATCTGCATGTTTTCAATTACTTTTTCTTCCAAAAATTTGTTCTAAAGACTTGCGTAATATTAAGGTCAGAAAAAGTGATTTTGTAGCTATTGATATCTCTTTTTCCTGTGGCATATTGTTTCTATTTTTATAATTTTTAAAGTTGCACTTCTGTCACTTACTTTAACTCAAATATACTTTATAGTTTATCATGAATTTTGCCCAGATATTTTTTCATTTTTTGTGCAGTGGTGATTGCCCAGTCCTCCTAAAATGTTAAACCTTTTTACTTCCACATCAGATGAAAAACTTGCTATCCTACTCTTACTTAGATTTATTTGTCGTGTCTGTTCTAGTTCAATATTATTCCAAAAATCTATTTCTTCTTCTTATATTACACCCTATTTCTTTCTTCCTCTGTGTTTTTACATTTGTATGGGTAAAACTCATTGTTTTTTTTATTAGTTCTTATTTCCTGTAATCCTTTTCAAGATATCCCTGAACATTCCCTTAAACAAGTCTCACTTTATCGCAGTATCACTTTATTTCTAACACCTTAAATATAGAATCACAGTGCTGAAAGGGACCTCGAGAAGTCATTTAGTTCATCTTCCTGTCCCAAACGAAGACCACTGTGACCTGGTTGTCTAACCTATTCTTAAAGATCTCCAGTCACAGAAGTTATCCTACTTCCTCAAGTCCAGTATTTCACTATCATTTCTACCAAAATACTTTCTGCTGCTTAATTTTAATGTTTCTTTTTTGAATTTAAACATATTACTGCTTGCATTTTTCACTAATAACATGTATAACAGGTTGGTTCTGTCCTCTTTGCAGCAACCTTTTGCAATTTTGAGTAATTATTGAGGTACCCCTCAGCTGTCTCTTTCTCTGACCAGCCAGTCCCTTTTTTTTTCCCCCAGGGTGAACCCGCGTGCATGATTACAGATTTGTCTCATTACTCTTCTCCAGACTCTGTCCAACTGATTCTCACCATGCTTGAGGCCAAGAATATCCATCAGGTGAGGCTCCTGGGGTATTGCTTTGGTACTTTGGAAGCTGTATTCCTGCTTGTAGGTCCTAGATGGTATTTGTCTTTGTTGCAACAGCACTTGATTGATTGAGGTTCAGTTTGTAATCCCCACTAAACTGCTCCCTTATCAGTTGTCCCCTTCCAATATTTTTATAGCTGATTACTCCTGCCCTATTTTGTAGGACAGCCATACACTGCCATTACTCTATCTTTTTCGGGCAATCTCCTGAATTATCAAGATTGCTTGAATTCTAGGTGAATGTACTTACAGTTCCATCCAGGATGGTGTCATTAGCAAATGTGAAAAACATGCTTAATTCCATCATTCAAGTCATTCTTGAAAATACCAATTAGTTTCAATCCACAATAGACTTTTTCAGAACCTCATGCAATAAACCCTTTCATTTTCACAATGAACTTTTGATAACTACTCTGTCAATCATTTGTTTCAATAAAACATTTTTCTATTTTTGTAGTTCTGATAGATGTCGAATCCTTTCCTAGAGAGCTATTCTCTTGGATAGTCTTAGCATTTTTGGCAGCAGTTCCAGGCTGAATGACCTGAATTCCTTCTTTCTAAGCCTTTGTTCTGTTTAGTTTTGTTTTTCTTTTTTTCTTTTTTTTTTTTTCTCATTTATTTGACCGACATCAAAACCTTCTTTTATGGAACTACAATTACTTATACTTCTACCCTGTATTCCACGGCCGAATTAGCCAAGAGTCTTTTTTTCACGGCATCACAGGATCCATTAATTCAAATAAAATAGTCATAGTCAGAAAAAGGGTAAACACCAGCTTAAAGATGAGAGTACACAGCAGTAGAAGCAAAGCATATAGGCCATTCATTGCCTTACTCACTTGTTAAAATAAGTTGGTTATTCTTATGCTGTCATCTGCATCCTGTGAAGATTATTTCTTGCATTTTATCTGGTGTTAACTAACATCATTGATGATTTCCAGAAAGTTTAGTGATGAATGGAAAATATAATTTATTTTACAATAATTTTTTTAAAGACCTGTGTCGTCTGTGCATTTATTTCTAGTCTCTCTCCTTTTATGTTGTCTGATGGTTTTGAAGTGACTGAAGTGATAGGCTTATTTGTGTAGCAAAAAGGGAAATTTTAAAGCACAACATGGTAGCAGAACTGTCAAGGTCTCAGATGACCTATTGATGCTAAAGTCAAGTTTAAGCATTGTACTTATTTTCCTGGACCTTTGCACCCCTTTTGAGGGTCTGCATTTCTGCATTCTGGGTTTTATGCAGCCTTTCCAGGAGCATTAGTTTCTAAAGCAGCATTCTGAATCAAATCCTTTCACAGGAAATTTCTGTTTGCAGCCATCCAACCAAATGCAATAATCTTTATGGCTATGCTTCAGTAAACAACTGCACTCCATAGAATGTTATTTTGATTCTTAAGTCCAATGCACTTCTTTTTCCAATTTGTCCCTTTATTTTTACAATGCGACATATTTCCAGTTAATTCAGATGATGATTTGGTATTAACTGCTCTTCTTCTGCATCACTCCA
>VXBO01000688.1:28540-47402 GCA_013400135.1 Rhinoptilus africanus
AAAAAATAACAACAACAAACCACAACAAAACCAAAACTAAACCATATTCACTTTATGAATTCTTGCCTTGCTTTAATCCATATGTTTATTCTAATTTCTCTGAAACATACTTTTGGGATATNGGAAAATATAATTTATTTTACAATAATTTTTTTAAAGACCTGTGTCGTCTGTGCATTTATTTCTAGTCTCTCTCCTTTTATGTTGTCTGATGGTTTTGAAGTGACTGAAGTGATAGGCTTATTTGTGTAGCAAAAAGGGAAATTTTAAAGCACAACATGGTAGCAGAACTGTCAAGGTCTCAGATGACCTATTGATGCTAAAGTCAAGTTTAAGCATTGTACTTATTTTCCTGGACCTTTGCACCCCTTTTGAGGGTCTGCATTTCTGCATTCTGGGTTTTATGCAGCCTTTCCAGGAGCATTAGTTTCTAAAGCAGCATTCTGAATCAAATCCTTTCACAGGAAATTTCTGTTTGCAGCCATCCAACCAAATGCAATAATCTTTATGGCTATGCTTCAGTAAACAACTGCACTCCATAGAATGTTATTTTGATTCTTAAGTCCAATGCACTTCTTTTTCCAATTTGTCCCTTTATTTTTACAATGCGACATATTTCCAGTTAATTCAGATGATGTGAAGATTTGGTATTAACTGCTCTTCTTCTGCATCACTCCATCTGGATTTGCAGAGTTCAGTCAAGGTTGGCCATATGACCAGCTCTGAATTAATTTGTAATAACTCCATATTGCATTTTTACATCATAGCTACTAGGAAATATTTTTGCACTCAAATTTAGAATAGATTGTACACCATCTCTCTTATGACACAAAATTATGACCTTTAGATTTAATGGCTCCTCTCTGCTCCATCATTAATTCAGTCTTTTCCAGCTCAGATATATTCACAGGCTGATACTTGAACACTTCATGGCTTCAAACTTACCAGATTTCTCTACTGAATTCTACTATTTAATACATTTCCAGATTATTTTGTTCAAGTTTCTTTCAAGTCACTTTTTGAATAGTTTTGTTGTTAGTTTTCAAACTGAAGTGAAAATCCACACCAGTGAATCTTGTCCCACTTATGTTTTATAACACTGTAATTTTATTTTTAAAAAAAAAATNTGTAATGAACACGTAGCCTGATTTCTTCTGTAGCACAAGGCATAATATTTCTGCTAGGAATTCTTACCAGAAGTCCAGTAACTTGTACTTGAAAGGCACTATACATATATCTGTCAACCAATTGATTTGATCAGCACAATAGATTTTCTTCAGGACTCCAGAGAAAGTGTTTAAAGGCAATTTGACCCTAATACACATCTAAGCCTTTGAAAAGATCATCCTTCCACCCTTACGTTGGTATGAGATGACAGACAAAATTTCCTCAGGCTAAGTCATAGTAAAGAAGCTGGCATATAAAAGCATATATTAAAGGCTTTTATTTTCCCTGGAGGTTGTATATTGTTTTTTTTTCCTTAAAGTTTGTTGGGATTTTGAATGCCATTATATAGACTGAAAAGCCTGAATTACATTGTCTGATTGAAGTAACAGAAAATGCTAGCTCAAAATAGTGAACATACAGCAAATGGTGTTATAAACCCTGAAGGAAAAAGTCTTATTTTCTTTATAATATAATGGAAACCACATCTATGCTATCTATTAAATACAAAAATCTGTCAGATGATCACAAATCTAATTTAAAATGGCAAAATGGAAACATTTGTAAATACCTTTTTCACACAATCATAAGGTTTCTTCTACTGTTGGCTGATATGTATGGATTAATATAAAATACTTCTCCCATTTTACATTTAGAATAATATAGAAAATTAACCTAAAATTATTAAATAGAATCATGTTATTTTTCATGCAGATACAATTTTATTGCTAACTATTCTGTATTGGCAGGATGAAGCTAACTTCTCTCTGAGCCGTGGAATTGGCTTTATTTGTCTGGGGTGGGTGTGTTGGTGGGTTCCACTACTTGCATACTTGAACATAAGTCCCAGCATTGCTTAATATTCTGGCAACAGTATACTAATTAATATACAATTAATATTACTAATTAATATAGGAATAATATATTAATAATGCTAGTCTGTTCTCTTCCCCTAACTCTGGTTGCCTAGTAAGTGTTGCTTTAGTGGAAGAAAGTGTCTCTGACTGAAATTTAATTTCACCTCTGAGAATCTCTTTAGTGATGAATTGACTATTGCAATTTAGTCCACTGGTGGCATGGGTGTGTTTCTGCTCCACTTTGAACTCGAATCTCTCATTTTATTTATTTTTATTTTTTTTTTAAGAAGAGGTGAATCCCATGAATAGTAGCATTAAATAATTGCACATAATCTTTCCCTGGCCATCTCGAAGCATTGGTGAAGGAAGTCTTCCTTCAGCATGAGGGATGACACTAAGACTGAATCAATAAGGTGTCCCTTCCCTTATCAGGAGATAATTTCTCACTGGACATTATTCTAGACAGAACTAATTCACTCTAAGAATGCAAATATTCTTATCCTCTTACCCTTAATTTTCCAATTAGTAAATCATATTCCTTTTAGGATCAGGCACTAAACATTCAAATCCAAAGAACCACTATCCTCAGAGTGATTTGAGAACTTCTCATTCCCTGTGAAAAATCCAAGGGAACAGTGGTTTACAAATCAGCTGTTGCCAAAACTCTTAACTCCTGAGTAATGGTCTTGAGACATTTTGTGACTTGATCTGCTTCTTTCCTCCATCAAAATTCTGCTTTTTTTTTAAAGCAATACATAATTTTAAATGGTGAATATGTCTAATTTTAAGGACTTTTATGAAATATTTAGGATACTGTTGGGCAGATGCTTTCCTTTTCATGCCGTAAGAGAAACAAAATCTTTTCCTAAGCGTAGCACTCCAGCATTTCACAAGTGCTGCAGGTCATCTGTAAACGAAGACATTTTCAAATGCTAAGACCAGCAATGGAGATGCCAAGGGACTTCTTACAAATCCATAACAATAGGATAAAAAGTTTTCTGGAGTTGAACAGTTTTGTTCTGGCCATGTGGAAAGACTCTTCTTTCAATAAACTTTTATCTTCCAAGCATTATAAAAAGGAATGTAAAAGTGAGGCAAAAATAATAGTTCCACCATTACTAATGATAATGTTTGATAAGGAGACTTATTATTATCCAGAGCAGTAATTAAAGTAATATTATAATGATCAAAACCAAACTCATAATAGGATTTGTTTTGTTTGGTCTAAGAAAGAGAGAGATATAAAGGGGAAATAATGATAATGGTGGTGTGATATGTGAAAGGTTATAGTAGAGGAGAATAAATGATTTTTCTACATGCCTAAAGAAAGCAAGAAAGTGAATTAAGTTTTGGTGCAGAAGAATTTAAATTAAATATTAGGAAACATTTTCTAATCATGGCGAAAGGGATCTATTTAAGGTCGTAGAAGGAGGCTGCAAAATCTCTTTACAGGATCTTAAAAACGTATCAAACAAGGACTCATTCATGAGCACCACAAGGTACTGGATTATATCATCTCTTATATTTTCTGTCTAAACCTTCATTTCAAGATTATTCCTTAGAAGAGTCTTTCCTTCATCATGAATGTAGCAGTTGTGATCGGTGAATACACTGTACACAAGTGAATTCTTGAAGAAATTTATCATTTTTCAGTGTTGGCTGTGAAAAGTTGTGTGCATCTAGTATCCTCCAAACTGCCAAATATGAGGTAGCTGGCTATATTATGTCGTCTCTACTTTCCATTTCAACATCTTGGAGGGCAAACGCCTTCAGGCTGTTGCTGACAGCAGATTTCTAATGAGGACCGAGTATTTTGGCATGTTGCGAAGAATAGTATTTAAGAGCACAGAGGAATGAACTCCCTGTTCACAAATGGTCAGCAAAAACTCCTGTTTCCCAGTCTTCCATTCACCTTGCCTATTTGTACTCTTTTTTTTTCATGCACATAAGAACGACTGACAGTATTTACATACATAAATGATTTTTCTACCATCCTTCCTCTCCCACCTCTGTTTTTAAAAATAGGAATTCCACACCTTCGTTTTTCTTCTGAATTCCTGAGCCTAGAAAACCAGGAGAATTTTGATATTTTTTTTTCTTCATGAAAACACACATATGTAGTTCAAAGTTTGTGAGCAAGATTCCCAGAAAAAGGCAAAATAAAGCTATCTTCTGTCTCAATCATTCTAGCATAGCCAGGAGTTAATTAATATTGATAGAAAAAATGTCCAAAAATAGATGTAGTTTTTGAATTACTGTATGTTAATAAGCCATGATGAGAGCACGAGAATCTCAAGTGTTCTTCAAAAATCAATATGATAGGAAGCATTTGCCAGGAGAGGTTTTACAAAAAGATCCAAATGATCTGTCATGTAACCTCATAAAAGTGGTTCATATTTTGGTGTAGCAATGTACTGCAGCTCCCCCAAAAAGTCCACTTCTAAATACCAAAACATTAGACAAGAACTATTTTATGACGTGTGTACAGTTTACTGCATATGCAAGCTACAATGAGAATAGCAGGAGGTTTTGCTGGAATTTATGTTTTAAGGAATTCATTGGTATAAAATTACATGATATGGAAAACAGCAATACACAGGTTTCTTTTTTTTCTCTTTGCTGTAATCTACATTATCTTTTAAGATTTTATACTCAATTCTGGAAATGCATGCAGTACATATATACATAATTCCAATATATAAGTGAAATGTATGACTGCATGTCACCCTCAAGTTAGTTTTGATTCTTAGGCTATGTTAATTTATCATCTTTTTATTACAGCCCCTAGCATCTTAATTCTCTCGAGATGTCCGTATTATTTTACCCAAAGCCCCCCAGATAGCTCTTGCTTTGTGAACATTTTCCATAGGCAAAGTTGGAAACACAGAGGAGTATTCACACTGTTGAAATGAAGACACCCATCTAAGCAAATACACAAACCTATAAAACAATAAGCCCTTGAGGCTACTATACAGTGAATGCAGAGTCCCTGCACAGTAAGTGTCAGACCCACTGCACACTGTGACTTCTAGCAGAGGATTAGTGAGCCAGATGTTTTCCAAAACCCACATTTTGCTAGTAACATTACACATAAGCCCTGAACATGGGTGGATTTCCAGACATAGGGTAGTCCTTGATAAAATATCTGGCCCCTGAGAACACCAGACCCTGGTGACATTTCTTCAGTAATATTAGGCCATTTACTAACAGTAAGGGAAGCTGGTGGGCTGGAAACATGAGATCCTCTAAATCCTCTTGGACCTAGGGAAAGTCTGCGAGGTAACTATATCAGTACTGTAATTTCTGTGATCTCATGGGACTGTACCAATTGCTGCTCTACAGAGTTATGTTCCCTATGCCCCCACTATAGACAAACGTTTTGAATTATTTGCCGAACAACATCACCAGGAAGAGTGGGGAGCACTCCCACCCTTACTGCAAGACCCTGGTGCCCCACTTCCAAAACCGGGCTCTAGAGGCAAATGCCTCCTCCAGGTCTGTTTTAAAGGGAAGCAGCTGGAGCTACAATTTTAGAGAAAAAAAATCTTTGCAGAGTCCCTTGGGGAACATAGGTAATGCTCCATTGAGCCTCCAGTCCTGCTCCCAGGTGGATGGGATGTCAGCACCCAGATTCTGTCACTGATGTGACCCTGGCATAAAACCAGAAATTCAGGTGCCTGGGAACTTTCAGAGTAAGATGGAAAAGGACATGTTGATTGAAGTGCTCCTGTAGTGGGTGGTCAACATGAAAGGTTTCCTTCAATCATAGTTTCTGATTTAGTTGCCTCTATCCTGACTAGCTTTGAGCAGTTTCTCCAGTCTAAGAACCCAAGATCTTGTATGTTTTTTGACATATGCAGTTGGCCCTGAGTGACAATGGGTATACTGTATTTTCAGAATGGCATGCAGGAGCAAATGTTATGATCTCATTTGCTGGGTTTGTGCTAGGAATGTCCCTCACCAAGGGAGTGATTTTTTTTAAAGCAGTACTTTATACTGCTCACTTTATCAGTTTAGTAACTACTGAATACCAGGACAACCTAATGGCGATTAGAAAGTTGAGGATTATCTCAAAAAATACTGTACAGTAGATATAAAAGAAATTTTTACATTTACCTCAATAAAAGGTTGTTATCTTTCCTATTTAACTTTACATGCATTCTTTGCTTTTCATTCATTTCATGTTCTGAATGATTCAGTGAATATTGTCCTTGTCGTCTCTTCCTGTTTTCATTTCTCTGATAAGTATTTTCAGCTGTTGTTTATTTAGGTTATTAGAAATGTCCTGTTAGAGATTCAAAACTATCAGCTGCCAGATCAATAGTTGTGTTGTGTGCTATGATACCAGTTATTTTTCCCTCTCCAGCTAACTTGTCTTCTCATAAGCTGCTCTATGCAATTTCATATCTATGTCAACGGGAAAAGGGTGTCTGAAAGATGGGTTGCTGAATACTGAAGTAATTAGCAGTAATTCAGCTGTTAAAATTAGATGTTATCCAAGCTGGTTTGCAAATATGTTAAACAAATTTCAGCTGGAAATAGAGCTCTATCACTTAGCTTTAGTACTTTGGATTTAGACATATATTCTCGGATGGTTGTCTCTGTACTTAAGATACATCAAGATCATCTAAACCCTCTTCTGCAGTTGCTCCAAACAGAGGTCTGCCTGGAGCTAGTGGATTTTTAGAGCAAAAGATTAACCTATGCCATTTGTACATGTCCAGTCACTTGTTATGGAATGCACTACTGTAACCTCTTTGGGTGCGAGGGAATATAGCACATAGCAGATGGTATCTAAGTGGTTTGGGTCTTTTCTCCCATTTGGAAAGTAACAGCCTTGCACAATGTTCACTAGTGGCCACTTTCTGAAAGTCTGGTTGTATTAACTCTACTGACCCGTCGAACTTTGAGTTTGATTAATTTTGCCAATTTTAAATTCCCATCGTGGCTCCACATGGTGTGTTTAATTTCCCCTAATAAAATATTGTTTAGAATTGATTCATGCTGTGAAAAAAGTCATATTTCACTCCAAAGTCATTTCATTAAGGGGGAAAGTGAATCTCTTAGTGTTTTTGGCTGGTGAAGTGCCTTGAAGTAATTTTGAAGCTAAGCATTAGGAGCTCAGGACCAGATCCAAAAGTTGAGGTGTAAGATGAGCACTTGAGCTAGACAGTGTTAAAGCTGGTAAGAAGTTACTGTCCCCAGGTCTCCGACACAGTGACTGTGAGTTATGGTTTCGGCTGGGGTAGAGTTGACCTTCTTACTAGCAGCTTGTACAATGGTATGTTCTGGGTTCAGGATGAGAATACTGTTGGGAGAGCACTGATTGTTTTTGATTGTTTCTAGGCAGTCAAAGCCTTTTCTGCTCCTCACACTGCCCGGACAGCGAGTAGGCTGGAGGCGCACAAAAAGCTGTGAGGAGACACAGCTGGAAGAGCTGACCCCCAACTGACTGAGAGAATACTCCATGCTATGGGATGTTATGATCAGTATATAAAGCTGGGGGAAGAAGAAGAAAGGGGGAGATGTTCGGAGTGGTGGTGTTTGTCTTCCGAAGTAACCGTTATGCGTGATGGAGCCCTGCTTTCCTGGAAATGGCTGAACACCTGCCTGCTGATGGGAAGTGGTGAATGAATTCCTTGTTTTGCTTCACTTGCATGTGCAGCTTTTGCTTTACTTATGAAACTGTCTTTATCTCAACCCATGAGTTTTCACATTTTTGCTCTTCTAATTCTCTTCCTCAACCCTCTGTGGGGGGAGTGAGTGAGCAGCTGCACAGTCCTAGTTGCCGGATGGGGTTAAATCAGTGATGAAATCTATTTTTCTATGGCTTTGTAACCTACATAATATATCTACCAAAAGTCTCTAGATCTTTCCTGCACCAAGTCCTCCGCTTTCTACAAGCCTTTCCAATAGACCCAATTTCCTCCTCAGGTTATTATCTGTGGCGTTCCTGAAAAGCAGTTGATAAGGCTATGGCATCATCATTTGCATCTGCAACACCAGAATAGAAAAATAGCCTTTTGTGTGTCTTAAAATTTAGGAGGTAGAACAGGATTCCAGGCTAATAATAAGAATTGTAAAATGCAAACAATTAAATTTAAAATTAAAATTAGTATGACTAAAGGATTTCATTTGCAGAACAGGTTTTTAGCTGTAATTTGGCATTTGACTCACAGTGAAGACGACAGGTTACACATTTGAGAATAATAAAAACTGCCTCTGGAATTAATTTTCTGTTACATCTTATTGCAATGCATTAGACACGTACACTATTTATCATTGCATGGATATCATCTTAACAAACTCCAAAGCCTTGACCCAGTCACATTCTCTACTCTTATTAGACTGCAGCAGGAGATAATTATTCCAGGAACATCTCTGTGATGGGGTTTCACAGCTGTTAAAATCTGCTAAAATGACTGTGTTAATGTAAACATTAACAATAAATAAAACCAAGGCATCTCCACGTTTTACCACTTCTTGCCAGTGCATACTCCAGAGAAATGAGAAAAGGCAAGGACTGAGGCCATAGCCTACCTCTTTCTCCAAGACTGCTTTGGTATCTACATACAAATACAACCAAACTGACTGTAGTGTGGAACAAGAGGTTAAGAGATTTCTGAGATCCCCTTGAGTAGAAATGTATCCTGCTTCCATAGTTTGCCTGTGCCAGGAACAAAATTGGGTTCTGCTTCAACTCAGTTCACACCACTTGGCCCCCACACAGTGGGAATACGACGATTACAGATGCTGATATAAAGTGGTTTGAATGGACAAAAAAAGGATACCACTGCCACAGTTTGCAAAAAATGGCACTGGAATGTCCCCACTAATGTTGGAAGAGGGTCGTGATATTTTGACAGATATCTTAATTAAAGATAAGTAATTTCCCAATTGGGGGGAAAAAAAAAGATTGTGCCAATAATTTCCATCTAACAAGAATTCTCTAAGCTTTAATACACAAGTTTGTAAGAAGAGAAACTTCCTTTGACAGTCTGTGTATAAAAAAGCATCTTAATTGAGTGTCATAAATCTGTCCCAAACGGGAGATTACAAGACAGTGGCTTGCAAAAAACCTATTAATTGCCTTTAAAATTTTCCCTTTTAATACTTTAAACCTGGCTATTATAGACCCTTTTGATGCTTAGCTCTGTAGAACAGCCTAAAGGAACGGAGGAAGTGCTCTTTTTACTATTTCAAATAAGAGAAAACCTTAATGTTGGAAAGTGTTAGTCACTACAAAATTTGTTATCAGTTATGAAGATTTGGTCTGCTGGACGTGATCCAAAATTTTAATGCCAATAAGCATTTTCCCACTGATTTCACTAGCTTCTGGATCTGAACATTTGTAGACTCCAAGTGTGGTTTTTCTGTTGCTAATCATGAAGATAATTTTCGAGCTCCTTATTTTAAAATATGCTTCTGCTCAGTGTTGAATTTTTAAGGGGAAATAGGTGATGCAGTAATTGCAAACCCAGAAAACATTGTCTCAAAAATTGGATGTTCTGCGGAATAGCCTCATACACTGTCCAAGATCTAAAATCACGCTGTCTTACCCTGAGGTAAATGGAGAACACTCGAATCGCTACCTGAGCAAGAATTCTAGTGAAATACCCTTATTATTTCTTTTTGGTATAAATTGATTCAGAATATTTAAATTAGATTCAGTTAACCCAAACCAATAAAGTTCAAAAGAAAAGATCACACGTATTTAATTAAACTGGGTAACCAGATCAGATTTTCTTGACTGCATTAGTTAACCAAAATTAATGGGAAGGAGGAAGAAAATCTTAAGTCTGTTCAGCAGTGTCTCCACCTCAGGAAATCTTTGAACGATTGATACGATTTTTTGCATTCCAGAAGGTTTAAAGATATTTTGAAAGCAATATGCATGCCCTTTCTAGAGTAAGTCAGGTTTTTAAACCAGAGTAGCTTACCACTGGCAAGCTGTATTCAGTTAGAAAAGGGCTGTGAACATTTTCTGTCCCAAACATCTTGTCATTCCCTGGCAAACGCATGTGAATGTTGACACAAAACCATGAAATGCATCCAAATATTGTATTGCAAAGCACAATGATATTAATTCCCAAACTCCAAACCTCTCCTTTCCTGCATACTGCTAGACTCAACAGTGCCACATAGGCAAGATTTGTGCTTGTAGTATCACATAAATTACCAGGAATGAAAAATAACAAAGATGATTTTGTCCCCCAACCCAGAACTGCTCCTCAGCTGATGTTTTTTTACCTGCTCATCTTTCTTATTAGCAGGGAATGGAATATTGCTTATACAGGTCATGATCTATCTACCTCAGCTCTCTTAAATATAAAAAATATCACGTTTCTTCCAAGATATCTCTGAATTGCAAATGGCAGGAAGGCAGAAGAATAGTCTAGGAAAATCACTCTGTGCTTATTTCTCTCCCACATGCCCAGGGCATTTGTTTTGGCTACTGGCAGCAACAGGATACCAGGCTGGGTGGACTTTTGTTCTTATCTTACAGCACATATATCTGTTCTTATACAAGCCATATCCACTTGCCATTATGTTTTTACTGAGGTGCTTCTGTACACTTTCTGCTGGTAGACAATTTTCTTACCCAGAGCATACAGCAAAGCTAACAACCAGCATTTTGAAGTGGTTTTGTGTTGTAAATATATAATTAATGCAAATACTTCATGGGTTGTAGTGTCTGGTCTCCTGTATGCATTTGTATACTCATTGTCCAACTTGACTGCAGTCTTCAGGATGAAGTCAAAGTAAAGCTTTCAGTCAGTCAGGTCAAATGTATTTATGAATATATCAGTTTTCCAATGTGCAAGGACTGTTTTATTAAAAGTCACGCACACACACAGAGTAGGAGAAGTTTCTTTCAAATGTTGTCATTTCACCCCAGATATCCAAGCTTCAGAGAACTTAAAGTTTTATTTTGTTGTCTAAAATACCACCCCTCTCTTCACAGTCTGAAGTGCATAAATTCTGAGTTTTAAGTGTATTCTGAACTTGATGAAATGAATAGCCTTGCTGTGTCATACCAGGGTTACTGAAAGTAGGACTTAGACAAGCATCAGCCCTGAATCCGTATTAACAAGGGAACATCAGATTGTTTTCATTCAGTTTTTCATTACAAGAATAAGGTATTGGTACAAAGTAAGAGACAAAAGGAGAAGGCTTTTTTATTTGTTTTGCTTTTGGTTTTGTTTTGGTTTGTGGTTTGTGGTTTGTTTTTTTTTTGTTTTCAAAAAGACCACAACAATATCATGCACCAACCCTGGCTTAGCAGAGTTGAATAAAATAGAAAAAATACATCTGGTACAAGAAACAGAAATAGGTTAATAACAAATGTGTACAAGCTGAGAACAAAGTAGACGGTCCATCCTGTATGAATTAATGCAATATCCTTCTTTATACATAGTTAAGTACAGTAACCAAAAAAACCCAAACAAATATCCATTTCTACGCTTGTGTCAATATGATGGTGTTATAGTAAACCAATTTGCTAATTTGAATCCCAGCTGGAGACTTCCACTTAGTGCCTGGAGGAATAAACGGTTTATTGAAATGATTGAGATACATACCAGCGACAGCAAAAGACTCCTAGGACTTTACTACTCACACATCTCATGAAAGTTAGGAATTAAGCTCACTATCATCATCACTTTCCAACTGAGAATTTAAAAAACTAGGTGATCGTCTGAATCCCCAGCCACCTTGAAAATTAAGTATTTTATTGACTGTTGCAAGACCTCTCCAGGTGGGAATTTCAGACAGCCCTGGAGATCCCACTGGGAGGATCCTGCTGAGTCAAGTCCAATTTATTTGCTTAAATCTATTGATTAATGTTGTGGGTGGAGTGTCACAGAGATTCTTGCTGCAGGATCGATCAAATTGTACGTGAATAAAATGTGTAAATAGTCAATAGAAAATGTTCCTACAGATGCAGAAATGGTCACGTAGGACAGCTCTTTTGTAGGGTATTTTGGCGATGTTTTGTATATAGTTGAGACAATCAATAACAATTCATTACACATGTGTTGATCACATAAAACCACAGGCCAGCTAGATTATATGAAATGAGCTGAACAGCAAATCAGTGAGTCTCACTCTATCCAGCTGAAGATGCTTCTGTGAGGACCATTGCAACAGAGATTCCTCTTGCCACCAGACAGCCACAGTCCCCTCTGCCCTGTGCATGACCCTGTGCCTCAACCCAAATAAATTAATTTCTACACAAGGGATTCTGTCTCTGAGTGTCTGTGCAACACCAGCACCAGGGTGATGGAACTTGATGACAAGAAAGAATACAGATTTTTCATAGTAAGTGAGTAGTAAAGAAAAGCAGCACTCTGAGTACTCTTCGGGATGTCAAGACTGAGATTCAAAGAACAGTCTAGCACTAAATCAGGCTTTCCAGAGAGGCTGCACGGTCTCTTTCCATTAAAGTTTTTAAGAAGCAGCTGGATAAAGCCTTGAGCAGCCTGATCTGAGCAGGAGATAGGACTAGAGACCTCCTGATATCTTCCCATCTGAATTTTCATATGGTCCTGTGATGAGAATATGTCAGAAACACAAGGGGAGGTTTACATCTGTATCAGAGGTGGTAGCTCCCCACAGAAGTTAACTGGAGACCCCTCAGAATAAAGGTGCTCTGAGACGTGTTGCTCAGTGACAGTATGCACAAGACAAAGAGCAGCGGACAATGACGAAACCCTCTGGGACACCTATAGATATCTTGATGACTGACAGAAGGACAAATCCTGAAAGATGAAAGAGAGCAACAGTTCCAAAATATGAGAAGACAAGACAGTCCTCAGCAAGGAGTGGTGGAGATAGAATATATGCTTTTTAGGAAGCAGTTATCAGACAATTTGTTATGAGTTTGTTCATTAGGGACCCATAGGCAGATGCCTTTTAAAATGGTTTCTGACTGCAGAAGGAAACACAGTAGCTGTAAATGTTGCGTATAAAGTATTTAGAAATGAAAAGGAGAAAAGAGAGGAAGTTTTTGGAAAGGCAAGAATGCGGGAGAATCATAGAATGTGTTGGGTTGGAAGGGACCTTTAAAGGTCACCTAGTCCAACCCCCCTGCAGTGAGCAGGGACATCTTCAACTAGATCAGATTGCTCAGAGCCTCATCCAACCTGACCTTGAATGTCTCCAGGGATGGGGCCTCCACCACCTCTCTGGGCAACCTGTGCCAGTGCCTCACCATCCTCATTGTAAAGAATTTCTTCCTAATGTCCCGTCTAAACCTACCCTGCTCTAGCTCCCTGATAGAGTCTCTCCCCATCTTTTCTGTAGGTCCCCTTTAGGTACTAGAAGGCCACAACAAGGTCTCCATGGAGTCTTCTCTTCTCCAGGCTGAACAACCCCAGCTCTCTCAGCCTGTCTTCGTAGGAGAGGTGCTCCATCCCTTTAATCATCTTCGTGGCCCTCCTCTGGACTCACTCCAACAGGTCCTTGTCCTTTTTGTTCTGAGGGTTCCAGAGCTGGACAGAGTACTCTGAGAGACTCAGGTCACTTGGAAAGGAAGATTATATGCAGATGGAAAGGAATAAGAGAGAGATAAAGGGATGAAATAGGGGAACAAGGGAAGAAAAATAGAAAACATTTTACTGTGCCCCTCACCAGAATGTCTCGGCATTTAGTCAAGGTTATTTCACAGGAGTAGGAGTCTAATGTCTTTGTAGAAAGCCATAAAAGTCCTTTCACTTTATACAGACTTTTCATTCGAATTAAAAAGCTGATTATATTTAGGTATTGACTTAAAATACAAAAGACTTCCCAACAGTGCCTGGGACAAATTTCAAGTCTGTTTTATAGCCTTAGCTGTACTAAAGCCAGAAGAGGATATTAGAAAAGAACTAATTATAATTATTACTCTGAGAGAAAATGATAATATCAAAGGCATTTCAATGTTCATCTATTTCAGAGGACCTCATAAAGTTTAGGAAAATCTCTGATGCAGTTCATAATGCAAAACCTTTTCAAAAGTACCAAAGTGGTTTTGGAGCCTGAGTAACTTAGGTCCCCTGTACACCCAGAGAAAGAACTGGCTGAAAGGACACATGAGTCAATCTTACAGAGCACGGATGGGTGCATTAGGAGCTTCAGAATAAACATGGTTATTTTACAGAGTATTAATATTTGTTCTACCCACCACTTACTTCTGTGAACAATATTTTAGATAGACACAGAAGTGATTTCTGCTAGACTACAGTAATTTATTCTTGTAAGGAATACTCTGCACCCCGCAACAAAACAGGGGCTGTGACACAATTCACTGGTCTGCAAGTAGCAAATACATCAGACTTATGATTCAGGAGTTCTAGGATACCAGATTTAGTTGCTGAGCAGTGTGGCTCAAGATACACTGATTTTCAGAGTCTTTTCCTGTGCTCCCCTTTCTCCTTCCATGCTTTTCCACAGGCATCTTCAAAGTTTGCCCCTCCTTCAGCAGGGGAAGAAGAGAGAGGGGTCGTGGTGGCAGATTTGCTGAGAGCATGCAAAAAAACCTTGCTCCTTCTGCCAAATCCTCTGCTCTGTTCCCAGCCAAACCTCTTCCCCATGATGTTTTTCACCTTCCCCTAAGGAAAAGGAAGGAGGGAGGATGGGGATCCTGCACTTTTGAGAATCTAGTGATTTGGAGACTTGTCTCCAAGCATGCATCCATCAGTCACCACATCATGTGCATTCCACTTTGGTGTATCTAGACTGGCATGGGAAATAGAATGTGTTCTGCTCAGAGCCACGTATGCAATACATTTCTAGAGATCAATGTGTGTTCCAGACAAGTTTAAAAGCTTTCAGTAAAGCATCTTTTTCTTTTTCTTTTTCTTTTTCTTTTTCTTTTTCTTTTTCTTTTTCTTTTTCTTTTTCTTTTTCTTTTTCTTTTTCTTTTTCTTTTTCTTTTTCTTTTTCTTTTTCTCTTTATCTTTCTCCCCCCCCCGAAATTATACTCACAACAGCAGCATTGCCTAGAATTACACTTATCTGTGCTGGGCAGATGGAATAAGCAGCAAGAGGAATCTAAGAACCAACCTAACAATTTGCCCCATGTGCTTACTAATGTGAAATTCTCTAAGTATTTGTTTCTCTGGATAAAGCATTTTAAACTGTTCTCCACGAGCAGTTTTCCACCTTGAAGTGGCACTGATCAAAGTAATGGAATTGACACCTAAACAAGCATTACTGTGACTAGTTCCATTAAGTGGTTTATATATATTACCTGCATAGAAATTCTGGTGGTTTTTTTTTTAAACACTGAGGGTTGAAAAATATCCCGCTGTAAGAAGCATTTTCTATATATGAAAATTCTTCTCTGGTGCTTCCTAATGCAAAGAAAAACATTTTTCCATAATAGCCACATAGTAACTAGCAAGATAGTATGCGGGATATAGGATAGCTTCAGAACATATTATGGTGAATCTGACAGAAGACAGACTTAGGCTCATGGTCCTGTCAGTCTGATTTTGGACATCTTTTAATTAAGATTATGATTATGACTAGCTTTCCGGAGACATTACCAGACAAATAAAGATACTGAAATTGTATATTAAATTCTCATGAGAGATCTTGAACAGTTTTACTGGCAGTTTTGGTAAGCAAACTTGTTTAGCACCAACTCAAACATTCATCTTTCTGCTTTTCATTTGAATTTTCCAAGTGGGTTACATCCAAAGTAGGTATGTGGGATTTTAGAAAGTTCACATGCAAAATGTTATTCCAAAGGACTGTAACGGATTGGCTGACATGCACGGGTGCATGTCTACTCACACATGCTTGTACATGTGGCTGTGTGTGCATACCATTGCCATCTACTGGGTGTCATCAAAACTGCCCATATTTATATCAGTGATGAGGCAAATAATCACTTTCCTTAAGCATAAAAGGAAAGAAGATGAAGTTCTAAATTCTTCTGGTATGAAGCAACAATCCAACATGTATAAATGGCTTCTGTGCCAGCAGGTTTTAGGACTCTGGAAGATATTTGATCTAGAAAAGTTGTCCTATGGCTTTTTTAAGGAAATTTGGTCAGATCTGTTGAGCAAGATGTTATTAATGAGTTTCAAGTAGGTGAACAAAATCCAGTTTCTGTGTGCAAATTTTGTCGCAAGCCAAACTGTGCAGGGCTAGCGCAATCTTGCATAAAATAATTTCCTTTTCTAGTCCTAAAATAAACTATTCCATTCTGAAATACAACAACATTACTTGCTTGATGGACAAGATACGCAGCTTCTCTGAATCTGTACATCTCTGTGGAGTTTAACAAGGATGCAGCCATGTATAAAAGCTAAGAATCTGTTCTGTGAACTGCAGTCTGGCAGAAATCTGTATTTGTATCTTCTTAGCACAGCCTGAATGAGGGAAAATTAAAAAACTCATGAAATGAGTTGTACTCTTCATGGTGGCCAGATTGGTTGGGAATGCTGTTTGAGTTTTATGGGGTTTTAGAGTTTTATAGATGATTTAAGACATATCAGTTCAGTTGGTTGGAGTTGTCACTCAGCCCTCAGCATAAAGCACAAGCCACTTCCCGAACTCTCTATCTTCCTTTCAACTACTTTTATTTTTAATTAAATGAAAAAGGCCCTAAGAAGGGACCTCAGGCTTGGCCTTCACTGTCTTGAGAGGTGATGCCATTATCTCCGCAATGTCAAGAGTGAATCAATAGAGTTTCTCTGTTTCCCTCTGTTGGGCTATTCCTGGTTAAAAGCATACTTTTGATTTACCATATGAGGTGAAGAACATTGTTCTTTTTATGTATATCTGTTCAGTTCCGTGACAAATGCCACTTAAGGTTTTATTGTTTACCAGTTAGTGACCTGATGTGTGTTTATTTTTAAGTCCTTTAAGCTTCATGACCATTATTTTTTATTTAGACACATTTTCCCTTGTCCTTTTGTTTCAACTGTCTTTCACAAACTGCTATCATTATCTTTAAATGGATGTCAAATGTGCTTCTCTCTACAGGAAAAGTGCTTTTAATCTTCATTGCACATTGCAACCTCTAGCTCTTTCTTATCCATCCTTCAAAGACAACAATACTGAATGACTACAGGGCTCATGTTTCTTTTAAGGGCACTGATGGTCTCTGTACCCTGTTAGGATGCTTTTTCATGCTTGTATCACCTCTTGCAGCTGAAAAATCATCAAATTGGCAAGATAAGAATTTATAAGAACAGTGGTGTTCTAACAGGCCCTTTATCTCTTATATTCTATAATCCCTGTGGAGTTTCAGAAATGGTTGGGCTGTGATGAAGCACGCCTAGAAAAACTGAATAACCAAATGTTCTGAATTCTGTTCTAACATCCACTAAGCAAAACTGTGCATCTTTTCATCTGTATAAAATGAACAGTTTTTGACTGAAAGCTGGTTTATATTCTCTTGATCCGGAGAGCTCCACAAATACCATAGAATTTGAAGGGTTCTGACCTTTGAGTCCACTTCAGAAGCACTTACTAAGCTAGGAGGTGCAACTGTGCCCAGAAACCCAGCACGGTTAAAGGATGTGACCTGTAAGAAACATTGTGTTCTCTTTCAGTGTTACAATGTTTTATAAATTCAGGCCAAACAATGAGATTAAATATAGGATTATTATAGGATTAATCCCTTTGTCGTGGTTCAACTCCAGTAGGCAGCTCAGCCTCACACAGCTGCTTGCCCACTCCCCCCACACCAGGATGGGGGGAAAGAATCGAAAGGCCACAGTTAGATAACTCGTGGGTTGAAATAGACAGTTTAATTGGTAAAGCAAAAGCTGCATGTGCAAGCAAGGTAAAACAAGGAATTAATTCACTGCTTCCCTTCAGCAGGCAGGTGTTCAGCCATCTCCGGGAAAGCAGGGCTCCATCACACTAAATGTTTACTTGGGAAGACAAACACCGTAACTCCAAACGCTGCCCTGCTTTCACCCTCTTTCCCCCGCTTTTATTGCTGAGCACACCATCACGTGGTACGGAATACCCGTCACTTGGAGTCAGCTGTCCTGGCTGCGTCCCCTCCCAGCTTATTGCCCACCCCAGCCTGCCCACTGGTGGGGCAGTGTGAGGAGCAGAAAAGGCTTTGATGCTGCGTAAACACTGCTCAGCAAAAGCTAGAATGTGAGTGTGTTATCAACACTGTTTTCATTACAGACCCAGAACACAGCACCGTACGAGCTACCATGAAGAAATGGCTATAGCCTAGCCAAAACCAGTGCATCCCAGAATCACTCAGGGATCGTCTGATACTGAGCATATTCGGACCACCCAGGACCTCCAAATGCAGTCACTGGTCAGGTGCCTGCTAGACCTGTGTTGGCTGGCCAGCAGCAGCAAACAGACGTGCAGGTACACATGTGTGTGTGTCCTGCTGCTGGGAGGCAGAGAGAGAAGGGATGCTGTGTGCAAGGCCGCTGCTCTATCTCTGCGTTCATAATAGGGAAGGTAGAGTCCATCTTTGGAAGAGCCTGTGTCTGCAGTCTTCCCTTAGTCTTCTGTTCTTTCTACCAGTGACTTTTATGCCAGACTGGACTACATGCAGATTAATAAAAGAGAAGGCTAAATCCTGTACTGGTTTGGGGGAGATTTGTAAGATACGCTGTTGCACCCTCACCCTTCCCTGGTGCTATGGTGGGAATAACCTTGTCATGTGGGAAGGCTGGACCAGAACTCTCCCTCCTCCCCGCCATTTAGGACAAGGGGTAATGGGCACAAACTTGAGCATAGGAAGTTCCACCTAAACATGAGGAGGAACCTCTTTACCTTGAGGGTGGCAGAGCACTGGAACAAGCTGCCCAGGGAGGTGGTGGAGTCTCCGTCTCTGGAGACATTCAAAACCCGCCTGGACGTGTTCC
>VXBO01000688.1:47461-71038 GCA_013400135.1 Rhinoptilus africanus
GGGGGTTGGACTAGATGATCTCCAGAGGTCCCTTCCAATTCTATGATTCTATGATTGCTCTTTAAAATACTGATTTCCATAACCCATTGATGTCATGTGAAATAACTTTTCACACGTGACTGTTGAATTGCAGTGGCAGACTGTGGCAAATGGCAAATCAAACGCCAATGCCCTTTCTCTGCTGGGGGCCATTAGAGGAACCACTGCAGATTTGCAATGGCATCGAACAAGTGCAGCACCTTTAACCAAGGCAAGACGGGGATGGAGAACTTCCTCTGTTTCTGTGCTTACCTTGTTCTCATTCTGATAGGAAGCAAGACTGGTTTGTATTATCTCATTACCGCCTTTGCTTCTTCACCCAATAACAGGTGAATTTCCTGTTGGAAATATGCTCTTTAATCTCTTTGCTATGCTCTAAAACTGTTCCTATCCAACTTCCCAGGAAATATCTCTTTAGGATCAGAGGTCAAGTGCTTGTCATTTGTGTTTATATCCTGGATGTCCCTTGTATCATCCTGTGCCTATGTTCTCAAGGATCTCTGCCGTCACCTTGCACTTGCACTCTCATGGGTCCTTGCTGTGGTCTGATGGGCTACAGCAACACTGAGCATGGCATGAGAACATGTGGCTGTGGGATGCACAATGGTGGAACACAGGTATTCACACAGGTGTAGGACCTCATGCTAGGTCATCCAGAATACCCTGTGTGGCAACCTAGAAGGCGACAGCCCTAGGATTTCCCCTACAGCATAACTGCTATGGCAAATTCTGGTACGTACTAAGATTTCTTCAAAACCATGGCACAATTAGATGATGGCAGAATTTGGCCTGAAAACTGCGACACAACTTGTTCTTTATCATATTGTCAAGAAGTCAGGAAGACCATAACTGCACTAGTGTAGGAAATATCCACAGCAGAGCAGTAAATAGACAGTATAATGAAAGCATGATCCAACCTCATGCAACTGGGAGTCACGCCTAGCCCAGCATTCACCATCAAGACTGTGCTGAAGAAGTCTAACTACAGAAAGATGCAATTCTCCTGCATTCTTTCCTCTGATTTCATAATGCTTCCAGACACGTTCATTATTCCATGTGATTTTTACATTTCCCCAATGCTTCAAAAATCTGACCTTTCCTTTGCAGAAATNCACTGGTGGGGCAGTGTGAGGAGCAGAAAAGGCTTTGATGCTGCGTAAACACTGCTCAGCAAAAGCTAGAGTGTGAGTGTGTTATCAACACTGTTTTCATTACAGACCCAGAACACAGCACCGTACGAGCTACCATGAAGAAATGGCTATAGCCTAGCCAAAACCAGTGCATCCCAGAATCACTCAGGGATCGTCTGATACTGAGCATATTCGGACCACCCAGGACCTCCAAATGCAGTCACTGGTCAGGTGCCTGCTAGACCTGTGTTGGCTGGCCAGCAGCAGCAAACAGACGTGCAGGTACACATGTGTGTGTGTCCTGCTGCTGGGAGGCAGAGAGAGAAGGGATGCTGTGTGCAAGGCCGCTGCTCTATCTCTGCGTTCATAATAGGGAAGGTAGAGTCCATCTTTGGAAGAGCCTGTGTCTGCAGTCTTCCCTTAGTCTTCTGTTCTTTCTACCAGTGACTTTTATGCCAGACTGGACTACATGCAGATTAATAAAAGAGAAGGCTAAATCCTGTACTGGTTTGGGGGAGATTTGTAAGATACGCTGTTGCACCCTCACCCTTCCCTGGTGCTATGGTGGGAATTACCTTGTTATGTGGGAAGGCTGGACCGGAACTCTCCCTTCCCCCTGTCATTGCTCTTTAAAATACTGATTTCCATAACCCATTGATGTCATGTGAAATAACTTTTCACACGTGACTGTTGAATTGCAGTGGCAGACTGTGGCAAATGGCAAATCAAACGCCAATGCCCTTTCTCTGCTGGGGGCCATTAGAGGAACCACTGCAGATTTGCAATGGCATCGAACAAGTGCAGCACCTTTAACCAAGGCAAGACGGGGATGGAGAACTTCCTCTGTTTCTGTGCTTACCTTGTTCTCATTCTGATAGGAAGCAAGACTGGTTTGTATTATCTCATTACCGCCTTTGCTTCTTCACCCAATAACAGGTGAATTTCCTGTTGGAAATATGCTCTTTAATCTCTTTGCTATGCTCTAAAACTGTTCCTATCCAACTTCCCAGGAAATATCTCTTTAGGATCAGAGGTCAAGTGCTTGTCATTTGTGTTTATATCCTGGATGTCCCTTGTATCATCCTGTGCCTATGTTCTCAAGGATCTCTGCCGTCACCTTGCACTTGCACTCTCATGGGTCCTTGCTGTGGTCTGATGGGCTACAGCAACACTGAGCATGGCATGAGAACATGTGGCTGTGGGATGCACAATGGTGGAACACAGGTATTCACACAGGTGTAGGACCTCATGCTAGGTCATCCAGAATACCCTGTGTGGCAACCTAGAAGGCGACAGCCCTAGGATTTCCCCTACAGCATAACTGCTATGGCAAATTCTGGTACGTACTAAGATTTCTTCAAAACCATGGCACAATTAGATGATGGCAAAATTTGGCCTGAAAACTGCGACACAACTTGTTCTTTATCATATTGTCAAGAAGTCAGGAAGACCATAACTGCACTAATGTAGGAAATATCCACAGCAGAGCAGTAAATAGACAGTATAATGAAAGCATGATCCAACCTCATGCAACTGGGAGTCACGCCTAGCCCAGCATTCACCATCAAGACTGTGCTGAAGAAGTCTAACTACAGAAAGATGCAATTCTCCTGCATTCTTTCCTCTGATTTCATAATGCTTCCAGACACGTTCATTATTCCATGTGATTTTTACATTTCCCCAATGCTTCAAAAATCTGACCTTTCCTTTGCAGAAATACATTTTTAAAATTCAATACCTGGTCTCACAATCATAGTAAATGAACTTTTCAGCTTTTTTTTTACTTTAAATGTACAATCTTCACTGGCAGGAGATGACTTAGTAGTTTTAACCCAAGCTCTCAAAGGCATAAATTAATGTGGAAAACCTGAAATTCTTTAATTCTTTCAGTCTGGAATTGTGTTTTTCTGAATGGTTTTCCCTGGTTGTTAAATTCATAAGATTATTATGTTATGATTTTATAAATAATGTGTGTTGAGAATGTATGTAATTCATGTGGAAAATGGAAGCTCAGGGATTCACTAAGAGGCAGGAGCTTCTTGGAAAACAGTTGCATTGTAAACCTGGGAGGAGAAACCTGTTCTCTGAAAGAAGTTTGGCTGTTCAAGAAGGGCTAGATTAGATTTGGCATTCCTGGAGATTTAAGAGAGCACCGGACTGCTGAGATCTGCACTTCCAGTTTCATCTCACTCTGTGGCTTGCTTTACAAGAATACATCATGCTCAAAACATGATTCTTGGTTCTCTTTCCGCAAACATTTTGAGTATCTTTTTCAGATATGAATTGTTTCTGTGTCCCTAATAATAAATGTGAGGTTTCTTTTGAGCCCGAGAGTGAGCTTCAGTATCAGGTGTTTTCTGTGCTGCTTAGTAAGCAGTGAGACGTACACAAGTCTTAATGCTCTGCTGGATGTCACCATGATTACTTTTTTTATTTGCTGGTAGGTGCTGGAGAACATATCATTTTCCTCCTATAGAGAAGTGCCTTGCTGCATCTGTTCTTGTAGTTCCCATTGTTCCTGTAACAAGCTGTATTTTAACCTAGTGAAGAAGGGAATAAAGAAAGCAGAAAATAATGGAAGAAGCTAAAAGAAGTTCATCAGGTTATAACATCAGCATCTGTCCATTGTGAAGGACAATCTGAGACCATTTTACCTTGAAGTTTTCTTGGAGGCAGAATATGTCTGGAAAACTCCTGATTTCACTTCAGAATTGAAACTTGGTCTTCAAAGAAGTACATAATAATTTTTCCATGGGGTAAGTCTTCATTCAAGTTCTTAGTGAAGGGAATAAACTACACTGAGCCTCTGAACAGCAATCTGGATCCAGTGATGTGTAAGTACTTTTGACATCTAAGGGATACGTTACAAAGGTACCAGATCCATGCCTTGCAGCTGATTGCAGTGCCTACCTGGAGGAACTAAGGCATCTGCTTTGCTGTTCTTGCGGCTTGAAAGTTTTTCCTTAATATCCCACCTGGGGTATCATTTGTTGGTCAACTGGTTTAAAAGACCATTCTCTGGACATTAAGCTGATTTGTTCTTGGCACCTTCCCAGTGGCCAAAGAGAACAAATGATGGATCACCTTCCAATTTATAACACCCTGCTGTGTACTGTAAAACTTACCATGTCTCCTTTCTTTTTCTTTTCTTTTCCAGGTGATTTTCAGCCTTTTTCAATCTGTGGCTTTGAAAGATTTTCCAGTGAATGTACTAACCCTTGCATGATATCTTGAACACTGCTTTTGGCGGGTTCTATGTTTCTTAGCTAACTTTTGACCTTGAGAATGTTTCTTGGACCCTAGATCATCAACCCCCTTATGCAGAACATTTTCCCTACCATTTTATCTGTATATGATATTTTCAATATTCTATAAGTATTTTTTCTTCTGTTGCCTTCCTTTAGTCATTCTCCAAGTTATTAATATTTTTCTTTAAAATTAGGAGACAGGCAAGATGCAGATTCCAAGCTACGTTCATCAGTACAGTGTGAGATGTGCTTTTGCAAGCAGATCTAACTGCTGACTTGCATTTTATTGGGCTTCCAGTAAAAACTCTCTGATCCTTTTATGGCATATTGTTGTTTAGACAGGGACTTACAATTTCATATTTTCATGTTTTCTTTCAGATGGGATACTCTTTGGGGGCAGAGATAAAGCTTATGTTTCACTTTGTTTTTTCATGACTAAGGACATTGAGCCTTCCTGGAGTTTCTCATGTAGTGCCACCAACAAAGCCAGCATACAGCCCTTGAAAGAGGCTCATTCAAACTGAGGGTGTTAAATGAGAAAAAGCTCAGACACGTGGTAATGCAAAAAGTTTCTGTCTTGAAATTCTAGCCAGTAATGACATTGTTTGAGGCTTAATTTTACGGTTTAAAAAGCCACAAAATCGCTCATGTGAGTACAGACAGGTATTACACAGTTGTTAACTTTATTTATGTTTACTTAAGCAAACAAAGGACAACCTTGTTGGTTTAGAAGAAAACCAGATTTGACCACATGAAAACACTGGGGATATGTGGCTGCAAAATTTAAAAAATACCATTTTATTTTCTGCTTCCTTGAAATGTCTGGTTTTGGGAGTGTTTTCAACCAGTAAGTGTCCCAGGACCTTAAAAAGAAAATGAGTAGCTTTCATGAGGAATATTTAATTAACAGGTTCTTCCTCACATCTGATTTATCTTTATTATTTGGGTTTAAAACCTGAAGGGAAGAAATGTAACTTCAGGATTTACTTTATTAAAAAAAATTTTGCCGCTTAACACTGATGATTTAGCATCAATCAAAAATTACACTCCTTCTGTTTTCTTTTTCCTAAAAAAGCATAAATGACTGAAATATATATATATTAAAAACTAAGCTGTGTGTAAGGATATAAATTTAGTCCTAAACCAGCAGAATCAAATTAGATATTACACATTTAGCACTTCCGTCAAGATATGGGCTATCAGATTTACGGTGCAATACAACAGTTCATAAAGAAGGCTATTCATCCAATTTTGAAATCCAGAAATAAAAATTAAAATGAAATGAGCCTAAAAATGAACAAAGGTTATAATATTGTTTCTACCCCACTTAATTTACTCTTATAAATTTACGGTTCTTAAGACAAGATTATTATTTTGGGGGGCAAAGTTACCTCTTCTGTGCTGCTTTTAAGTTGTATGAAAGCCATGATGATGGAGGGCAAAGTGGGGGATTCTTCAGTGCTAAGACCCGTGCAGGGTAAACAGGACCCCAAAGACCTTTTTGCACACCTTAAAGTGCTGGATGCACTGATGGAGGGAACGTAGAATGAATTGGGTCCCACTGTAATCTCCTCACGGTGGTTTCATGTTCCAATAGTACATTCACTCTGCAGTTCAAAGTTGTCACAGCAGGTCACATAGACCTGCAGGAATTATCTTTAATCAGCTTTGGTATTAATGGTAGTATAGCTCTGGCAGCACACAGATAAGTCTGGGCTGATCTGGTCAATAATGACCCAGCGTCCAGGACCTGGCAGGTGCCCTGAATCCTATTCCATAGCTACATTATTCACCTGAACTTGCCAAGTGAAACACAGCTTGGGTGTGTGCAATACAAAGATTCTGAAAATGAAGGGTGTTTATGTGTACAGAAAAAGACAGAATTTGATCTATATCTCCATATCATATCTGTTAGATTAATGTATCATTTATGGTTTCTTTTAAAAGAAACAAAAGAAAAAAAGAAAAACACATGCCAACCCCCTCATTGTTAGGTACCAATGTTCAGGTACTGAATTGCTCCCCAAGGAGAAATGCTTCCTTCTAAATTTTCATTTTATAATGAAAAGACGAATCTTTGGCTTGTTAATTAAAACTGGTTTTCCATTAAAATTCAGCTAATATTCTAAAGTGAATTGATTTTACTTCTCTGGGGGCAAGGAATCCACACAGAGCATCACTGTAATGTTTGTGCCAAAAATCCGAGAGAAGCTGGGAATCCTTGGGTAACAATTCCTATTCCAGTGGAAGAAACAAGTGTCAAAGAAAGAGAGAAGGTAAAAAGCTCTTCTTGATACACGTGATTCTGTAGGTTTCTGGCAAATGTTCAGAAATGGGAAGACAGTGGTAAATTCCATGTCAACATAACACAGTAACAAGAACTGCAGTCACAGCTTTGGTGGCAGTTCAGATGTCCCTTTTGAGATGAAGCACATACGTAGTCTCATGTTGAAATTAAAAATTTGTATGGCCCTGTTGCCTTGAGCTTTTTTTTTATCAATTACTTGAGTGGAAATCACTACTATTTTGATTTAAGACTACCTTACATCCACTTTTTGTGTCTTGCAAATCACAGAATCACAGAATCATAGGGTTGGAAGGGACCTTAGTAGATCATCTAGTCCAACCCCCCTGCCAGAGCAGGGCCACCTTAGAGCAGGTTGCACAGGAACCCATCCAGGCGGGTTTTGAATGTCTCCAGAGACGGAGACTAATCACTAAATAATTTGGGGCAATGCAGCATCAGGCCCAGGCATTTAATTTTATTTTATTTTTTCACTGCACCACTTTTGTGACAATTATTTGGATGAACTAAAAGAGAGCTTTCCCAAAGACAATGAAATGCTCATTGTGGCTGCCTGACAAGGTCATGCATAGAGTAATAATTCGCATGAAGCTGGAAGAAGTACATGCCTTTCTAGGGCATAAACAAGCTTTGAGAATGCCAGAAATTATACGAGCAAAATAATTAGAAATTGAATAAAACCAGCTTGCTTCTTTTAACCTTCCCATAGATTCAGCTGATTTATTAAACTCTGGGAATTGCAGTCAGAGCTCCAAAGAGCTTTTTTTTGTTCCATTTTGCTGCACTATACTGCATGAACGATCAAAGAATGTAACACTACCCTCGATTCAGATGTTTACAAATCACAGACCTGTAGTGTTTGACTATCTTATCAACATACATGATGTAGATAGGAACCTATACTCAGCCACGGTAACACAGAGATACTGCCTGAATTATATTACTTGAAGAATTGAAGGGCTGTCTCTCAAAAGCCATTAGGTATTACTTTTTTTAAAAAAGAACATCCACCTTATCAAGCCTGTTAACCTAAAGTTAGAAATACTTCTGATAGTAAAGGCACATTGCTATTCTTAACATGAGAAAGTAAACATAAACCAAATTTGGAACAGCTAAAGGCATTGAAAAGACTTCATCTGGCCCTCGCATACTACTGCAGCAAATATTATTTGTGTGTGCCAAAAAAATATTGCTCTATTTTCTGGTAGTATATGATGAGGAATTAGATGTTAGAGTGGTATTTTGATGAACATGAACCTATGGCTAGCTCTGTCCTATCACTTATTCAATGAGGTTTGGGGTGGGTTTTTTTTTATTACTTATGCAACTTCAATTCAAAAAATCAAATTATGGTTTGTTTGTAAAATCCACGCCATGATTATCACTGATAATGTTATAGGTATATCCTTCACAGATAGTCCTGCCTAATTTAGCTTATACATCAGCCTGGTGAAATGCTGGCCAAATCTGTAATGAAAGTGATGTCTCTGAACTGGCATGGTGGATGAGAATCACTGGAACATGCTTCTGTGCTAGTGAAATCATGTGTGTCTTGGGTAATTTGCTTCATATATAATCAGTTTGGGCTGAGGTGGTAGTGAACTACTGTATGACTGGACTCTACCCTGGCATCTGAGAGACCATGATGTCTGGGAGAAGGATTAACTTCAGGTTCCTGTCACATTCTGAACACCTGATGTGATATACATACAACTCTTGAAAATTTTGACTGCCTAGATCATATAGTTGACAGAATAGTGTCTCTAACCCAGTAGATAAAACTTGGGGAACTTCTTGCAAGGCCTTGTGCCAAGTAAACATATCTTAGGTTAGACCTGGCAGATGGGCAAGGTATTGGCAAATACGTCCCAACAGCACAGAAAGTATGTGATGCTGCTGGATGAAATGCAGAATTCCAGACCTGGGCATCAACTTTATAGAGCTTTGTGTTTATCGTTAATAAATGTGTTTTCTTAAAAAATAAAGTTGTTCCATTAAACTTACAGAGAAAATGCTCCATGTACAAATGCAGGCTGGGGAGAGAAATTATGGAAAAGAAAGCATGATTACCTCTACTACGCAGCAGAGACGAAGGCTGAAACATTCACCCATTAAAATAGTTCTGTGGTATAAAGGAGATTAGCTTGAAATCTCTTGCCAATAGATATATACATGCAGGAAAGCAATTTAATGTGTCCTCATTTAGTAACCAATTGAATTAGACAGGGAATTTTCACATTCATCGAGAGCAAATAAATACTTTTCATGGCTTGATGAGACTAGATTATTGATCAGCTAGACACGTTTGTCTATAATACAATGGTCCCAAGCCTCTTGCTGAGACAGATGAATATAACGTGAGCGTGAAGAATCAAGTCAGAAATCCGACAATCTGTCAATTTGACAGTGAGTTCTTTTTAGTTCAGGTTTTGATTGGTAGAGCAAGGTATTTAGGGTGGACAGAGAAAGGAAAATATACAGATCACTTGCATATGAAAGGTCTTCAAGGGCATATTTGCAGTATGTTCTGCTAGGGAGCACAGAGAGGTCTGTGAAACACAACAGTAACGCTTTGCTCCAGAGCTGGCTGGGGAATAGTGATTAAAATACCCTCTATGAATGAGATCATGACTGTTAAAAGTATTTCATTCATTGATTGCAAATAAATATACATGTGCCCAAACTTTTTTCCTAGAAGAATTTATAGATCTGAAAACATCAAGAATTTTATCTAAAAAAATAATATACTGAAAATTCATGTCAGAAAAATGTTATTGATAATTTGATGCTACTTTTAATATCATTTGCAGTATTCTTTTTCAGAGTGAGAGGCTGGCATTAGGTAAAAAAGATTTTTCACTTTTGGCTTCCTTGCCTAAAGGTTGATTGATGACCTTTGCAACCGCTTACTTTAAAGCTTCACAAAAAATATTTCCCTCTGCATATTACAAATACACTGTACGTGCATAGATCTGAACTTTCTGGACAGCCACGTGTTTGATAAAACTCCTACCACATTCCAGGCAGCGCTTGTACAAGCAATTACCAAGCTTGAACTGTACGCCTAAAAGACAACATGACTTCATATGGAAATATTTGATGGAGATTTTTGTCCTATCTAAATGCATATATATATATGCACACATACACTCTTTCAATAATCCATTTATATATATATATATATATATATTCCTGAAAGTCAGTATGAGCATATAGGCTTGTGTGCATGCATCACTTCGATAACCTGAACATATTGTATGGAGAACATAACTCTCCTGGCAGAGACACAGTAATTGTAATAGAGGATACAGTAGGTCAGTATAAGATTTAACATTTTGTATGAGTCAGCTTCAGCTGATGTTCTCTGAATAAAAGAGAACATGTAACTGCTCTGTCCTATTAGCAATCCAGGAGAATTACCCTTTTGCTGGGAAAGTTATTGAATCTCCTGAAAGAGTGTGATTTACTCCTCTCTTGTTGCTAACTCATTTTTTATGGCTACCTGGGCCCCACCTGTCCTCTCTGCCCACCCTTGGGGCAGAAGCTCTCAAAGAGAAGCAAGCCAGGCTGGGGGACGCTGGGGCAGACCCAACCCAGGGCATCGGTCACCTCCTTGGGGAGGGGGATGGGACATTGGCCCACAGGTGGGCCACAGCCCACAGCCCTGAGTTTTCCCTATTGCTCACCCAAAGGTGACTCTCCTAACATAAGCTTTAAAATTTATTGACCTGATCTTATGATTCTTCATCAGACAAAGCTCCTGATAAATTCAGCTACTGTTACTTTATTATTATCTACTAAAACAAGCCTCATCTGTTACTCTAGCTGCCTGTGCAATTTATGCATATGACAAATACTCAAGAGGATTTTTAATATCACCTTTTAAAAACACTGCTGTCCACTTACCACAGCTACCCATTCTGGAAAAATCTGAATTTTCAGTTAGCCAAACAGACTCAGGATTTCTTTGTGTGAGGACTCTCAGGGCCACTAATCCAAATTAAAAATATGAATATAAAGAAGATGAATGTTATTGAATCCTTGATTGGGCATCCTTGTTCATAATTCAAGTGGTTGCACTTTGCTTTCACTTATTTAAGTCTGAAAGTGAATTAATCTACTCACGTGGGTTTAATGCCATTTAACTAACAAATGTTCTACCTGAGTTTACACTAACTTTTAGAGTGTTTTTGTGTCAACCAACCGTCTTGCAGGTAATATTTTTCATAGAAACAAAATGACTTTACTATATACAATTGAAAAACTTCTTCTTAGTTGATTTTTTTTTGTGCTTCAGTACATAAAAGAAATGTACAGTTAGCTCTTCTTAGAAACGAAATATGTTTCCAGTAAGACTGATTTACGAAGGGAATGCCTGAGTGAAATAGCATCTATGGGATTTTCCAAATGAGAGGAAGGAAATTCCAAATCACACACATAATTTAGAAACTCCTGTTCCAGCCCTTGACCTTCCATTCCTGCTGTTTTAGCCTGATTTTGAATATCTTAAACTTTTTATTTTATTTCACTCCCTGTAGTGTCACACAAGCAGAGCGGAAGAAAGCGTACTTTTTGAATCCCTTCTATTTGCAATGAGCTAGCCTCTTAGAAGCTCTGTGCAGTTATTTACTCTTTTTGAGGACTATTCCTATTTAAAGGATTCAGTAACTCAGGCATTACACATTTTCATATATAAATTTCACTCTTTTTTTCTCAGCAGGATGCATTTCTCTGTATGGAAAACTATATAATGTTGCCCTTCGAAATTCTGTGAAATTCAACATAAATAAATTTCATCTAATTTTAGTGGACTAAAAGTGTACTTGGGGGGGTTGTTTTCTGCTGAACCAGACAAGAAAGCTGAAATGAACTTGAAAGTGATATGGGCTCTTGGTTTCATAAAAGAAAATGAAAGGACAGGTTCAGATTGTTCCCTCCTGAATTGCTGGGTGTCATGCTTGGGTCAATAAAGCTCACCGCCTGAGTTTTTTAGAGCATTCATGAATTTATGATTAGGTCAGCAATGAGGTAGAGATATTTTGTGGGTCTGAGCAAAAGGGTGTTCAGTTTCAGATCCCTTCAGCCATCCACCTCTCTAGGCTCTGGAAGGAGACAGACCACCACTTGAATTGCACTCTGTGTAATATTTTAATGAGAGGGGCACCTGGTTTTATTTTGGTCATTTCTTGGTTTGATATGGCTAGCATATATTTCAGTTCCACTTAGGAGACTGGCAACAGCAAAGAGGGTTATGGAAATAGCCCTTGCAAAGGATTTCCCTTCTCTGCATTTTAGCTGGCTTTCTCAAAGAAAATATTTTATGATCTCTGTAGCTTATGAACAAAGGATCTGTAATATGTTTACCAATAATCAGTTTCAGGTGGCTTCTTATGGTTGAACCTGCCTTTGCCTTGTCTATAGAGCATCCTGAAGAGCTCAGGACTCAGAGTCCTTTGCCTCAGTCAACCTTGGAGTGCATACTCACGACAATGCTTGGGATGGGCTCAGATTTGTGATTAACTGAGCATGTAGGCACATTGTGGACTGAGCTCAAGGACTGTAACTTGCATACCTGTGACTGAGCTCCCTTTCCCTTGGTAGAAGCGCGCATAGTTGGAGTTCACTGGGGAAAGCACACAGAAAAAAAGATGGGTTTTGGCATGACCTTCAGCTCGAACTTTTGTAGGCTTGTAACTCCTTGACCACAATATAGTCATGTGGACTATCTGGCATATAACCCAAAAAGTGTAATGGCTTAACAGCCATGATTAGGTCTGAGATTTTCACAGGTCTCACCGGCACGTCGGTTTTAGATTCTGTCAGAACATCAAAGGAGTCCCCACACTTAACCTGTTCAGTCACCTCAGCCAAGCATCAAAAAAAAAAAGATAGGGTGAGGCTAAGTTAATTTCAATTTGTTAAAAAAAAATTTAGTGAAATATACATTTTATATGCACCTTCTGTACTTGAATTATAGCATAATATAAGGTAAGAATTATTACAGCACAGGACTTGATAATTTAAAGACAAAGTGAGACCAAGTGGTGAAGTAACTGTCCTACCATAATGGACTAATAACAGCAACAAGTAGGAATTAACCAGGCAGCTTAACTCCAACAGTGCTCTCTATCTGCTACTCCACAGCTGTAACGATCATATGTCACATGCCTTCAGTTTATCAGCGTAGCTTCTTTCTTATTCCTTTGTGTAAATGTTGAGGACTAGAGCAAAAGTGCCATGCACAGACAAGAAACACGTACTTCTGGGCTAAAGACTTGTGCCACACAAATCAATGGGGACCAAGCGCTTCAGTGTATCCTTTGTGCTCTTTGTAGTGGGGCTGCTTGGAGAAATCCCAGCAGTAGAAGCCCAGTTTTCTGCGTTTTTTACAATTACTGTATTTCTTCCCACTGATAATACAAGTGGGGGATCTCCCACTGAGTTTTTAATTGGTATGATGGGGAGATTTTATCCTCTGCCTACTGTAGTTAGTGCTGCTTACTATAGGGAAAGAAAAGATCAAAACAGCAGTGAAGAATGTGTTGCTGTGATCAGGATTCAAAGCACAAATAACAATGTATCATAAGCCTAATTACTAGTGTTTAATTATAGCACAGAAGAGAAGTTCACCCTAAATAAACCAATTCCTAGAGCTTTACCTTGCTTGAAGGCTGAACTTTATGACAGTGACAAAGAAAACAATTTGCCAAAGATCAATCTGATTATGAATTGTACAGTCTATCCTGTTGTAATTACAACATCTGTGCAGACATATTATTGTGCTCAAATAATACATCATTTACGTTTCCAGAAGCAGAACAGAACAAGCTTTGGAAATCATGGAATCATAGAATGGTTTGGGTCGGAAGAGACCTTTAAAGATGGTCTAGTCCAAGTGCTCTGCCATGGGCAGGGACATTTTTCACTGGATCAGATTGTTCAAAGCCCTGCCCAGCCTGCCCTTGAACACTTACAGGGATTGGGCATCCACAGCTTCTCTGGGCCACCACCATTATTGTAAAAATATGTTCCTTATATCCAATCTAAATCCAGTTTCTTTCAGTTTAAAACCTCTGCCCTTTGTGCTGTCATTAAAGGCCTTGGTAAAATGTCTCTCCATGTTTCTTATGAGCCCCCTTCATATATTGAAAGGCTGCAATAATCTCCCCCCAGACCTCTCCCTTCTCCAGGCTAAACAACCCCAGCTCTCTCAGAGAGGTATTCCAGCCCTCTAATCATGGTTTGTGTCCCTCTTCTGGACCCGCTCCAACAGGTCCATGTTTTTCTTGTACGGCAGACTCCAGGACTGGACACAGTACTCCAGGTGGGGTCTCACCAGGGCAGAGTAGAGGGGCAGAATCGCCTGCCTTGACCTGCTGGCCACGCTGCTTTTGATGCAGCCCAGGATACAATGAGCTTTCTGGACTGCAAGTACACATTGCTGGCTTGTATACAGCTTTTTATCCACCAGTATTCCCAAATCCTTCTCCTTCTCCTAGAGTCTGTATGGATACTGGGGATTGCCCTGACACAGGTACAGGACTTTGCGTTTGCTGAACTTCATGAGGTTTGCATGGATCCCCTCCTCAAGCCTATGAAAGTCCTTCTGGAAGGCATTTCTTCCCTGAAGCAAATCAGCTACACCACTCATCTTTGTACCATCTGCAAATTTGCTGAGNGTTTCTTTCAGTTTAAAACCTCTGCCCTTTGTGCTGTCATTAAAGGCCTTGGTAAAATGTCTCTCCATGTTTCTTATGAGCCCCCTTCATATATTGAAAGGCTGCAATAATCTCCCCCCAGACCTCTCCCTTCTCCAGGCTAAACAACCCCAGCTCTCTCAGAGAGGTATTCCAGCCCTCTAATCATGGTTTGTGTCCCTCTTCTGGACCCGCTCCAACAGGTCCATGTTTTTCTTGTACGGCAGACTCCAGGACTGGACACAGTACTCCAGGTGGGGTCTCACCAGGGCAGAGTAGAGGGGCAGAATCGCCTGCCTTGACCTGCTGGCCACGCTGCTTTTGATGCAGCCCAGGATACAATGAGCTTTCTGGACTGCAAGTACACATTGCTGGCTTGTATACAGCTTTTTATCCACCAGTATTCCCAAATCCTTCTCCTTCTCCTAGAGCCTGTATGGATACTGGGGATTGCCCTGACACAGGTACAGGACTTTGCGTTTGCTGAACTTCATGAGGTTTGCATGGATCCCCTCCTCAAGCCTATGAAAGTCCTTCTGGAAGGCATTTCTTCCCTGAAGCAAATCAGCTACACCACTCATCTTTGTACCATCTGCAAATTTGCTGAGGGTGCACTCGATTCCACTGTTTAAGTCATTGATGAAGTTATTAAATAGTTTTGATCCTGGCACAGACCCTTGAGGGACACCACTTATTATTGTTTTCCCCTTGGACATTGAGCCATTGACTGTAACTCTGTATCTGGCCATCCAGCCAATTCCTTATTCATCTAATGTCCATCTGCAAAACTCATATCTCTCCAATTTAGCAGCAAGAATGTTGTGGTGGACTATATCAAAGGTCTTAGAGAAGTCCAGGTAGAAAAAGTCCATAGCTCTTCCCTGGTCCACTGATGCAGTTACTCCATTGTAGAAGACCACTTGAAATGCTGACATCTATTTACCTCTTCAGTCAGTCGACCCCTAACTAGCAATAAAGGAAGCTGGAGAGAATTGACTTCAGGGAACCCTCTTTTACAACACAGAGTAACAAGAGAGGCAGTGAGGTGGCAGAGGGTTAGACTGTGATTTTCCTGATCCAGTTCCTCTCTACAGCCAGTGGGAGTTGAGTGCCTTAGTATATCGTTGAAAATACCAGTATTTGAGAAAAGCTACCACTGAAAGTTACTTTTGTCTGACGGAAGTTCATTAATCTGTAGCAGAACTGTTCCAACTGACTTTCTAAGGTTCATTTCTTTTGCCCATCATAACACTTCTGTGAGAAATCAGTGTGAAAGGGAGTAGTGTGCTGTACCTGCGTACAAAGCCTTACCATTATGACCACAGAGTAGAAGCTATGGTTTTTAAAACACCAGTAGTCCGTTAGTAAAAGAGTGAAAGAGTTACTGTAGACACTCTTACACCACCATGAGGTGTTTTTTAGCAGCAGCATTTCATCAAATGAGAAAAAGTTATACTTTTGTTTTGGTATAACTCTATCTATCCTAGAAGTGAGTTTTGCCATTTAAAATACGTCAGAAGAGTTAAAAACCCCCAAATATTATTAATCAGACTTATAATGGAAGTGAAGGCAGAAATTCCTCTGAACATGTCTTCTTAGATGTGTGACTTTCTGCCTGATAGTTTTGGTCAGTTATAAACTCTACCACTTGTGTTCTGAGTTTTCTGGACAAGAACAGTCTCCGTCCTTGAAGCCAAATAACTACATTAGTGTGGCAGTATCCCAAGGTAGCTTCCCCTGCTACCATGGCTAAATGCCTTCTAGATCAAATCTGATTTGCACCTGGCCATGAGCAAAGCTCTCCCTGTATGAGCCCCATGCAAACATCCCACCATCATTCATTGCAGTGTATCCACAGCCCAGTGCTGAAGCATCATCACCTCTTCATCTCTGCTTGACAGACAGGTTTTGATCATGGCCACAACAGGGAATGCACAGCAGAAGTGTGCCCCTAGCCCATCCTTCCTCCTGGAGGTTCTCAGACTATGATAAAACATAGCTGCGCTGCTTTGTGGGAAGCTGCACCTGCACTGAACCTGTGGCAGACTATCCCATAGCGCCAGGCTGCCATCCTGCATGAGTTCAAGAAGTATTACAGAAATTTCACTTAAAAACATTACAAGAAATCCGTGGGGTTGGCATAACTGCTACTGAGAGTCACTCCAGTTCTGGCGATGGAGCTCTTTGTATGTGACAAGGAAAAATTGGCTAAAGATGTGTGACAGCTGCTTGTGAACTCATTCAAACTGGCAAAGCTCTTGAAGTAACTGCCTCTGTACAAGTGGTAAAGAGATTCACTGCAAAAGCAATAACTTTTAATTGTAAGAATTTCAGTGGCTCATGATTTTGTTTTGCACTGAGTCAGATTTTTTTAAAATCAAGGGCACATTACAGTTTAGGCTGTAAAGGTATTTCAGATCTATCCCACTTTTTCAGCCAAAACATTTTCTGGCAAAATTCTTTCTCCGGTTGCAATATTCTTCTCAAATGAAAACAAAAATATATATAAAAATTGTTAATTATTTTATTTTTCTGTCCGTCTGCCTAAGCTTTGATACTGGAATTTTTACATGTATCTAAGGTGGTCAGATGCACGTGTCATGGAATTTTAACTGAAGTTTGATGCCTAATATTTCTACATTGCTTTCCCTGTACAACAAATTTTTCATTTGCTCTCTCCAAGACAGACTGGAATGTTGTTGCCTCATTCATTGTGTCATTCAGGAGTGTGTGCCTGCTCTACCCAAGATACCAGGTGGATTTGGGAGTTTGAACTCCGTGTTCCCACAGTATGTGACCTACCTGAGTTTGCCAGAGTCCATCTATAGGGTCAGCAGTCATATCTTTAACTGAAAAGACATTTCAAGAACTTGGATGTGGGTTTAATTATTGCTAATAGACAGTGTAGTCCTCTTGATGAAGTTCAGAAACTTTGAACTTGGAATCTCTGGAAAAAAACCATGAAATAATATTGCTTTGGGCTCTTATCATGCAGATTAGCATGGAGTTAATTTATCTGTGAATCAGGTGCAGAGAGAGATACTCTGCAGAGTAACAGAGACTCTGCATTGATTTTAGTGATTAATCACAGTAAAGGTACTGGTGATTTCAGGAAAACCACAGATGTATACATATAAACTGATAGGTGGAGAAAGTCCTGGGAAGAGAAGAGACTGGCACATGCTAATCACTACATAAAATATCATAACTAGCAATAAAATAAAAAAAGTAAAACACAATGGTGAGATGTAGAAGATGGATCATAGAAGTATTAGTGATTGTTCAAGATGCTGAAGAAAATCCCTCTAAAATATTAAAAATTTGGGGGATCATTTTTTTAAAAAGTTGAATCAGAAACATAACAGTTACTGGGGATGATCATTAGAATGGAGAGCCTTTTTATAAAAAGTTACTAAAAAAGCTTTGCTTGTTTAATCTGTCAGATGAAATCTCAGAGAGGATATGACTGCTCTGTAAAGATCCTTGATGGGTAAGCATCAGGAAGGGAAAAACTATTTATGGTAAAGGATAATGCTGACACAAGAATAAATGCATACAAGCTAGCTATGAATGCAATTAGGCTGGATATGAAGAGATTTTTAACCATGAGAGAAACAAACTTCTGGAACAGACTTCCAATTAGATGAGTAAGGGTATAAAACCTAATTGACTTTAAGATAAAGCCATATTGGTTTATGAAAAGAATAATACAATATGTGTTATTAACAACTAGACTTCAGGAGCCAGTCATGTGCTCCCTTATTGTTATGCATAGACATGTGTGTGCTTTATAAACTGTGTAGAGCACTAATGTTTCCTTCTGCATTTTAAAAATTTTAAACTCATTATCCACATGTAATTTTAATCCATTACTATTACGCCTGTACAGTACCTTTCAAACTGAGTAGGATTCATTTTGACACAGTAAAAGTGATTAGTCATCAAAATAGTTTTATGAAATAACTAACCAAATGGGATGATGTGACTGGCACATTATCACCTCCCGTTTGAGAATCAAAGCTCACCTGTCACAACAGAGGAAAATGCAAAACACAGAGACAGGAAAATGTGAGCTATAGAAACCATCATCTGATCAATGTTGTGGTGAAAGACTAAATACTCATATTCAGTTTACATGTAACACCCCTTCCCTTCCACTAAAAATATTTAGGATGCTAAAAAATCAGAGCACAGCAGTCCCTTGTAGAATTAATGATAACTTTCTGAATATAAATCAGGACAGCTAAATCAATATTTTTTCCCGAAATCTGTGATACTTTGGTAGAGAGTTGAGGAGGCAGGAAGGTTGAGACCACATATAGTAAACAACCTGAAGCGCTTTTCTATCAAGAAGATGTTATGGTTTCGGCTGGGACGGAGTTGATTTTCTTGCTAGAGCTGGTATAATGCTCTATTTTGGATTTGGGATGAGAATACTGTTGGTAGCGCACTAATGTTTTTGGTTGTTTCTAGGCAGTCACGGTCTTTTCTGCTCCTCACACTGCCCCATCTGCAAGTAGGCTGGGGGTGCACAAAAAGCTGGGAGGAGACACTGCTGGGACAGCTAGCCCCAGCTGACCGAGGGAATACTCCATGCCATGTGATGTTATGCTCACTATATAAAGCTGAGGGAAGAAGGAAGGAAGGGACATTTTGACTGATGGTGTTTGTCCTCCCAAGTAACCATTACACGTGGTGGAACCCTGCTTTCCTGGAAGTGGCTGAACACCTGCCTGCCGATGGGAAGAAGTTAATGAATTCCTTGTTTGCATGTGCATTTTTTGCTTTACTTATTAAACTGTCTTTGTCTCTACCCAAGAGTTTTCTCACTTTTACTCCTCTGGTTCTCTCCCTTATCCCTCCGTGGGGAGAGTGAGCAAGCGGCTGTGTGGTGCTTAGTTGCTGGCTGGGGTTAAACCACGACACAAGGGCATCACCTATGATGTGCATCTTTGAACTTGTAGAAATAGACTTTCATGTTCTTGGTTGTTACATATGTATTGAAATCTAAGATTAATAAAGAATTCCATCTTTAAAGCTTTTAACTAGTCTCTAAATTTTTCCAAAAGAAGAAAAAAAACACCTTCAGTGTTGTTGTCTGCATTGTTCTTGCTCTGATTCTCACCTCAGTAATCCTACTTCATTAAGAAAGTTTAAAAAAAAAAAGTCATGGAATCATAGATTTAGTGTTGGTTGGAGTTGGAACGGACCTTAAAGATGATCTAATTCCAGCCCCTTGCCTTCAGAAACCTTCAGGTTCCTCAGATGGTCTCGAACGTGGTCTTCTCCTACAGTAGGCGGTTCCTCAGTCTCCCAGTCCCTGCCTTTGCCTACTGTGACTGGGGTGGTGTGGCTAGAGCACTTGCCAGTGAAGACTGAAGCAAAAATCACTGGGTACCTCAGGCTTCTCCATATCCCAGGTGACTAGGTCTCCCCATTCCCTTCCGGAGAGGGCCCACACTTTCCCTAGTCTTCCTTTTATTACCTTGCTGAAGAGCCCGTATCCTTCCATTCCAACACTCCAGTCACAGGAGCCATCCCACCACATCTCTGTGATGCTAACAATATCACAGCCCTGGAGGCCTGTGCATGTCTGTAACTCTTCCTGTTTGTTCCCCATGCTGTGTGCATTTGCACAAAGGCATTTAAGCTGGGGCCCCAGTGAAGCTGACCCACTGCCTGGAGCCGCTGGTATTTCTTTGTGCTGCAGTTATTATTGGAACTTATCTGGATTTCACACCTAACTGTATAGTTGAGAAAATTACACAGATCTGAAGTTATTTTGATTTAAATTACAATAAAAATATCAATACACAACCTCTATGGGCTTTAATTTAATAGACCTGTAATTACAGTTTCTGTTTACACAGACAAACAAACAAAAAAAAGCCAGGTATAAATAAAGGCATCAGCCATCCAACCAATAAGGAAAAGCAATGGAAGAAACTCTACTTTGCCTCTCCCTCTGACTAAAACTGCAAGCTCTCCCCCAGAGCTGCCAGATCAATACCTTCTGCATGCCTGAGAAGATCTCATAGCAGCTCTGTGAGATCTGTGCCACGCTTCATGGGCAATGCCCTTCTGATGATGCCCTTTCCCTTAAAATAAAAGGCAATCAGTTTGAGTCATTCAGGTAATCTTACCCCTGTAAGTACCTCCAAAGGAAATAAAGTGTTCTTCAAGCAGGTGTTTTCTGTGCTATCAAGAAATGCATGGCTCATGGCTCCACACCTTGAAAACAGTTGGAAGACCATGAGGCAGCTCGCACGTGCTTTGTAGGCAAAGGCATGCTGGGCTGTTTTTGAAAACCGTTTCCAGCATCATTCAAAAGGGGTAGAGGCTCATGTAATGGTTGCTTCATTTCTAATGTGAAGGTGTCCATGGCTGAGATAAAGACAGCAAGATCGCGTCTAAAAGAAATGGGTGCATGCCTGTTACCTTCGTCAAAACAGCCCAATGGGGCTGAGATTGCATCACCATTTTCTCTGCTTCTTCTAATTCTTACCCAGTCCTCTAATTCTTACACCCATTTCCTGCACAGATAGTGGCTGAGGCCTGACCCACGTCGATGAGATTGGATGGAACATACCATTTTATTGACCATGAACTTTAGAGCAGATGCTGCAGCCGGGGCCTGCTGCATGGGCCCCATAGCCATGGGGAGTAAAGGAGCAGCTGAGTTACCCTACCTCCACTGCTCCTTGGCTGGTGAGACTGTCGTCTGAAACTTCAGTTTATTTGCAAACCTATGGGGATCAAGAATGATGCTGTGGTTAAGAGTTTTTACAGAAACTGTGGTTTCAAAAAGCTTTAGTTCTTTGTAATAATTATCTCATTTTCCTTATTATTAACTGTTTCTCGATTTCATTTTCTTTCTTGTAAATTATCTCATAAAACTGAAGGAGTGCTGGTAACAACCTCTGTTGCATTAAAGCCTAGAAGAGCAACATGTTACAGTTTAATTGTTGTCTTAGCTGAGGATTCCATTAGTAGGATTTGTACATGACATCATCTTACATAGTCTTGGTGTCTGAACGTGTTTTTGGTTTTGATCAAAATTGACTTGTGATCAGTGCTAATTTATTGATGAAATTAAGACTCAAAAAGCACAGTAGAGATAGATACAATAAATTAAAGCTGATTTTAAATATGATTTAATCAAGATGTGTCCAATCTTAAGACTGTTAGCTTTACATAGTTGAAAGCTTCACTGATTGCATTAAAATTGCTTCAGACATGTGGTGTCAGATCAGACAGAGTCACAAATAAACCAGTTTTCTCAAGAAACCACATTTCATGAAATTTTCAGGACATCATTCATTATACATTTCCTTTTGGAGCCTCCTTGAAATGCTGCACTTCAGACACTGAAAACACAATCAAGATCACATAATCTCAGAAGTATTTTCTTCCTAAATGTACAGTCCTTCATTGTACCCCAAATAATGAGCATGTTAGTTTTGTTTATTGATGTGGTCCTAAACTGTGTAAGTAAAGTTATAAATGACACTGAAAACTGCTGACATAAGGCAAGGTAGAAATCCATTGCTATTCTAAAAACCCTAAATTCTAAACATTCAAATAGTCTTGCTGTGCCCCAGATTGAATACTTTTTTATCATTTCAGTCTTGAAGAATTTAGTGGGTTGAAGCAGAGTAGCTGCTTTTGTAAAAATTGGAGGCAGTGGTTTATAACAACAGCAGAGTTCTTTTTCTGTCTTGTATAAATGCCATGTGTTTCTACGTCCCTGAAGAAGACACTGATCATGCATCAACATAGCCAACATTTTATATTATGGACTTTCTTTCAACACTTTGCGCAGGTAAATCAAATGCAGATTAAGTTCTAAGCACTTCTTTGATTAAACATTATTTCATATTTCTCAGCACTTTGTAGGATCAAGAACATAAAGAATCAAAGCTGACTGTGGCATGAAGAGTCAGAAATGGCCATAATGTGAGACACCAGGTAAGGTTTTTTTGCCTCAAGACCTTCTGGAGTCTGCAGTCATTTGAATCTTCTATAACAGTGTGAGATTGAATCATGAGCTGGTTTCGCTGCATGTCAAGGACTTCTGGTCTAGCTGTTCTTAAGGTCTGTAGCTAGCTGATCTCCAGTATGTAACAGATAAAATACATTCCTCTCCTCTTGAAAAATAACATCAATTACAGTATTGATTTTCATCTAGCACTGTTGTATTGATAAAATAGAATGTTTTATAAAACAGATAAAACAGCGAGTTCTGCTATGCTGTAATTGGTGTGTGGAACCAAAATCTTTGAATTTAGGGTTCATTAGAGTCAGTCAGTAGTTTCAGAATTGCAGTAATGAAAGTTTATTTTTTAAAAGACTCTTTACACTCCTGTCTCAAATGCAGTAGGGCAATAATCCCGCACACATTGCAGCCTCCACATATTGAGCACAAGATTAACAGTAATGACTTTATTCTAGCACCAGATCATCTCAGCTAATGCTCAGAAGTCTTCTGAATTACAGTTCATGCTGTGCCCTGACAGGGAGGTTTCATTGCTGTTCAGGGTGAGGATCGTTCTCTTCATAGGTTTCAGCATGGCAGACTGAGGACATTAGCTGATTCCCACACCTTGCCTAGTATGGTATGGTTTTGATTGTGTGTCTATAAACTCACTGTAAACACGCCCTTCCTACAGAAGTGGTTGTTAAGTAGCAGGTTGTTAGGTTTGGGGTTCACTGGGGTTTTTTGTTGTTTTTTGGTTGGTTGGTTGTTCTTTTAAATCTTCTTAAAAGCCTACCTTGCCTTGGCATCAAAGTTGTCACCAAGCAATAAGAAATCCTTAGGGAATAGTATTATATGACAAAGATCACAGTTCTACTTGTGCCAATAAGAACCATATAATGAGGAAAGGCTGAGGGAGCTGGGTCTCTTTAGTCTGGAGAAAAGGAGACTGAGGGGTNCAGCTATGGCACCTAAGCTCCCTTTATAGAAGGGTTATAACCATTAGAGTCCTACTCACTTCTGGGAACAGATCTCAAACAGCAGTTTACCTTACAGTGACAGTAGTACCTTAGGCTTGATTCTGTTGTCCAAATACAGGCAGAAGGTTGCTGTGCTCCTCTATCGTGTCTGCCAACACTGTGTGGATGTCTTAGAGACGCTGGGGTATCTCATCATTAGACAC
>VXBO01000693.1:0-12397 GCA_013400135.1 Rhinoptilus africanus
CAGGCTTCTTCCTGAAATGTCATTATTACCTAACTGAAAAATCAATAGAGGGTAGTAGTCAGTAGGCCTAACTCAGGTAGGGAGTTTCCTCCGGACATCCTTAACTTTGGCCCCAGGGAGACAGCAGACTTCCCTACAGATTGGGTCTGGTCTATATATGGGACCTTCCACTCCCTTCAGAATCGAGTCCCCTACTACAAGGACCCATCTTTCTTTCATAACTGAGGATGTTGTTATACGAGGCGTAATCCGTCTTGGCTTCGGCGACAACTCCCAAGTTCAGTTGTCAGACAGTCTGTTTCCAAATGCAGTTACAGAAACAACAGCTATGGAACAAGAGAGGAAACACCTGATGTTGATAAATAAATAATTTAAAGGCAGGACAAGAATAACTGATTGGCTGTCAAAGTGGAAATCACCAGTAGCGTTCTGTGTGGGACTGTGCGAGGACTTGCACTGCTCAGTATGTTCAGTACATTAGGAAAAGGAGTGAGCAGTGAGGTGGCAGAGTTTGGTGACAGTACAAAGTTATTCCAGGTAAAGGCTGAAGAATGACTGAAGAGCTGCAGGAAGACCTTATTGATAGAGAGTGGGCAATAAATTAACAGGTAAAAGTCTCTGTGCAGATAAATTAAGTGATGCACAGGGGACAAATGCTCCTAACCTCATTTGGAGAGGAATGGATGGAATGGTCTCTGAGCTGACCATGACCACTTGGGAGCAATTCTTCGGCTGTAATAGATAGTTCCATGAAAATGTCAGTCTGGTTCTTGGTAGCAGCCAAAGAAGCACATCAAATATCTGAAATGATTAAGAAGAAAATAGAGAACTAAACAGAAAACACCATTACATTACCAACCCAGGGGTTTATACAGTAGCATTGAATACTAAATATAGTTCCAGTACCCTCAGCTCAAAAGGGGCTCTGAAATACAGTTCAGAGGAGGGCAGTAGGAACAATGAAGGGTATGGAGCAAAGACCAGAAACAGCTGAGTGTGCCCAGATCAATCAGCTTGGAAACTGGACAATTTAGCAGGGGAATAATAAAGGTCTACAGAATCATTTGTGGCATGCAGTTGCATGGAGAGAGCGAATAGGAGTTGGTTAGTCATCATTTTATTAGAAGAATATTATTAGAAGAATGAGGGGATATCAGATGAAGGCAGTGGGAGCTGAGTCCAAAGCGAAAAAAAAAAGGTGATGGTTCATGCGTCAAGAAGTAGATTTGTAGAACCCCTTACCAATGGATGTTGGTGGTGAAAAAAACTTATTGTTTAAAGGCAAGCTGGACAAGATCAAGGGGGAGGGAGGCTTTGAAGATTATTAATGAAGTACTTCATGGAAAAGAAGTCTTCTAAGCTAAAAATGGTCAGAGGTTGTAAGAATATTGAGGGAACTATTACAGGTGCTTGTATTGTTCTTCTTTTAGGCATCTCGTTGTGGTTACTCCTGAGGACAGATAGATGTGATCTTGTTCTGAATCAGAATGGCCACTCTTATGTTCTTATTGGGGAGAATATGTTAGGCTGGCATAGTGGTGCCTCCTACAGAATGGTAGGGGTTAGAAGGGACCTCTGGAGATTATCTAGTCTAACCCCCCTACCAGAGCAGGGCCACCTTAGAGCAGGTTGCACAGGAACATGTCCAGGTGGGTTTGGAATGTCTCCAGAGACGGAGACTCCACCACCTCCCTGGGCAGCCTGTTCCAGGGCTCTGCCGCCCTCAAGGTAAAGAAGTTCCTCCTCATGTTTAAGTGGAACTTCCTGTGCTCAAGTTTGTGCCCATTCCCTCTTGTCCTGTCACTGGGCACCACTGAAAGGAGCCTGGCCCCATCCTCCTGGCACCCACCCTTTCAGTATTTGTAAGCATTGATATGGTCCCCCCTCAGTCGTCTTTTCTTCCAGGCTAAAAAGACCCAAATCCCTCAGCCTTTCTTCATAAGAGAGGTGTTCCAGTCCTCTAATCATCTTGGTAGCCCTTACCAAACCTACGATTTCTATGAAATGCAACTTTTTTGTGTGGGGGGCTTTTTTCAGTACTTACTTTCAGGCTTGTGATAATTCAGTCTATTCCTTGAGTTGATTTGCACAAGTGAAATTGATCCTTATCAGCTGTGATTGGAAGCTCTTCTGAATTTTTTTCAGAAGCATGTTTTCCTCACAGTTTGAGTACGGTGACATACATATCCAAGGTTTTAGCTGAGAATACTGGTGACTAATCCATTTGTGTGATAGTGGCAAATTTTTCCAGTTACTTCAATTTTCATGGCTTTGCAGGATCTCAGTTCTGTTGACTTCTTTGGTACTATTTCTTTATTAAAATCTCACTTTTAGGTTCTCTACCTGTGTGCATTGTCAGTCTCCACCTCTTCCCCCCAAACTCAGGGAAGTAGAAGAATTATTACTCAAATCATAATTCAGATGTTGAGCATAAGTGATGTTACTAAACATACTTCCCAAGTATATATGCCTAAACAGATCTGTGAACTACTTGAGAAGTCCACAGAGACTGGAGAAGTGCTGTGAATCCCAAATCATAGCAGATGTTGCTTGCACTGTCTTTTAGAAAATTAACTCTCTTCTCTCAGTGTTCAGTGAACATGGTTTTTCTGCTTTCACAATTTCACCTCTCTATTGTTGGGGTTTGGCTAGTGTGTAGTAAATAATAAAAAGCCGTGTGGCCAAATAACAAACACTGGTTTTGAAAATACTGATTCCTTGTGCTGGTTCTTACTTCATCTTGTTTGGTTCCAATATCCTAGGTTATGCATTCAGTGAAGATGGTGAATACTTTGCGTATGGCCTGAGTTCTAGTGGCTCTGATTGGGTTACTATCAAGTTTATGAAAGTAGAAGGTCCTGAGGATCTTCCAGATACACTGGAGAGAGTTAAATTCAGTTGCATGGCATGGACCCATGATGGAAAAGGCATGTTCTATAACTGCTATCCGAAGCAGGATGGGAAAAGTGATGGTAAGTATGGCTGTACTAATTGCATGCTATGTGGAAGCAAAATGACCTGTTGAGTAAATTGGTGGAACAAATAATTAGCTCTACTAGTTTATACTGAAATAACCAGCTATATTAGTTTACACAATTAGATACCAGATTATGTCTTGTATGATCAAAACCTATACTCAATGTGAGTATCCTCGTGTCTGCCTGTCCCTGTCTTCTCTTAAAGGTTTGCTGTTCCTTTTCTTTTTCTCTGCAATGATTTACTTAGCTTTCATACAGGGTGTTACTGGCTGAAATTTGATGTGCGGTGACAGCTTACTTAGATCTCTTCCCCTTATGCATTTGTGTGGGTGTAGGTGAACTGGCTTGGGAGGTTGACCTGATGTATACCAATATGGGGCATATGGTTTTTGTTATTCAACCAGATTAATTCATCTGTGGTTCACAGCACAGCAACACAAAATGTTTATGCTAGCAAAACACAAGGAGCAGCACACAAAGTGGAATAAATTGCTGAGGAGTGTCAGTAGGGAAGGAATTTAGCAACTCTCGGTATAAGACAGGGCCACTGAGAAGTTTCTTCTGGAGCTGTGCTCTTTGTTAAACCTTGTGAAGAGCCTGGATTTTGCCTCTGTATTTGCTTTTTCAGCCTGTCGTTTTGCCAGACTTGCAAGTTAGATACCCACCGTGTGTTTTTTACTTTTAAACATGTTGGTAGTTCAGAAGCTGAAGTGTTGGAAAATGTTGCAAGAAGAAAATTTTTAAAAAAATAAAAATCAAGTAGCACCTCATGCAGTCCTTTAAAATACTTTTTTGTTTTCTTTCAGTAAATGGAAGTATGAAGGTTTCTAGGAATGATAATTAGCAATAAATCTCCCCTTAGTTGGTCAGGGTGAAACAGGAGTAAAAATGTCATTAGAGGGTGGCAGGGATTGTTGCTTTTCTTTGCTTGCTTAGTATATCTAGAAAGCAAAGCTTGAAAAGATAGCTCTTCACATTTGAAGAACGTATTACTGGCAATAAAAGGAAAGACTGAATTATTCTTCTCTTTTATATGCAAAGGAATACAGAAGTTTCTAAGGGTTTTAGTTTGTTGTTGGATTTCTTTGAGAACTAATTGGTTTAAATATCTGCATTTCACTAGGTACTGAGACCTCCACTAATCTGCACCAAAAACTGCATTATCATGTATTAGGAACTAACCAGTCAGAAGATATCCTATGTGCTGAATTTCCCGATGAACCAAAATGGATGGGTGGAGCTGAGGTATGGTAAACACCCTGAAGCTTGCCATAATGTTCATTTTTTTGGATTCTAACAACTGGTAGTAGGTATAAAATGGAAAACATTTTGTTAAAAGGATGCTTTTTATTAGTGTTGCAGAGTTGACCATTGAACTAAGAGTCATTGATTAGGAATCGCTGAAAATAAGACTGTTTGGTTTGCTTTAAATCAATCGTCAAGCCGTAATGACACAATCATGTACCCTTTTTCTTCATTGAGGACATTCTGCCTGATAAACATTCCAGGACAGAGAAGGCTCATTTGATGTACAATGTGTCACTGTTCTTGTTTCCTCTTAGTTTTGAGCCCCAGCCTTCACTTCATCATCATGTCTGGGTATTCCCTGCCATGTATATTTTTTGTTTATGTTTATTTTCATGATGTCCTTCCTGAACATAAAATATGTCCATTCTACTTACTTGAAGAATGGAGACATACAGGTTAAAATTTGTTAGTACTGAGTGCACAGTTGGAGACTCTTAAGTTTCCCTACAACAAGCATGGTCTGAACTGTGTTATTGGAGATGAACCAATTAACTGACAGAATTGCTTTCTTAAGTTGATTTTGTTGAACAACTACTACTATATTGTGCAAAGTCCCAGTGAACCAAAATGATAGGTAACCATGCCCTGTTTGTCCTTACAGGAATGGTTTGAAATACCCTAAGTTTTGTAATTAATGTGTGTTTTATGCTTCATATTCGATTCAGCCGTGCTTAATTGAGTGCATTGTTCTAAGTGCTGTTGGAATGTAGCGGTGGTCATTCTATCAGGGAACTGATGTTTTTCCAGTGGATAAAAACCTGTTGTAATTCTTTGTTCTCTCCTGTCTACTGTGTTTAATCAGTACATCTTGTTTCTATACAGAGTCCCTTTTGGCCTGACACTTGTGATAAAAGCAAAATGTTTTTACCCTGATCTGGAGTATTCAGTTCCTAGAACTACTTTTCCCTGACAGTACCTCTTTTTAAAAATTTGATCGTCAGTTTGTGTCGCTTTTCAACATAACGACCCATGAAAATGTTGGGGGTTTTTTCCTGTGGGCTGCCAGAAAAGAAAGGCTCTTTCAAAGACTTTGAACAGTGAGATTCAAAATGAGACAGTGAGCAAGAATGTGAAGGGCTCCCCAGCAAAGTGACCACACTGAGCTTTCTCTATACAAATCAAACTTACCTGTAGGTTCTGTGAATAAACAGAACCTTTTTTACATAATCTTATCTATTCATGAAACATACCTTTTAACAACTAACAGAATATCAGTGTAAACTTTCAAATAGGGCTCTGGAATGTTTTTTACTGTTCGAAAACTAGTCAGTTTTGTTGAGTTTAACTGGCAATAAAATGGAATTTGGAAATTATCCTTATTTTTCCCTAGTTCCGTAAATAAATGGACTTTATGTTGGTGACAGATGTCTTGTAGTGATGTATCCACTGATTCACGAGTGATGCATATTATTATTATTGCTTTGCAGTGTCATGAGCTAAACTACACATGTTGTTGTGAAGGCAAATTCATTTTCCATGAGGGAGGGTGGTTGCAGCCTGATTCGTTGGACTGTACAGCTTTTTAGGGTAGTGAAAGTTTGCAGTCTTAGATGGTATTAAATCCTGTGGAAATGACACTTTCTGTATTAGGTGTAGAGGTACACTTGTTTTATAGGTAGCAAAACCTTCTTTGAGATAATAGCACCCTAGCAGAGCCTTTTCTTACCTAAATTGAAGAAGCAGAGCTGGAGCATTTAAAGATTAGAAATACAGAATCGAATATGAGGAGGACCAAGGAATAGAATTCATAGTACGGTGCTTGTAGTGAGTAGCAAAGAGTTTTCCAGTCCGGGGCACAGAGGAGTAGCCATCTGCATCTCCTGGCTCTTCTATTGTGAATTAAAAGTGTGAGGCAGCCTTAAATGTAAAAGAAGTATCTATTTTTCTGATACCAAGTGTCTTCGGTAATTTTTGTAATTAAAGAGAATATATAGCTCCTATATTAAATGATCAAGAGGTCTTTGAGGTGGGAAGAGGGGACTGGTAGTGGTAACTCTTGCTGTAGAATAGGAAAGTAATAGAATGTAGCACAGCTACCAGCTCCGAAACCACTGGAACTGAAACAGACTCCTAAGTATTGGGGAAGTAGGGAGGGCAGAGAATAGAGAAATACCTCACTGCTTTGAGTTCTTGTTTAATAAATTTATATGGCTGTTTATGACTTTTTTTCTTGACCTCTAGGAGGCATAAACTGGTATTTAAGAAGAAATGCTATTTTAAGGCGGAGTGGTAAAGCAGACATCCACCTTGGTAAATAACCATGAGCTTATCTATGTGAAAGTACTTTAAAACAGCTTATACTCGGGTTGTGCTGTCAGCTCCAGCTCAGAGAGCTGTGTGGCTCTGTCATCCTGATACTAATGAAAAATGTTTTTTAATGATCAGAAAAAAAAATATTCTGCAATTAAAAAACCAAACCAAAACAATGCAATTGCAAAATGTGGTTTCATCCTTGTGCAATAGGTCAGAAATCTTCTTTTCAGGCCATTCAAACAAGTGTTCTGGTCAATTTTTTTGAGTATGTGCTTGAGAAAGTGGAAGACCACAAAATAATGTGGGAAAAATTAAAATATCTTTAGTAAAAATCAAATTATATGGCTTATTAGAACTGTCCTGAATATTCTTACTTGGTGCTAATATGCTGCCACAGATTTTAAAATGCAGCTTTGCACAACTCAACATTTTATGAAAGTTCACTTTCATGCATTTCTGTCAGATTAATAAACAAAACTTTTTAATTTACAGGGCCTTGCTGGGCCAAATAGGTAGAGAGGTTTGGGTTCTATTATGTTTTACACAAGCTGCACTGAAGACAGTTGGATTATGGTGTGTGGGTGGTCCAGTCTCAGCAACAAACCTTCCTCTACAGCGGGGGCAGAGCTTGAACTTCCATGCTCAGGTTTAGAGCAGAATTTGCAGGTCTCACAGCCATCGGGTTGAGGGAGAGAAGTACCTTACTTGCAAGTGAAAAGCACCAGACAAGCAGATCCCTCAGAGACTGCAAAAGTAATAATGTTGCCATGATACCTCAAAAAAATGAGTAATCTTGGGTGCACAGTAGGGAGTCGGTGTGGTGTGTGTTTTCAGTGGAGAGAAGAAACTATGTCACTTATCAGGACAAAAGAGGGTTGCGTAAAATTTTGTCAGCTTAATATGTTTACAAGACAACATGCAAGAAAATAGTTTCAGGGTTGGTTTTTTTTTTCCTCATTACACATTCAACACCAGCCCCAAGTATGCTTGATTTAAACAAAATCTGTAGTGCTGAAAATGGTGTTGGCATAGAAATATAGATGCGTTTCCAACTCCTCGCTTAAATGGATTGCTTGTGAGGGGAAAAAAATCTGTTTGTTGTTAGTCAGATATGTAACTTTTGAAAAAGCGGCTATCTTTTCATTAGTGTAGAAAAAGCATATGTATTTCTGATACAGATTTTAGCATCGTGAGGGGAGTGCAGGGATAGAGTTTATTTGAATCACATCCCAGTAGAGGGCAGCCTGGTATGAAGATTTTTAAAACCTTGGCAATGTCCTAGCTACTCTCGGAAAAGAGGAGCTTCCCATGCTTCTCTGTTTGAATGGTATGTTCTTGCTTCCTCTCCAGACTCACAGAGCGTATCTCTCTCTCGCAGCCAGACTGTTATTCTCAAAGTTAAACAATACGTTCTATAAGAGCCTTTCACAGTTGGTAGCGTTAAAAGTCCCTAAGGTACCAGCGGGAAAGTAAACAGGAGAGAAAGGAGGGGGTGAGGGGAACCCTCCCGTCCCAATTCTGCCAGCAGTAGAACCAGTACAGTTTTTCATGTTGCTGACAAACACTGTGCAGAGTTCCTGAACTGACGATTTTTTAATTTTTGTTTTTGAATTTTTTATGTTTGAAGCTGTCAGTTAATATCAGTGTTTCTCAGCCGGGGAGGTGATCTTGCAAATGAAATTCAGAGCACAGAGGAGTAAGCTGTGCTGGATGTTTGCTAGCTATGGTGCATTTTCACCGCAGGAGCATGGAAGCGCAGCATCCACAGGGGAAGAGTGAGCAGCGTGAAGGGGAAGGGCTCAAAACGTTGTCAGTTTGCTCAAGTGAGACTCGCTGCTGGATAAAATGGGGCTGTGGGAATTTTTCTAAAGCCTTACAATATCTCTGTCAAAGCTGAATCTGAAGTAGAAGCCTACCATGAATATCTTCCTACAGCCCTGGCAATAGGTCTGGAGAATTTTACTATTAAGAAACAAGCAGGCAATCTTTCTGGCTGCGTGGGGGTCTATGGTAGATGGCAGTCTCTTACATAGCCAGGTTCCTGGTGCTTTGATGTTTTTATTGCACTCAAAAGCAAGCTGCAAGCCACAAGAAAAATCATGTGTGCTGTTTGTCACGTCAGAAAGCTACTAATTTTACTCTGTGCTAGGTTTAGGAAAGAGAATGCATGTAAATATACATGCATGTATCGCTGTGTTCCTCTTCTGAACAAGGTTGTCTGGTGTCCTGTTGCAGCTGAAACAGTCATAAGCACAATGATCTAGGGTCAAAACGCCAGTTCTCTGGCTTTGGTAGGTCTCCTTCAACCCCAGGCTTAGCAGAGGGTCAAAAGGATATTGTCAGAATAGAAATGTTCTTTATACCAGCACATTGTATCTGAAATACAAGAATAAAAACTCACCCGGAATAAGGAAATTGAATTAATGCCCAAACCAATTTTTCTAACCTGGGTAATGGATGGAAAGAACAGATCAGCATGATGTTTACATTTAACTAGCCTGTGTCCTGCATATAGTGTGTCAGGCCTGCTCCTCAGAATGCACTAAGTGGTTCCTGTTGGACCTGATCCTGAAATTATGCATTCCTGTGATCACCCATCATTAGGGCTTCCGAAATCTACTTGATTAAACCAGTATGATGCAAATAGAGATCAAAACAAAGTGTTTGCAGCCTTAGAGTACCAGCTTGAGGAGCCTTGCATTGTGCAGACATTCCCAAGAGGTTGCTTAGTGAAAGGGCGTTCTATCCCCAATTCTCAAATTCTCAAAAGACAGCTAGACCATAAAATGTGATAGGAGCTGTATACAAGCTTCAGTGACTTTCTGGCACCGCTGCAAAGATAATGTCAGAACATAGCTTTATGTTCCTTTCATTAGAAAAAAATACCACCCACCTCCCCTAAAAAAAAAAATCCTTCACAATCTTTTTTTCTAATGAAAAAACTGTTTCCTATTGTAGGAAAGGAAATAGTTTTGCTTTTTCTAATAGTGAGTTAATAAAAGTGGAATTTGAAAGGCTGAGAGATTACAGTGGGGGTTCTTGATTTTGTCGTTGTGCAAGCAGAACTTCGTGGCACCAGGATCATGTCCACATCTATGATGTTAGAACACTTGAGGCTGTTCAGAGAGCATAATTGCTCTGTTACTGACCAAATGTTTCGGCAAATTCTACAGGAACTTTTACTATTTTCTCTGTAGAAGGCATGTGCTTTATTTTTTTGTGTGTGTTAAGTATTTTACTTTACTCCTCTGATAGGAAGCTTTAAAATATTGATAAATAAGGCAAGGCAGGTAATTTCTGCGTCAATCTGAAATGTCTCTTACACATAGATTGCTCTTAGTCAAGTCATACTCGGGTTCAGTGGTGTTATGCAAAAGTCTTTGTGTGACGTGTACCTAAAGTTTAGGAAGTAACGACTGCCATCAGTATGTTTACTGTGGTGTATGTTTTACGTTCCTAAATGAATATTTAAAAAAAAAAAAAACTGGTCATCACTCTAGGTGGTTTTAAACTGTTAAATACATAGCATACAGTGAATATTGTAGCAGTGTTAAAATGCAGTTTATTGATGCTATGAATTTTTAATTCCTACTTATTAATGCCATGTGTTGCACGGTCACATTTTTATTACCGCCCACCTTGCCTTCTCCGGCTGGTTTGATCTTCCTGTGACTGAGTACTTGGAGTCCAGTTACTGATTTGACCATTTGGCTCTGTTTGAAAGCTTTGATTCTGTCTGTGATTTTTGTGAGCTTTCGTTGCTTTTTTTTTGTATGTGATTAATTTCTTCTGTTCCATTGCATTAGATAGCAATGACAGTTGCTTTGTTCCATCTGCAAAGGGCACTAGTGCCCGAGGAGCAGTGGTTTGTAAAATAACCTCAGATGCAGATCAGGTTGTCAATTATAATAGTGTTAAGATCTGCAGGTAAAGGAGAAGTCTGTTATCTTTTTCTCAACACAGGCATACTATCTAATGACTGAATTCTACTTATTTATTTTTTTAATATCTTTTTATGCAGAAACAAACTATACTCTGATTAGCGATTAGGGTTTTTTCCACCTTGATAATAAAAAGGGCAAAGATGGTAAAAGGTTTAATTGGTTAGCTTAAAAAGGAAGTGTGTATATATAATTACCTTAATGTAATACTATACATTCAAAGGGCCCCTATTTGTGAAATAAAAATAGAGAGCTCTTCCTTATCCTGAATCTTGCAGTGGTGACTACCCAGGTAGTATTCAAAGAACTAGCATTAGTATTCGCTGGGGTTTCTGTCATGCACTTTACTTAGAAGCAAAGCACTTTAATGTCTCTCCTATTGACGTTCAGTTGAGGATTTACACATAAAGCCCGGAAGTCTGAAAACCCAACAGCTTTCTCCTGTTTGTTCTTTTTCTTTTTTTTTTTTTTTTTTTTTTTTTTTTTTTTATTTAATTATGTATGAATTTTTGGTCTGAAGTGTGCTGCTAGCAGACAAAATGTTTAACTCACTTTTGCTGTGGATCCTCAAAGATGATTACTGCTATTATAAATGCAGAACATATAAGCCTTTGGGGTTCCTTATGTGGCTTGTACAATGAATTAACTATATTTTGTAATGAAAGAAATAAGTTAAATAGTTGGCAAACTCCTTTTACTAATTAGGCTTTAAATAATCTTTTGATATCCGTTGATTTATTGAAGTTACGAGTAAACCACTTAATCTCTTAAAATTTTTCTAAGCAATAGTTACTTTTCATGAAACTGGAGAGAACAGGTAACATTGAAATAAAATTGCTAGTAAAAACCGAAAAATACTCCGCTGTAAACTAAAACTTCTCTATAAATAAAGATTTTACTGTAAAGAGTGTTATCCTTGAAGGACTAAATAAAATAGTACTTGGAAGCCCAGCTGTCATAGTGACACTTCTGTATGTTTGTATGGTGTAAAGATAGTCACAGCAAATATTTCAGAATTAACAGATCTAATAAATTCAAAATTGCCAAGTGACTGAATGGCAGCAGTGAAACTACAAACTATACACCAACATCATCGCTTTGAAATAATCCTTCCTTTTCTAGTGCTGAGTTAGGGATCAGTACTGCATTACGCTAGTAAAATCATTGTATGCTGAAGGTTTTTAAAAGCTCCAGTTGAAAGACTACAGGATTTCTTCTGTCTTGTTTTGACAGGACCTAAAATTCATGTTAAGTTGTTCACTTGCTTTGTAACCTCCTTACCTTTTACCAGTGAATGTTGTTTGAAATTATAGAAGTTATTTCAATGAGAGAAATGTGCACTGCCTAGCATTCCACATCTCTCTCAGAAATTCTCGAGATGTGTTTCCTTTTCTGCTTGGATGTGGGAAACCAGGAGAATTTACTTCTGAGCCAAGCTGTCAGTTCTGATGTTACAGCTGTCTCCCGTTTGCTGAACCATGAATGCATTCTAAAATTTGAGTGAAACACTGGTATACAATTGCAGTTTGTAAGTTTGTGCGCCAAGAACATGGATTGCAGTTCTGCCTATAAAGATGTGGCAGAGTAGGAATAACCCAAATGATAGTTGGGAAATCCTGTTTCCTTTTGCCATTCTGAAACCCAGACTCTTGTCTGTTTACAGTATAGAAGAGTCAGTGGCATTCAGGCAGTGATTACACATTTGTCAGTACTGCCATCTGAGCTGCCTTAAGCAATCTCTGCCCCTGCTATTTGTGTTTCCAGCTGCTTCGTGCAGTGTCTTAGCTCAAACTATTAGTGCAACTGCACACTGAACTGACTGAGATATTAAACTGGCAGAGAGACTTTTTCTTTTATTCTTTTTCTCTTTTATTGTGTTTTTTCTTTCCTTTTTTTCCCCTTCCTGGATTCTTCTTT
>VXBO01000693.1:12473-94850 GCA_013400135.1 Rhinoptilus africanus
TGTGGTTTTTTATTTAACATGCTGTTTTTTCAGGGGGACCAGCTCCCCAGTCTGGCTTACCACACAAATGGTAAATGCTTGTACTGACATGACCAGGGGAATGCAAACCACCATAGCAGTAGGAATAGCTAGAGGTGGAGGCAGCATAAGCTGGTACTGCTTCCAATATTTGCTCATCAAACTGTAACTTTACAATGTAGATGTCTAAATCTGTGGTATAATACTAAGCGGTTTAGCACATTGCAGTCAACAGCGTCTTGTCCTGTTTCTGTCAAATTCCTTTGGGTTATAGAACTTACTGATGTAACAATAGCTTTAGTGATAGACCTAATTGGCATCCCACCAGCAATATGCTTTGGGAATTCCTGCTTCAAATTAAACATAAACTGCTATCAACTCTTCAGTAGCGCAGCTGGGAATGGGGAAGGAACAACTCATTAGATGTACTCGGATTTGCTGTCATCAGACATTCTGAATTGCCCTTGCAACAACATTGGAAATTTGCAAATAAGTTTTCTTTCTTGGGTAAAGCAAGCAGTCTTCTGTGAACTCAAAGCATCAAAGAGTAAATTTATGTGGGTTCTATGACTGAAAAAATTTTGTGTGTCATACTCTTGAGTTTAACTGAAATTTATATTTGTATATACCACTTGCAATTATTGAACATGTTTTACGAGTTGCTGAGGAAGAGAGGGGAACTCTGTGCTTTTACAAGTATGAACAGTTGTTTAAGCAGCATATTGCAGTCACCAGTTTAATTAAAACTGACACCTGCAGTTAACATTTGTCTAAAAACACTGAAGATGCCTCTTTCAAAAACGATCACCTAATCTTGGTTTCCATTTCTGGATATGCTCCCATCTTGGAAGAAGGCAGCAAAATGTCTCAATTTTACAGGCTGCCCTGTTAAAGCTATCTTAACTGTTTCATATAATGATTTGGGGTTTTTGGTTGAGTATGACTCTTACGTGTTTTTTCTATTTGCCTTGTGAGCTTTCAGCTCTCTGGACTTGTTTTAGCGGTCTAATTAGTTGTTGAGAAAATGACAGTAAAAAATACAACTTGGAAACACTCATTTGGGGTTTTTTTATTTTGATTTTGAGGGGTCTTTGGCTGTTGTGGTTTTTTTGTTAGCTTTCATATACTGAGATTTGGCTCTATTATTCTACTAACTTCCCTTCTTGTGTCTTCAAAACTCTGGATCTGTTTGAATAGCAGTATAGTTAGGACCTAATTCTTCTTAAATTTATTTTGCATAACTAATTCTACAGACATTTTGCACAACCAATGTTAGGAATATTAACCAAAGTAAATCTAAGAAGTAATTACAATATTTGAATGAGAATTTTTTTTAAAGATGTGTTTAGGGCCAAATGGAAAGTTTCCAGAACTCAGATTCATATTTTGTGACTAGGGTTTTAAATTTACATTAGATGTTGTCATGTAAGAATGTGGACAGGAAACAGCCTTCTGTATCAGCTGTTAATAAAACATCTAAATCTAGTAATTTTGGAATATGCTCAAAACAGCTCAGTCAGGCGAGGGAAACTAAGTTGATGACTTCCTGTTACTTCCTGCCTTTTTTGATGGACTTGCACTTTCAAAAGTTTTGCCAGGAAACAGAGTATGTTGTCAAAGCCTCAGTGGAAAGAAGGATTCATTGATGACTTTATGTACCAGCAGATGCCGTTTTGGAAACTTCATTCTGTGTGTACATGCATGTGCAAAAGCAGACCAAGAAGCTTCATCAGGAAATTTATAGTGTGGTTGTATCTTAAAATGGCCATTTAACAGCAGCATTAGATTTTTGCGTGTGTAAACCTAATTAAATTGGTAAAAATGAAAAATCCGTGTCATTTAGTTTGCCACAATAAACAAAAGTACCATTAAAATTCCCAACTTGGATGATTTTGAAGAAATTTCATACTGCTTTGGGACAGAAAACACACCTTATTAATTCCATCACTTGAGAACTTGAGGGAAAATTTGCTGTGAATTAAATGTCCGTCATTCAGACAGGCTAAGCTGCCAGCCTTTTTCTACCTCTGAGATGGACTTCCGGCAAATACCTTAAGGCAGCCAGAAATCCAAAGCTAATCTCTACCACTTGGGTAATTTTCTCTGTTGTATGTCATACTGTAAATAACAGTATTGAGTAGGTGAGTATTCAGCTTTCACTTTTAAAAAAAAGATTGAGCGAGCAGCTATGCAGAGCAAGCATGTTTGCTATATGTCAAGTGCTGACTTGATGGTTTTCACTGTCCTGCCATTGTGAGCAATTAAATTTTGCTTTTCCCTTTCAAGCAACAGGTATTGTTCTGATTTAACTCTGATGCTCTTTACACAGTACTGTGGTGGCCTGCATAAAGGTGTGCATGCATCAGCAAAATGATCTTTAAGGGCTTAATTCGCCAAGACTGAGATCCTAGAGTTGTTTGCTGAACCTGGATTTCGTCATATCTAGGATATTCACAGTCTCAAGCACTGACCGTCTTGGAGTTGCTCGAGAGAGGAAACATGGTGAAGAGCCCTCCTTGAGCAGAGGAGGCAGCAGTCAGTTTATGTAGACCTGGAGGCCCATTTTAAGAAGCTGGCAACAAACTCTTTCCTATAGGGTCAGTTTAGCTGACAGGTTACACAGTAAAAAAGGGGTGCTTGCACTGGGATCAAAATGAAGGCTTGACTTGAGATAAATGGCTCCTTCACTTAGTATTAGCAATTTTGGCAGCATGGTTTTTCCTTTGATCGATGAGCAAGTGCATTCCTGGTACATCTCTGCGTCTTTTAAAAATATGTATGTCCCAAATTACTGATTTTCTGTGAGATATGAGTCACTGCAGGGCTCCATTTATTTCCATAGGATTTAGGGGAGGGGAGGTAAATTTTCTTTTGCTTGGAATTGATACCTTGATAAAGGAGTTTGAAAGTTCATAAGTTTTGATGCCATCTTCACAAGAAACTAAGTGGGGGTTTTTTTTGACAAAAGCCACTGTTCACTCTGTTACGTATTTACAAAGATGCTCAAGTTAGCAAATACTTTTCTACAATTTAACATTGGATTTGAATGCTGACATTACAATCAGTGACTAGACAGAAACTGGACGCCTATATCGCCAGATGTAGTTTTTTGAGAAATTTCTACCAAGTTACATAAAACTATATTTTCATTGATGTAGGAGGGTTCTTTTTGAGTACTGTAGTTCAGAAAGAGCCTGGTAATCCAGTTGATCACAGGACTAAACAGTGCTTTATATTTAACACGGTAGATTCAATTAAACTTCTCCAGTTTGAAGGCACTGACTGTGAGATATTTTTAATGTGGCTTATGATTTTTGGTAGTTTTGTTGTGTTTTTTTCATTTGTTTTTCTTTCTTTCTTGCCAGCAGGTTGTAGTTTTAGGCTGTTTATACTGAGTCCGTTCTTAGTTACTGAAACTTCAGATTAGTGCTCTATTTTAGTTGTTTTATTTGGTTTATGTGGCATGGGAAATTTTCTTTTTTTAATTCATGGTGGAATTAAACAGCTAATGCTGTTCAGTTTTGATCGCCTGAAATGTCAGCAAACTATACTTACGTTATTTGTTGATGTAAGCAATGAATGTAGGTTCTTGGTGAGTTCTCATATTCCATACGTGTGTGTTCACTCAACTAACTGTAGCATCAGTTTACTTTTTGATAGGGATTTAGGGCCTAACTTTTCAAGTCTGATTTTTTTTTTTTCACAGAGGATGAACTTTCTTTGATTTTTCTGTAACTTCGAACAGGTATCAGATGATGGTCGATACGTCTTGCTGTCTATTCGAGAAGGGTGTGATCCAGTGAACAGACTGTGGTACTGTGATCTACAGACAGAGTCTCAGGGTATATCAGGTATGTGTTTTCTTACTTTGTAAGTTTTGCTTAATTTTAAGACAATGTAAGACTTGAAATGTTATATTTATGGTTAAATATGTATTTATTTAAATGTGTATTGATAAACCTCCTGTCTTTTTTTCTAATGCAGAGATTATGGGATTAATTCTCCTTCTTTGCCCTCTAGTTGTATTAGCCTTTGGCCTTTGTGTATTTGGCTTTTTAGCCTCAATGATATGGGCTGGGAGTACGGTACTTTGCTCCATATGGCTGTTGTTAATGGTTGGCATAGTTTGTTGGTTTACTGATCAGCGATTTTTTTTATTTCCAGAGTGTGTGATTATTGAAATCTCTTCCTCAATATGTGCTTTGTGTAGAACACAATTTAGCTCTTCTTGATGCTTTGCGTCTTCTGTTTTCAAAAACTTCAGAAACAGAATAAATACTGTAGTAGCTCCTTGTTAAATATTGGATCTCAAGAGGCTTGTTCTCTTGCCCACAAACAGAATGTTAGAGATTTATGTTAGAGTGTGATGAGAACTGATAGCAGCTCTGCAATATGGGGTGTATAGTTCTGTTTCTCCCTGCCTTTATTATGCTGTGTGGTTGTGTGGTCTTTTAGTTCATCAACGAGCCTTAATACAGTATTTTGAATTTTGGTGAGTTAAGTGTTAGTGATGACAGTTAACACTCTTATATTCCTTTCTGAGGGATTATTAATTTTGTTTTGTGGGCACGTCACTCTCTCCTTCTATAAAGGATATTTCTTAGTCATTTCTAGACTTGTCTTGGACAACTGAGTAGTTGTTTAATGTTCTCTTGAATGCAGAAAATGGCAGGTCTAGTCAAAATTATTACAGATGCTTTACATGAACTTTATTACAAATATAAAACCGTGTAGATAGAACTGTTTAGTACAGTGAAGCATTTTCATAAAAGATAAATTGCACTGTCATTCAAGTTGACATTTTCCAGCTTAGAGATAGAATACATAAAAAGCATAGCTTTCTTCCCATATTCACCCTCCCATTTATAGATACACTGGACAACCTTGAAGAGAATACTAGCATCGAGCCTTGAAAGACCATGGATGAGATAATGAAGCTTCTATTTTGTACTACCTGGTATAAGGTAAACCTACAGTTTAACCTTTTCCGGGCTTGGAAATGCTTCTTTTAAAAAGTTTTTCCTCTGAACCAGTCTTTGACTTGCCTTCCTATTTGTTTGTTGTTGGGTGGGAGTTGTTCCATCCTTCCAAATTCTCCCTTTTTGCCTATAAAAGGAAAGATCTAGGTGTAAACATTTGCTTGCACAAGTGTTTAAAAACTTAGGAACTCTCCATATCTGCCTCACTAAGTTGCCAAATGCATTTTTCAGTACAAAGACTCTTATCTTTACCCATGTCTTTCTACCTCCATGTTAATAACCACAGGCCTAATGGTAAACATCTGGGATATTTCTTAGTGTTGATCTTCTGTGCAAGGATCCGCGTAAGCACCCTGAACCACTGGTCCTTCAGCTTTTGGTGGTCAGAGGCAGTAAGTTGAGCAAGTAGTAATATATATATATATATATATATAAGCTTAATTCTTGGCTCTATCAGTCTAGACCGTGAGAGGTGTAACTTCAGTTCAACTTCTAATTTTCTGGGACAGCACATATAGAAGAAGTTGTTTGTGAAGTTAGGAGAAATGAATGCCAAATTTCATTATTTAAGCTATTAGACATGGAAATACGCAGCTTTAGAATAACAGAGTTTAACAGCAAGTCTACTTCTTGACTTAAGACTTGTACTTAACAGTTTGTACAGGCTGCTCAGTAATAGCTCAAGGTATGTTCAGGTGCGTTAAGTGATGCTTTGAGAATTATGTATAACAGAAGTACATTGTTAACAAAACCATGAGATACAAAAATACTGGCTCATGTTACGCAGCCTGTAGAATGCAGCGTTCTGGACAAGGGTCTATGTAAGTATTAGACTACACCACTTGTTATGAAGTGTTAAGAGAATCAAGTGTCTTGGAAAAGTACTTGTACTTCTAAAACATATTACATTATCCTTCTATCTGTTTAGAACAGAAGACTTTGTTTCTGAGTAGACCTCACACCTTTGGTGACATCTAAGATACATCTTGCCATTTTCTTCCTTCAGACCTATTGAATGTTAAATCTGAGCCATTTTACTTGACTTGTTTACAATGACCTGTTTGTTCAAAAATCCATTCTAATGTTCAGAATACCTTGTCCTAGTTTTGAAAAAATATAATGGAAAGTAGGATAGCTAGTGTTTTTCCACTGTCCTAGATGGTACTTGATATAGAGAAATAATTAGATTTTCAGGCACCTTTTTTTTCTTCCCTACTTGGTCTTTTAATCCAGATTGTCCAAGAATACACTAGGTTTTTGGTTTGGTTTTTTTTTACACTTTAGATCTTTCAAGTTTCAAATTTCTCTGGTCTTACTCAGAGGGCATCAAACACAAAAGGTAACGAGGAGGCCTTTTTAAAAGGGAACAGGCAGTAATATTTTACATAGCAGCCATTACTTATACCACTTTTTTTTTTTTTGTGAGGGAGTAAAAGGAAGAGCTAAGCAAAAATTAATGTATGAGATTCTAATTATGAAGTTTGTGGCAAAACCCTAATTATAGAATGACACACTCCAGCAGATTCTTTTTAAAGCTGCTCTGTATCACATATTGTTTATAAAAATGTTTCAACCATGTAATCATTGAACTGTGTAATTGTAAACGTCTCATTTTTTAAAATACTTTGTTGGAAGGTAAACATACCACTGCATAGTTTGAAATGCTATGTGTAAAGCTGTGAGTTAATAAATTTTCTGTTACTTAAAAATGCAAAAAATGCAAAGAACTGATTCTCATCTGCAACTTACTGCCCAAAAAACCTATTTCAAAATACCATGTTAAATAACTTCAGGGCACATTTCTTGATTTTTTGATTCCTAGTAGTGCATTCTTTTCCTTTGACAGGAGGAAATAAAATTTCTTAGTTGTTTAAACAATTTTCATTTTAAAAAAGCACATTCTCATAGTCAAGATATACAACCAGTGAAGAGTGAATTTCTTTTCTGTTTGAGGTACTGAGGCCTTATCAAGTGAACTGCAGTTCTGTTACTGTCTCTTAGAGGTGGTAGTTACAATGATAAAGGCTGCTTATTTGGCCCCCTTGCTAACAAATGGCTGTGAAGAAGTCATGTAGTTCAGTGTTGCAACCTCAGTACTGACTGCCAAAATGTGGTTGTCTGTAGGAAAACTGCAGGGATGACTGTGAAATGCAGTTCCTTATGGTTATAGATCAATAGTTTATTCCCAAGATAGAGAAGCTTATCTTTTTACTGGGAGATAATTATTCATATTTCATGATTTAAGAAAAGTAATGCAGGATAATTTGATTTTTGAAAAATTAGTGCAATTACTGATTTACACCAGTGTATATTTTGGTGGTTCAAAAGCAAAGAAAATGAGTTCTGAAAACTAGATGTTGTTATTAACAATTCCTGCTTCTGAAAAAGCAGAAAGAATTTCTTGGAGATGGAAGGTGTGAAAGTGTTGCTCTTTCATGTTAGGAAGTGTAATAGCCAAAAACTAGAAGAGGAGGATAAAGTCCTGTAGATTAGATGGAAATTTGTAGAGGAAAGGGTGAAAATAGGGTACATTGAAAGAGTGTGTGTGTATGCGTTCCTGAACAAAAACTTTATCTTCTTTTATACCTGTGGCAAAGTTTGCATTAGAAAACTCTACATAATGTGTCTTTCAGTGAGAAGGACATCAGGACAAGATAATAAAATACAGCCAAAAAGTTGCATCAGATTTAGATCTAAGTGTGTCCTGATCTACTATATTGAAAAATTGGTGGCTTATTTCTTGCCTAAGATGGCATCACATCTTTTAAATATTGAATCTTTTTGCAGTGTTGATAGTAACTTATGTGTTAGTTTCCTCCAGACTAATATTACTGATACCACAAATGACTAACTTCTTGCCTGTTTATTATGGTGAGACATGTTTCACAGCTTTAAAGTTGACTTCTTCCGTGTCATACTTCAGCATTTAGCTTTTCCTGTACTGATGATTGTCTTAATTTCTAGACAGAAAGATTAAGAGATGTCTTCATTGCATAGTGTGTACAGTGGTAGAATTTATTAACATTTGTTATTTTGTACTTTATCTCATAGTCTGGTTCATTAAAACAGTGAAAAAACAGTAATTATACTCTCTTCCAAAGTTGGACCCAAATGGTCTGCTTTTTCAGTATTTAGTGTGTTTTGAAAGTTCAGAATTATAATTTGATCTTGTCCAATCCCAAAGTGTCTTTGTTCTTGTTTTATAGAATGAAAATATAAGCTGAAAAACACCACATGTGAGGGAGCAGTGAGAGAACAGAAGAAAATATATTTGGCCTCTTCAAAGAATAGTATGGTACATTTTCATAGTGTGCCTCTTAATTAGTAGTGACTGACAAAAATCTGATTTTTAGGGTAGTTGGGTTCCAGTTATCCCAATAACACCTCTAAATGCAATTAATAAAGTCTTACCAAATAAGCAGCGTAATTAATTATTGCTATCCTCACAGGTTAAAAAATGAACTGAAGGCAGCAAAGATGCAGCTCTCATCTTACATCAGTGTATAATATGTACCTTTTATATTGTATTTCCTGAAAAGGAGAAAATGAGTCTGAAATACTTGGCACCCCTCTGCAAAGGTCCTAGTTGACATACCCTTTATTCCCTTTTGCTGTTGCTGAAACAGAGACCTGGCACAGAATTCGCAACCTAAAGTGGGGAAGGAGCAATGCAGCCGTAGTTTGTATTTGTTGTGTTCTCAATACCGACCTCCTGCTGGAAGACCCGAGCCCTTCAAATCTTCTGGCTGATCAAAGCGTGTGTTCAGGCTTCCCACTGCTTCGCTGTAGGGATGGGGTATGCCGTCAAGTATTTATACACATTGATGATTCCTCCCTGAGCCTTCTCTTGTCCAGACTGGACAGACTGGAAGGCTCTTGTCCAGTTGGAGCTTCCTCAGACTCTTCTCATATATGCGCCAGTCCCGTAATCATCTCTGCGGCCCTGCGCTGGTCTTGCTTCAGTAAGTCCATACCTTTCTTGTACTGGAGAGACTGGAAGTGGATACAGCACTTGATGTGGCCTTGTCAGTGCTGAGCAGAGAGGAGGAATCGACTCCTGTGACCTGCTGGTGACGTTCCTCTTAATGCAGCACAGGATGCTGTTGGCCACCTCTGATAAAAGGGCATATTGGTGGCTCATGGTCAGCTTGTTGTCCAGCAGGACTCCAAGATCCTTTTCTGTAGAGGTGCTTTCCAGCCATTTGTCTCCCAGTGTGTACTCTTGTGCCTGGGGTTCCTAGATGCAGGACTCTTCCCTAGATGCAGGACTTAGTTTTTCCTCTTGTTGAACTGCATGAGATTCCTTTCAGCCCACTTCACCAGCCCATCCTATTCACTCTGATTGTCACCACAACAATCTGGTTTATCAGCTGCCCCCTCTAGTTTTGTATCATCTGTAAACTTGCTGAGGGTGCGCACTTTGCCAGCATCCATGTCATTAATGAAGATCTTAGAGTACTGGCCCCAGTATCAACCCTCTGGGGTACAACACTAGTGACTTGTCTCCAACCAAATTTCTAGAGCAAAGGCTGCCTGCAACTTCCACATGCACAACCAGTTCTTCCTTGTTCGTAAGTATCAGGTCAAGCAGAGCAACTTTATATATAAGTATATATATTTTTTGCCCTCTCCTCCTGTTGTAGACCTGTCCTTTAGAATCTAATAGAGGTAGATCATAGGACTGTCCTTTTTCCTGTTAAATTTATTTGAGATACATGAGAACTTAAATGCTGTTTGAGCAGTGGGTAAAATAACTGCATGTGTGTATGCTTAAGGACTGAAGCCACACTGTAGAATCTCACATGCTCCATGTACTGAGTATGTTGCTCGACAGCAGCATCCCGGCTGTAGCAGGGAGGATGAATAGGCAGATCTGACTTCTCTTGTCTAGCCAGGGCAAAAACAAGAGCTGGGGCTTCCCTTAACTACAAAGGGATCAAGGTATTAAACTGTTCCTATCCCAGAAATTTTATCGGCATGGTTTATGTTGCTAGCTCTTCTCGTACTGAATAGTAGTGTTCTGGTTTCTAGGTTGAGGCACTTGTATTAAGTGAAAGACGTTTGTGTTGACATGAAATGATTCATAGTTTGGATCCCTTCGATGGTGTGCTGTACAGCTTATTTAGAAATACTGATTGATTTTATCGTTCTCTTATTTTAAGAAGGCCGTAAGAAAAAAAATTGGAAAATTCCATGCAATATGGCAGTTTTACACTGGATATAATTAGAGGTGGGGAGGTGGCAGATTACATGTAAGCATGTACAGCTTTGAGTTTTCTCTGTCATGTGTAGAGTTTATGATAGTTTTTCATTATATTAATATTTGGGGGTGTGTTTTAGATGAAACAGTCTAATTCAGCATGCAAATGGGCCTATAGGAGGGGAATATTTCAAGTCTTGTATCAACTAATTTCCTGTACTTCTGAATTTATTTATATTATGAAGTCATAGTTGAGAAACTTACACTGCAGTTTCTCATTGCAGTAGAGTAAATACGCTGTACTTGGGGAGGATTGTTAGAATTGAGGATGGCTAGCTCATTTGTGGGATTTCTTTCTAACAGTATATATAAGAAATGTGGTACAATTTTTTTTTAATTTTTTTACCTAAATGTTAAGAGATCTCCTTGCTCAGAGTAAAGTTTTGTTTTGTTGATCTGAAAGACAAAAAACAAGTCATTTTTCCCTCAAACAACACAGTATCTGGTTGAATTGTTTTGTTTAAATTTGCAGGATAGAGTGGAGAGGTGGGGCGAGGGGGGATCCATCTTGGGAAAAGAAAGAGGGAACAGGAATGCAAAATGAAACAGTATGTTTCATGTGTGGAAATGAAAAACACTTATCAAATATCTGCCTGACAGAACTCAGAAGATGACTGTGAATTCAGGGATGAGTCAGCTGCTGTGGGAATTACTGAACAATGCAATATAGCCCATAACAGGCTTACAGGAGTTTCAGATGTGTCTTTCCCCAGCAGATGGAAGGAATGCATAGTCTTCCTTTTTTACATTTATTTACATGTAGAAAGTTTTTATAGCAAGAACAAGATCTCCTTTTTAATTTCAAATTAAATTCATTTGTTTCTGGCTGTTTTGAAAAGATCAGTGCAATGGGATAAGCATATCCAATTGAAAAAACTGTAAAACCCTTTTTTGCCTCCTTAAATTCTGACCTCTTTCCGTATTTATGGCCAATTACATGTCTGTGCTGTTTTTATTGGATATCTAGACAACATGAATGAATAAGTACATCTGCAGCTTTTCCATCTTAGAGGCTGAAAGGGAAGATCCATATTGTCCCCCAAGAATTAGCAAGAACTGGAACAGAATGAAATAAAATGTTCGCCCCTTTTTGCTAGCAATCTATAAGTAGTAGGAATAATGCCTTGCTTTCCGAAGCAGCAGTTGCTGTTTCTCTGTCTCTCATCCCAGACAGCGTTGGGATTTTTTGGTGGCTCCTTTAAGTTTTTCTTTACCCCACTAGTCTTGTTTTCTGACTAAGCCTGGCAGGCAGTGATGCTAAATCAAAATGCCGCATTGCTTTGAGGTGCCTGACTTAGGTTTTAGCTCGCTTATCTTTAGTTATCTTTGTTGTTTTAAATACTTGCAGATTTTTCACTGAATGTGATGCTTCCATATGCAAGAATGGAAGTCATCTCCAGTCCTTGTGCTAGTGAAGAAGGATTACTATACTGGGCCTTACAAATAAGGAACATAATGTATATTTACACGTTTTGTCCCTTACTGGCTAGATCTGTAACATGATCTGGACATGACAACACTGAAATATTTCAATGTTTATCTTTCAGATTCTTTGCTACGGCATGGAACCTGCAGTCCCGAGCTACATTTCCATTCTATAAAATTCAAACAAAGACAGGGACCACAGAAAAGAATGCATGATAACTTGCCTACTGAGCTTCTGAAATTAAGAAATAGGCAGAGTTGAGGTGAGAGGGACAAGGTTTTCGAAACTACATGGGAGGTAGGCACCCTATGTTCAATAGGTAGCTACCTCTCCGAGGTATCATGAAATATGCAGGGAGGAGGTGTTTTTCCCATGATGTTGTAGTGTGGAGAATGCATACTGTCTGTGCTTTGATTGTGGATGTTGTCTTTTGGGATGAGACTCTGTACTCACTCCATGCTTTGCCTTCAGCTGAGCTATTTAGCTTAGATATTACATATTGTAATCAAACCAGAACCTAAAAAGTGACATCTTAAGTACTCGGGGAAAACATCTGCTGGGATCTCTGTCACTTCTCTGCGTTTCAGTACAGTATTCTAGGTGTCAATCAATCCAAAGTAAATTCCTTTGATGCAGAGGGAACCTCTGGCTTAACTTTCTCACAAGTTATCTTTTATGAAACGTGGTTTGCCCACTATTTGCCACTTTATCGCTGCTTTTGTAATTTTGACTTAAAGCATCTCATTAACTTCCTGCACAGCATGAGTTGTGGCTTCTCTTTGTGTGTACCCCCTTTAAATTATAAGTGAGGAGATAATGATGTTATTGAAGACTCTGTGCAAGCATGACATTTTATTAGTTCTGCTCTATTGAGGGCAGTTGTATCTTATGTGTTCGTTGATTATCGATATGTTTCAGTAACTATGGACCAGTGGAAGTTAACTTGCCCTGTGCTGGGCAGGAAATCCGAGATCATATCTAATAAATGGGAGCGGACTATTTCTAAATGCTTAAGAAATTTAAAGCATTTGACTTGCTTATTTCTAACTTGAAACTTGGTGTCAGATAGCTCTGCCCCCTTAATGTGATTACTCATGATATTTTGTCAACAGCCATAGGTTAATTGAATTTGCAGTGCAATCTGCTGTAATAATCCTTGTCAGTTTGTTTTCTCTAGAAGATAATCTACACAGTAGTGTTTCTCTTTCTTTCCATGAACATTGAAGGGAGCATCTGACCATTTTTTCTGCTTCCCAGGTTAGCTAAAATGTTCTTCATTATTCCCTTCCCCCTTTCACAATCTTTTTACTGCATATACAGACTGAGTCATTTTCCTTTTCAAATATTCAGGTTGTTTGCTAGGTTTTTAAGTGGGCCATTGTGAGCTATTGATGCCAAGAATGCTCTTTTTTAGAATAGAAAATCACTGTGATAGGTAACTTATGACAAATGCATAGCTATTTTTTATAAGAATTTTAAATTAGGCTGAAAAGATAAGAGATTTGGGGAATATTGTTTCCCCTGCTCCCCTACTACTACATGCACCTTGTGAATCCCACCAGGTTAAGCCAGTTTGTGGGTTAGTTTTTACCACAAAACTCTTTGTGTTAGAAATGGACAGGTTTTCCAATTGGAATATTATGTTTGCTACTACTTAACCAAATACATTTTAAAAAACCCCAACTTTTTTTATCTCATATCAAAGTGTTTTGCAAATACTTCATTCCTCAAGACCTCAAGATACCAGTGGTCATAATTCACGATATAGTGGCAAGACAATATTGGGAGAAGANTCCCCCTTGCCCCATTGATCCCTCAGCTTTTATACTGAGCGTGATGCAGATGGGATGGAATATCCTGTTGGTCAGTTTTGGGTCACCCATCCTGTCCGCTCCTGCCTGTAGGTGTGACCCCTCTGCGCTTCTCCACTTCCAACCCTCTAATGGGAGAAACAGCGAAGTTGGCCGACCCTGGTTGTTACAGCAATNCTGGGCTGTTCTTTAAGCTTTTAGGGGAACTCCCTTGCTATACTCTGCTTCAAGTAGCTGTGGATATGGGGGCTTTTCCTCTCACGCTTGCCTCTTTGGTTGCTTATAGGGTGGAGTCGTGATTTTGGCCGGATTGGCCNTCCCTGGTATAACCAGGTCTTGTCACTCTGAGAGTGAACAGTTTATGAACAATACGCTGTTACTTTCAGGCTTTAGTCAGTTAGACGAGGCCCAGCTAAAAAGTAAAATTCCAAATTAGAAAATTGGTTCCATTTTACCTCAAACCAGGACAGGTGGCATTTAGAAAGATTAGGGAAAATTAAAACGATGGGATTCTTATCAGGATTTCACGAGTCTGTCAGCCACTGAACCAACTAATACAGTTTAATGTTGCTTCACGGAGCTTCAGTAGCAGCGGTGTAGCGGCTGTATGTTGTGTCAGGAAGGGCAGCACTGTGGGTTCATGTCCAGAAGGTCATACCTCATTCAAGACTCCAGACTTCCCTACTTATCTTGCCAAACTGCAAGTAGGATTTTCAAGCCTTGATTTTTATAACAAACATTTAAAAGTGATCTATGCCTAAGTATTTCTTTAGAAACAAACACAGGTTTTCTCAGTAGCTGAGCTGTAAGGCACAATTTTTAGTAGCTATTTTATCAGATATGTCTTCCAGAACACAGACAGCACTCAAGTTTGCTTTTGTGTTGAACCAGTCAAACAAGAAAACACCTCTCTCTAATCATTTTGCTTAACTATTGTTCTTGGTATATGGGAAAATGCCTTATATCAGCAAAATAGCTGGATACACATTATCCATTATATATTAACAAACCATGTTGTACACCTTACAAAAAAAAAAAGCCAAAAAAATCTCCCAAACCAAACAAAAAAACCCAGCAGTGCTTTTTCTGTAGCGTGTCTCTTACTGTTTCTGTGCCTGCTAATAATTTTGTTTTTCCCTTTTCTTGAGAAATGAGATTGTTTCCTTTTGATTGGATTGTCAGCCTTGACTATTTATTCTTTTGAACGTGTGGTTTGGTGACGGGAAGAGGGGATTTAGCACAAACCCATTGGTGTGCAGCAAAAAATAAATGAAAACTCCTTGGCTATGAACTTAAACCAACATGACATGACCAATTGGTCTTGTTGAAGTTGTTCTTAATACTGACCTTTTTCTTTACTTTGTATTATGGTAGCAGCTAGGAAGCCTAATAAGAAAATCAGAATCCTTTTGTTATGAGCAGCATAGAGCTGAGTTATGAGTCACTGACTTGGAGCTCTGGGCAGAACCCCACTTTCCTTTGCCTGAGGGAGCTGAAGCATGAGAAAGGAGGAGAAAAAGAAGGGATATAAAGCAGGATGAGGAGCAGAAGAGGTAGCTGTAATCTCTGCACACATGGAAGCTGTGAAAGGCTGCTGTGACTTTTGGAATGCAGAACGTTGAGAGGGATGGCTAGTTAGAAAACACAGCCTGGGTTGGAGGGGATTGCACTGGTTTGAAGCTAAACACAGATTTGTGTAAGTTGGAGGTACCAAGGAGTCTGGGGAGTAGAGGACAGCAGTGGGGGCTCTTATGCCTGGGTACTGGGCTGCTTGGAGACTGGCAGTTTGTGTCCGGTGGGAACAGTGAGAGGTGGTGTGAGGACACGTATACAGGAAGAGGAGCTAGTGCAAAATGTCCAAGCTAGTGCAAAAAACCACTGGCTTGGAAGGATGCAACAAAAATTGAGCGAAAACTGAAGTTCACAGCTTGGTGATTGCTTAGTCATTGTCAGCTGGAAATGCTTTGTACTAGACTGGCAGAGACAGGTCACAAGAAGGAATTTAAAAGCAGGTTTATCAGCCATAAGAATTCTTATTTTGTTCCTTTGTTCTTTTTTTCCACACACTGAAGAAAGCATGTATGTAACTTGAACGCAGGTGGAAAACCAAAAGTGGTGTTTGTCCACTTCCTGTAGAAAATGGGATTATCTGATCTCTTGTAGTTTAATTTACTCTTGCAATTTATAAGGCTCTCTTAAAAAAAACAAGCAAAAACAAAGAACCCCCCCCCCAAAAACAACAATGAACAGTGCTATATACAGTAACATCAAAGGGATGAGTCAGTATGTGCTGCATAGCCTGAAAAAGCGAATCAAAACCTTTGTAAAGAAAATGAACAAGAGAAAAAGGGTAGCAAGGAGACAGTGGACATCAGCTAGAAAGTGGAATGTGGTGGGAGGGAGAGTACTTTTCCTTTTCTGAAAGACTTTTCTGTGATTGAAGTAACTTTAAAAAAGAAAAAACACTTTCAGATGTCAATACTGAAACAAGGACATTATATCCTAGTTCCCTAACAAATAGGGAAAAAAAAAAAAAATCAGTTGAGTCTTGGAAAATACGCTGAAGCCTCAGCAATAGAGTGTTTACTTTAAGAAAACAGTTTCATATCCCCTAAATGACAATTCCAAGGAGTTTTTCTTTCAAAGGTTGGTTTTTTTTTTTAATTGGAGGCAGGTCATTAGCAATAAAGTGAAATAGCTTGCTGTTAATTTGAGCAAGGAGATCTTCATGCTGCTACTGTCTGACTGGACATTACGTTTATAAATAGTATTCACAATTAAGTTATTTTTTACATTATGTATATATGCTTTTCTTTGTGTATATTAGAGAAAGTGTCATATGACAGAGAGCTCAATCACCTTTGGTTCCTGTTTTTCTGTTGCTGTGTTCTCCTGCATGAGGACATAAGCTATAACTCTCTCACAACAAAGCGTATATATTCTCCTGCCTTTGAGCGATCATTCAAATGGAAGTAAAATAGAAACCTTGAAACTGATGGAGAAATCTGTGCTCATAAAAGCGCTTTATTTCTTTCTTCTGGGCTAATCTTTGATATATCTTGACGTGTCTGAACTTTTTAACTCAAAGGAATAAATATTGCCTCCTTCCTTTTATTTATTTTTGAAATTGCAAATACATCAGCTTTCCATTATTACTGAGTAGGCATCATCCATCATCTGCAGGATGAGTGGAACTGAGAGCCTTCTCAGTACAAACACAACAAAGTTGTATTCTTTTCAGGGATATCATAATATATCCTCTCCAGTATTTCCTCCCTCAGACGCTCCTAAGTGAAGTCAGGCCCAAGAGATTAAGAGATCTTACTTTCAAAGAGTCCAAATTGTTTGAAAAAAGCTCTCTTGCCTTTGGAGACTGGAGCGACACTTAATTAAAGATTTGTGGCTGTGAAGAAGAAAAAGGAAAAAAAAACCAAACCCCTGAGTTCTTTTCAGTCGCTGCCTGGCTAAGTGTGAGAGCTTGAGAGCACGCTGAGTATTGCATGATTCAAAAAGAAATTAGATTCTGATGTGGAAGTAGATGTCTGCGTGAAGGACTGTGCTCTGCCATTCATTTCCCAGGGTACGTTATGAACATACCACTGAGGCCCTGAAACAGTCTCTTCCAGTTTGAAGCACACTGTGTACCATGAGATTATCTGTCTTCTATGGAACATAAAAACTATTGTGGATTAGTACTGTGACAAACTCCGTAGTAAATGCCTAGTTTTCAAAGTCTCTTCTTGTAGTGGATTTTTGAAATTTGGAGGCTCTTTAATATATGGATTTTCAGGCTCCGAGGAGTCTCTTAAATGAAAGTCCGATGGCTCTGACATGCGGTAGTGAGCCAGTAGTCAGCAATGAAAACGTGCTTCTCCCATGCTGGTAGTACTGAATGCAATGATCATTCAAGTTTAGGAGGTGTATGAGTTACAATTCAAATGTATAAAAACCATAAAACCCATATGCTCTAAAGTTACAGTTTTGCGTGTAGATACTCATTGTGGGTGTTACTGTATATATATGAAATCACAAAACCAAAATTAAACTGTTTTTTCTATGAGCAGATTAGATTTAAGGGCATCATCCAGCAAATTACCGTCTTAAACATGAAAAGCAAACTGAATTCCAAATAACAGATGAACAGCTATCAAAATTAATTCAATTTAGAAAGTCATACCTGTAGCTAAATTGGAGGCTTAGTTGTTAAGGCTGAAGATGACTGGCTGGGTTGGTTTGGTTTTTCAGATCATGTCAACATTCCAATTATGATTCAGAGACAAACATGTTATGTGCTTATCTTCTAGTACCTCCCCAAAAAATCAATTCAGAGTAAAATCTAAGTTGAAAAATCATGATCTTTCCTTGAGTAGCAGTTTACCTGCTTAATCCATGTATCATAATGAAATTTGGCGTGGCTTTTTTGGGTAGAAAGCCTGTCCCATCGTTATGAGCCAAACCTCTTGGTTCCTGAGTGTTCTTAGCACTACCCTGTTCCAGAAAAACTGTCTGTATTACAAAAAAACGTAACGGACAAAGTTAGAATGGAATATGAATTTATGGAGATTAACATTTATATCTTCACCTGCTAATTTTGACTGCTAGAGTGCATGGAAAAAAGCTGAATGAGAGTGTTTATGTTGTGCAAACTTTTTTTCACATCAGATCAAAAAAACCCTACCATTTGTTGATCACTAAGCCCCATCTCTCCACCCACTACAGTCGAGAGGTTATTTGCCACAAATGGATTGTTTGGCCTTTCCATGAAACATGAAATATGGAAGGAAATACTGAGAACATTTTGTGAACTGATAAATGGTGACTCTCAGCCATTCTATCCTTTCTGTCTGAAAGAAGGCTGATAAGAAGCTTTCTGTAATCATTCTTGCTGTTATCATCAGTTTGTTCAAATTAGCTTTTTCTTCTCCTGTAGTTGTCATCGTTCACTGACAAACCTGCTTCATCACACACAGAGCTCTCAGCAGACCAGTGAATGTTTTGCTATATTCAGAGGCCAGTACAAGATTGAGGGCTTAGTCTGTGATCCTTACTGATATAATTTCCCTTTCGATATTCTGTGGGTCAAAAAATTCTGTTTAAAAATTCTGCCCGTACATTCTATGTTGCTTTTGTCCTAAACATTGTAGAATAAGGGCCAGCTCTGTAGGATTATGATTTTCTGTTGTGTGGCATGGCTTTATTGTCCTTTGAATAAAGGTTATAAATCCTCTACTTGCAGTTCCTATTGTAATGCAATCTTATGATGACGGATGACTGGCTGGTATAAAGTATATAGGCAAAAGCATCTACAGCTCTTCAACAGTGTGTTTTAGTGGAAGGACGGACAGAGGAGAGGATTAGGTTATAGCAGCAGTACACAGTAAGCTATCAAGATCTTCAGCCTCATGCTTTTCTCACGTATAATAAATCTGTCTCATCATATTCTTAAGTGGACTAAACTGAAGTCTTCAGTGGCTCTGATGTTAAGGATAAAGGATCCTGGACTACAAATGCCACTTCTCAATGGGTTTCCTCAAAGACACGTGTTCTCAGAGGGCTGGTTAAACGTGCAAATCTCTATCGAGATCCAGTTATCCACCCCTGCAGAGCCCTTTCCAGATGCCTGTTGTCTTAGTGAAACCACATAGTTCGTATCTGTATTTCCTTAGCTATACGCACTTAAATAAGGCTTTTTTTAACTATGGCTGCATATTTGTTGATACCTTCACCGACTTTCTCATGTCCCTGGGGAACTGGTGCACGTGACTTAGTGTTGCAACAAGTTACTTGGGAGGCTTTAGTGTTGTCCCATCTAGGTGGGGTATCTCTATTATTCTTCCAGAAGATACAATGTGGGTCCTTCACGATCAAGCACGCTTTCCCATATCTGCACTGCATGCTAAACTACTTTTTTGCTTACTACTGGTTGCTGAAACATCCTTTTCTGATGCTTGGGCAACAGCTCTCAGGCCAGCTCATTCAGCTTCTGTAAGAGTGTGCTCTGTTACACGTCTACAGAGAACACGCTGCAAGTAAGCCAGCACTGCTTGAGGCCCTTGGTACATAGTTCCCTAGGCTTTTGAACGTTTATCCAGTTAACTGCAGAATCATTCATCCTGCATTCAGGCCAGGTGAAAGCTGCGTGTGTATACCTTCCATAGTACTTTGTAGTCATACATGTAAAGAAAAGACAGACATGAAGAAACAGAAGAGTTATGCTTAATCTGGTTGCACAGAGTTTGAATTGGAAGTGCATGTCCATATGTCTGTCTAGACAGACTTGTAGATGTATTCCTCATGCTTCCAGGAAGACAGAGTCTTTGCCGAGATACGCCTTACTCTTCAAATGTGTTCATTCAAGCAAACTCTCCTCCTGGTGTAATGTGCTATCTTTAATAAAAATCTGCCTTATCCATTCCCGTGGGCATTTTGGGCTGGAGGGAGTAGTTTGATGAGACCAGTAGAGCCAGACTAAGCAGTTGCCGTCATGGAAAGGATAGATGTGCCATCAGATAGATATCTCATGCTCCTGGATTACCGAACACGGATCTTCCTGTTGGGTCAGTCGACATCTTCACTTGTCGGATTCTGTGGTTCAGTGATTGTATTCAGTAATCTGTCAGAGAGGAGGGGCATTGTAAAATAAGGAGAAATTAGTTTTCTTCTAGGTTAGCTAATTTAATCAGCTTTACTAGTCACTCGGGCAAATACCAAACCAAGCATGAAAGTGGAGACACACTGATGGAGGAGGAGGGAAAAATGGGAGGGTGCGGTTTTACTGCAGTCAAGCTTATCTTACGGCTCATTGCTAATGAAAAATGTTGTTGCTCCTCTTAAGCCTACCTCTTTGCTGCTGCCTTGTATGTCGTGGCACTCCTCTGCCTGCACAGTGAGCTGGTTCAGGCAGTGAAAGAGAAAACTTTATTTTGCAGCACAACTATTTATTTTTTTTAGTCATTTAACTCACTGAGCCAGCTTGCTATTAGGGCAGATAAGCAAAACAAGAAGCAGCAGGCTAGGAGTAATGTGATGAAGGACAACTCCTCTTTGGTGCTGATTAGGGGTTAGCTCAACTCAGCAGCAAGGCCAGAGTGTTTGACAAAGGGACCAGAACCACGCTGGTAAGCTGCATGGTCCTCTCCCTCCCTTGTGCTGCCAGTGGTGCGACCTGAGGGTAAATGGTGTGCCCCTCGCCCCCCAGTTAGTTTTCAGCCATAATAGTGCCCAGTGAACTGTCTGTGCTGGTCACCAGGCTGTTACTGCAATCCCAAGGCAGAGAGCTAAGCAGGGTGATCCAAGGCAGCACTAGAACATCCCTTTCCGTTGTGCGGCACAGCTGGATCAGCTGCAGCCAGCCATGAAGATGCATCCTCGTATCCGCTGTCTGCCTCATTGCAAAGAGTTTCTTCTCTCCCTGGAAGTACAAACTCCCTACAGTAGGGAACACACCTGAGGTAACAGTCTCTTTCAGCTGCCTGTAATTGCCTCATTACCACCTCTTAACTTGGACTAGATATTGGCCTGTTTAACCACTTCAGTGAGACGATGGTTTAGAGGCAATTCATCTGCAATATTTGTCTTCCAAGGACTATATAACATCCACTTTAACAAGATGAATGCTCTTGATTTTGTAGTAACAACTAAGTGTATTCCTGTAGAATATCAACCCTCTTGCTGTTTTACTAGCTGTTCATTTGGGAGTGAATGAATGAGTTGCAAGGCAGCAATGTAAATCCCTAATATCACATTATTGTCCTTTTTTTCCATGGAATCCAACTTTTGTTGCAGTCATGGAGACTACAGTTATTGTGCACATTTGCCATTAAAAAAAATGGGTTTTTTCAGCAGTCTGGGGATTTCTTTTTATGAAGTCTCATTCTTCAGTAGGATGGTTTCATTCTGTCAGATACTAAAATACAAATGTTCCAATATTGTTATGGTGTTATACTGCAGCTAAGTTTTTATTTACTAAAACATTTGTGCATGAGATCTTAAAACAGTTTCACTGGTGTATATCAGAGTTCACTGTAGGCTGGATATTCTTTGTTTTACTGGGCATCAAAGCAGGTTTTCTCTATAGAACTCTGAGGAACTGGAGGGACTTAGCAGGATTTTTTGTCAATGTGAAATCCCTTGAGAAGGACAAAACTTTGAACCTCAGCGAAAACTTAAGACTTCGTGTGCAATTGGTTCACTTAGAGACAGGATATTAAGTTGACTGGATTATCTGGGAAGTCTGTGTTACAGCAGTATGAAAAGTAGAATTTAATTGGCTCATCTGTCACTTTGCATTAAGAGACAGGGAAGTTTTCCTTAAACCAAAACAGAGAGTTTTGTCAGAGAGTATGCTAATTTATTTTTTTTTTTAAGATATAAAAGCTTTTATTTCACACATCAGTAAGGATTCTGGTTTTTCAGCATAGCTAATAGATGATGCTTGTAATAGTAATCCAGTTGATATAACAAGTATATTACATACCCAATCTAGCCTTGCTGCTTTTTCTTTCTCCTAGCCTCTAAACCTACTGCAAAACAGTAGGGAAGTAGGAAAAGAAAGGGAGTCTTTCAGTCCCAGTTCCAAGCTAAGTCAATAATAAGACTGGTACAGAGTGAGTAAGCTGAGGCAGTTCATGTTTGAGAAGTGCACTGCTGTTAGCGAGTGTGATATTTTAGGAGGTTGATAAGGAGAATGCAGTTTCATTCTTCACAAACCCAGAAGTTAACGTTTCAGTTAACTGTAGTTGTCCTCTGGTAGTGACAAGCTTCTGCAGAGCAACACATCAGGAATGTTATTTCCGAATTGACAGGGAAATTCCTGATATTGAAGTTTATTGTACTTGTTCAAACAGCATCATTTTTATTCTGTGAGAAGTTCCAGGCTTTTAAGGAGGATGGAAAACTTTCCACTTTAAGAAAAAGTAACTTTTTTTTTGTAAAAAGAAAAAAAAACCCAAGAATTTATTTTATAATTAAATAGTAATTGGAAAAAAACACTATTGAAAATAAGACTGAGTTTGAAAGCTTAGCACAGGGTCTTTTGACTCGGCTCTGACTTGCCGTTCCAAGAAGTCTGTAGAAGTTGGGGTTTGTGAGCTCCATTGTCAAGAACCTAATGTTCTTAATATCGTTGGCTCCATGGCAGTGTAGTACAAGCACCTCTGCAACAAACATCTGAGCTTTCCAGCAGCCCCTAAGGAAAGCTAGTGAAACACTAGCCATAGTCCTGTCAGTTTTCTGCATGTATTTAGTTAGAAATTCCTCAAAAACAGTATGTTAAAATGTCCATGAACTAGCATTTTTCTACTGCAACCTATTAATCTGGAGAATTCTTTATAGGTTCTTAATATTTAGTACATATTTGGCCCTTTCCATAACTGTACCTCTTGTGGCCACTGCTGTTGTTCAAGGAAGAGCTTATAGCAATTGTCAGGGAGACCTTGCCCTCAGGTGTTAAACTTTTGTTTCAGGAGGTGAAGAATTTACATTGTATGTTTGATCTTGCAGGAATTCTTAAATGGGTGAAGCTGATAGATAACTTTGAGGCTGAGTACGAGTATGTCACCAATGAAGGAACAGTGTTCACTTTCAAGACAAACCGCCATTCTCCAAATTACCGGTTAATCAACATTGACTTCAGCGACCCAGAGGAATCCAAATGGAAAGTTCTCGTCCCTGAACATGAAAGAGATGTTCTAGGTAAGAGTTCATGTCAAGTAAAAGACTTTCAATTCTACTTTTTTCAAACTAATTCAGTAAATAGTCTATTGAACGATCTGTACAGACCTTCTTTGTTTCTTCCTGTGTCTAAACTTTGTTTAGGAATTGCAATTAAAAGACTTGAGACTCAAGAGATCCAGGATCCATTTCTCTCTCTGCCTCTCTCTTTCTCTCTCTCTCTTTTTCTTTCTCTCTCTCATTCTAACGTCCTGTGTGGCCATAGTGAAGTTGCTTCATCTGTCCTCATTTTAGTTCTGTGTTTGTAGGAAATGAGGGGAAAGTATTTTCCTGCTTCATGTCAGTGCATTAAACATTTACTAGACAGTCAGGGATTACAGCAAGAGGGACTTTGTAAGCAGAAAGAAGGGAAAGAGTAAACCTGGCAGTAGTGCAAGCATTGTTGAAACAGAGTTGGTCAGAGTTTGAGACAGGATTTTCTGTTGTTCCTGGGATAAGAAGAGTAGACAACACTTGGAAAAAAGCCTCGGGGAAAGTTGAAGGGCATGTAATTCTTTTAAGTATAAAAGCGAGTTCAAAACATTAATCTTTGGGTTTGATATAATTGCAATAAAGGTGTATTTTTTTAATCCCATGATTTTTGGGAAAGTTCTTTTAAAACTTAGAATTAGTTTCAGGTAATACAGAAAAACCTCCTCTGAGCTGTTTTTTGACAGATGCTTTGTCTACATTTGTATAGTCTGTTTTCCATACAGTACAAAATACAATGATGATTTATCTGACTACCATAATTATAGCTATTCAAGAAGACTGGGCTTTTTTTTTTTTAATTAAACCATCTTTATACAAATCCATTCATGTTTGCTACTTTTTCAGTGAAGAGCTGCTTTGTAGAATGAGGAGAATTCTCCTTGTGTATGTGATTTGATATGTAAATACAGTGACTTCTGCCTTTCCTCACTGAGACAAACTTATTTGACTACTGTTTCAAATTCCTCTTAAGATCTTGCTTTTCAAAATACCTAAAATAAAAAATTTCTGTCTGCATTTCACAGTGTGCCCTGCATGATTTCTGACACAGTCTAGACAAGGTATGTCACCAGTGTGACATAAATGGTGCTCTGAGCACACCCAGAATTGTAGTGACGGTGCAAAGGACCAGTGTCTAGAATATTGCAAGAATTTTGGTAAACAAATTTCTACAAAAGTAGAGAATTAGAGCGTGGTGAGACACAAATCTTTTTCTTAAGATTGGGAACTCTTTGAATCATCTTAAATGCATCTTACATGAAATACCTTTCAACTCCTAAGCAGGGAATAAATAATAAGTGTGAGTGAAAAATTGCTTGCAAGTCTTAATTTCTGATCATGTGCAAATTTGCTTGACAGCCTGTGAAGCCATGCTTAAGTTATGAGGAACTCCAATTTATGAAGTGGGACCAAGTTGAAGAATTGACTTAGAGATGGTGAATGTTCAAATAGAATGGGACAGAAACGTGTGATTGACATGAAGTGTGGTTACCATGTATGGATTTACCTCAGATGTGGTTGAGGCAGCCAAAGGAGCATTGACCGGTGGCAATATAGGCACTGGCTATATATTCCTTCCCAGTAAGATAAAGGCCACATCTGCTCTTCACTACATTGCAGTATTTAGCTTAACTCTATTTTGGTTTCATTCTAAAGGCAAAGTTGTGCTATGTTTATGTTTGTGCACGTAAAAAAAAAATTTGATGGATGGAACACTCCTTTAATGGCTTATACATGACAGCGTTGACTCTACAAACATAACAAGAACTGCATTTAGAAAACTGAAAGTTCAGATAAATGGGTTTGCTATGGGCAATGGCCTTCAGTCTGTAAACACAACAGGCATTCAGCTCCTAAGCACTTAAAGGCAAACATAATTTGTCATATGAAACCATCAGAGTAACTTTCAGGAGTCTGTTGCGTGTCATTAGGCTTCTACTGTATTTGAATGTGAAGCCAGAGTAGGCAATCCTATGTCCACTGCTCTCTCTGGCTCTTTGGAGAAGTATGTAAAGAATTGGATTACATTAACCAATGAAAGTGTCTCCATAAGATGAGTTACAAGTAGATCTTAGTGCTACAGTAAAGTAAGTTTGAATTGTTCAGTTGCTTCTTTGTGTCAGTCACTTGCAAATTAATGTTGTATCATCAGCGCCACGATAAGGGAATTTTATCAGGAGATTGTAGCCCGGGATAAATTTAAAAACCACTCCCTCGTTTGATGAAGCCAGCAAGCAAGCCAGTCTCTATGTCATGTTGTTTTAATCATTCCAAGATTTGGTTTAGAAAGACATAAATATAGCAGAAGGCAATTAATAATTCATTGTCTTGAAAACCTTGCAGTCAAGTGAATTTGATTTTATGTGATCCAGAGATGACAATGTAATGAAAAGCCTTTTCAGAAGCTAGGACAGCAGTGATTCAAAGGGTAAATGAGTGTTGCTGCTTGTCCAATTTTACATACATGTAGGAGAGACTCTTTACCAAGATGTAATTAGCTGTATTAGAATTGCTTTATAAACATTACAGTCAGTGATGCTCTAGGTCACAAATGTGTTTTACTGGCAAATATATATATTCAGTTTAGAAGTCTCTTACTGTGGTGTGATCTGCCAGTAGCCATAGCCCTCTTCATTTCTGTATGTTAACTTAGATTCACTTTCATAAAAACTGCAGCATGCACGTATAGATTTATTTATGTATAATAAATTCAAGATTAAGAATTATGAAGCTCTGCCAGTGTTCATCAATAGCAAAAAGAGAAATTCCACAAAGTATCATAATGCATTCTTAGGGAAGATGCTGTAGGTAATATAATATACCCAAGAAATAAACACATATGCCTACAAGGCGGTGTGAATGTTGCTTGGTTTCTTCAAAATAGACTTTTTTATTGGCTTTGACCTTTTTGTTTTCAGAACTGTTTATAAATGAGATAATTTGGGAAATACAGGGAAAAAAGCAAACAAATTCCTGCAATGAGGTTGTACACACACCACATTTTACAACTCTCAGTAGGCATTTCACCCAGAGTTGAGGTAAATTTAGATCTCTACTCTGTGAGCTGAGGGGAAGAAATAAATGACAGCTATTTTAAAATTAAATTTAATGCAGGGCCTCAGAACATATTGGAGTGTGATGAGATTCATTTCCTTCCCTTTGGAGTTTGTTTATAAAGTGTTACTTTTAATTTTCAGGGACTCTAAAGTAGAACCATAGGAGAGATTCACGTCTAATGTTGAACTAGGGCTTAAATGACCACATAGCTGCAAGTAGGTGTGCTGAATTAGTTAAAAGGCAGCTATGAAACTGTAAGTAAAGACTGATCATTACAGATGCTGCAACCCTAGTTCTAAGGCAGAGGATCAACCTGCTGTCTTTGGAAGGTTAAATAATTAATTTTGAGAACTGTGACACCCCCCACCCCAACCCCAAAAGCACCTAATACTGGTAGAGCAGGGCAACTTGAGAGTAGCAGTTATATCCAGCCCTGTACTTGTGGCAACGAAAAAAAAAACAGAATAGATCTCCTGAGTAAGAGGGGTGAGAAATAAGACATATTGCTGAATGTGCCGTAGATGAGGTGAGTGGTCTTGAACAGTTTCTTGAATCTCAGTTGGCCATTTAACAAGCAGGGGCAAAGCTTCTGGACCTTGCACCCATCTGCACACCTAAACTCAGTGCATGTAAAATGCTTCCCTTCCCTTGGCTGGAAAGTGCCCTCCAAGTCAAAAATGGTATTTTTCTTCATACCTTTAACCTGCTAGTGTATTCACAAACACTTAAGAGTTTAGGGAGGGGAGTTACTGCAACTGAAATGTATCTTTTGGCACTGTAGTCAAACCAGGAGGGAAAGTCTGGAATGAGTACCAGGAAATTGTTGATCCCGAATGACAAGGATGTGCATGGGTGTGAGTAATCCCTCACATTCAGCTCGGTTGTCAGGAACCTTGTGTGCTCCATTACACTGTGGTGTTTCTCAGAGTACCCATAGCTTTACACGTTGGGCGTTCCGCTTGCGAAGTGAGTGCCTGAAGGATTGTGTGGCTGTTCCAAGGAGCTGTCTGTCATGTGACCTTGTGCGTAGAGCCCAGAGGAAGCACCCTGTGGAGACGGCTACTGCAGAAGTGTGGCAGAGAGGAGGAAATTGGCTGCAATGCAAATGACCAGATTGATAAGCTTCTACTGTGAAATGGNCCAGCTGGGATGTGGCTTAGCTCCAGCGTTACCCAGCAACAAAAAGCACCCCCTAAGATCTGGGCAAGGCAGATACAGTCCCTCAGTCACTGGGGACATGGGGAGAGGACAAGTGCATGTCCCTGACTGAAAGTTTTATTCTGCTCCCCTGGTAGGGCTTTTGTGGCTCTGTTTAGCATGGAAAACCTGCATCAGTCACAGATGACTAAAGCCTGTAGGTTACTTAAGGAAGCGTTACTCCTGATGTTTGCAGCTTCAGAAGAGCTTTGCTGCCCACACACTCTCTCGTTTGTATGTCTCGTACTGATAGGATGTGGGGTATAAAATTCTCGTCTTGTTGAAATTGGTTGGAGCTTTTCCATTAACTTAAACATGGCAGGCTGTCACTGAGGATGGTGTCTCAGAGAGAAGACATATGCCTCTTCATATGTTGCGAGGGCTCATCAATGTTTACTCACATGTTTCGGAATGATTCACGTTTTATTCTGTAAATTGCTCATGCTTTGCTTGCAAGTCTACCCATAAGTAGCCTTGAGTAGTAGTTATGGGTCATTTTAATTGAGATCAGCATTAATACCTGTTAATCTGCAGACGCTGAAGTTTATGGTCACTGTTTGCGATGACCAAAGAAACCAAAATGACCATCCAGGTCTATTTTACAGCTAAAGCTTTGACAGTCCATTAAGATATATTCATTATTTGTTGAGTGGACGCACCAGCACATTGTACAGCAAGTCAGCCAGCAGTTTCTGCTGAAGACTTATGGCTACCTACCTCTCCTAGCTTGGTGTGTTCTCCATCGACATTTCAGCATGTATCTGTCAAAGCACGTTTGTACAGTTGGACACAACATGCTGTAGCTACTGCTGCAGAAATGAAATGTAAGTAAGGTTAGTGGCACAGATGTTTGGTGTGAGGGTTCAACCTTTTTTTTCCTGAAACTGTTTCAAAAGTTGTTCACAGCAACATTACTGGTGCTGCGTTAGTGGCATGCCCTTGCTACTAATGAAAGCTGTCAAAACAAAAGAGTTTTTGGAAAGTAGCAGTATATGAATTTCTAAAAGGCTGAACTAGAACTTCTAGAGATGATTGAGCTCGGTTTTCTAGTGTAATTTCTGTAGCTTAAATCTAGCTATTGAAGAATTGTGCGTAAGCTATTGTAGTCAATAAGGTGGTCACTGTCATCTTCAGAGAGAAACGGGCAGAACCAAGGATGATTCTTCATGCCTGCTTTCAGTACCTGCAGGTGCCCCCAAGTGTGCCCATCTCTCTGATGCCTGAGCCAAAAGGCTCACGTTGGAAAAGGCAAAGTCTGTTTATTGGTTAGTAAAATCAGTCCTTTGACTGATGGGTATTGTAAGTGGGTGGATTGTAAGCATGCTGGAGAACAGTTCATAAATTTAGGTGCAACTGTGAGAATAGCTGCTCTGTTCATTGGTATTAACTGAAAATAAACTGTCCCTATACAACAGAGAGGTATCGGATAGCTAACTTTTTTAAAAAAACACTTGTGTGAGTAAAACTACTCAGCAAGCAATTCACAGTCTCCCAGAACAGGATATCCAAAATAATTGAGTGAACTGCATTCTAAAGGTGCTTATTTCTGCCCATTTTTCTGTAAAGGGAGCCTACAGCAACAGTGTCAGGCTTAGCTTTTAGACACATGAGGCTTGCAAGCACACAACCTGAAAAGCTTGCAGGAAGTAGAGAGGCATGCAGGATGTGTTCTGCAAAGCATGAGCAAAACCAAGGAGGCTGACTGCTAGTGCAACGAGCTCAACCCTGTCTGCAGTTCTCAGTGCTGAGCATGGGAGTAAGAGAGACTCAGCTTGTAGCTTGCAGTCAAAAAATAGCTCTTGTTAATAATTCAGCATTGTTTTTAGCTTGCTATGTATATGTGTGTTGGTTCTTAGTGTCTTTTTTTTCTTATGCTCTTTCAAGTCTGCTTCAGTGTTTTGCTCTGTTTTGATTTTTTGCATTTCTTTGTAGCTTCCATTACTGTAAGTTTTGGAGGCAGTTAGCGATGCACCAAAACCTGTTATAATACAGGTATTACACGCAGAAGCTGTGTTCCTAAATCTCATGGAATGTTTTAAAAATACCTTGCGTTGTCTTCACATCTTTCCTCCTCACCTTACTGAGAGCATCTAATTTGTAAACCAAAGAGGTGATGGAAAGTTAATATTGCTGCTTCCTAGGCAAGTTCTTCAATAGCAGGAATCCCCACGTAAATCTTACCCCTGGGCAATTGAGTCTTTTTAATAAAAGAGTAATATTTCTTCATAATATGGAAGTTGAAGTAATAATATACTTTGACTTTTAATGAAAACATCCATTAAGCTGCAGTGCTTCATCAAATGATTAGTGAGGAATTAAGTCATCGCAATTTAATTTTAAAATAAAGATTGCTGAAGTAGTATTCTTGCTGAGGCAAAGCTATGTATTACATACACTTGAAGTTGACCTGAGAGTGTCTGTAATCCATTTTGTGAAACTTTAGGTGTCAGGAAATTTTGAGAGTAAAACTGGACATTTTAGTTAGAGAAGTTACTGGGAATATCAGTGGAGTTCAAGGGATCTCATACTTATTGCAGAGTGGTTAATTCTGCAGGCAAAAATAGTATGTTACTGTAGGGATGCTATTTTTTGATGCATATTTTGTGTTAATAAACCAGTAACACATGAATGTTGGCAGATTTGTGCAATGACAGTGTAATGAATATTTTAAATGCATATTCTCATCGTTCATAGAATAATTTGGGTTGGAAGAGACCTTTAAAGGTCATTTAGTCCAGCCTCCCCTGCAACAAGCAGGGAAGTCCAATTAAAAAAAATAGCGTTCCATGAAAAAGTTCACGCATGTCTGGTAATTCTTCTGAGGAACAACCTGAGAATGTGAAAGGTTCTGTGAAGCAGAAGCTCTGGTTCTTGCACAGCTGTGAAGCTGAGGTGGGCAGCTCTGGAGTGGCCCAGGACTGACAAGAGAGGGATAAAGGAAATGGACCTCTGCAGAGCCCTTTGTTCCCTGGTCCTTTTGCCAGATTGAGTTCACTGTGATGCATCCTCTTCCTACTACCTTACAGTCTCAAGAATGCTGCTTAGCAACGTTACCATCTTGAATAAACAAGATTTTTTTGAAATTGGTGTGTCGAGGATATCACCGCAGAACAGCCCTTCTCTTACACCCGCTAGAGCTTGCTTACAAACATAGCCTTCTGAATGCTTAGGCAATTAAAACACGATGAATAATAACCTCTAGGTTCTGTACTTTAATGTGCAATACACATTCAATAGCAGGAATCCCCACTTAAGTCTTACCCTTACCTTACTTAAAGGATCACATTTTTGTTCTTACTAGTTTAGCTTGAGACTAAATCATAATGATTGTTTTGATTTTCATGCATTTCCATAAGCATTGCTGGCAAAGATAAATGTTTGTTTGGGCTTTGCATTGAAATAAGTGACATTTAAGAGCAGTATTGCTTTACAAGCACCACAAGTGCATAAGCATCTTGGTTAAGCAATTATTTTTTTCCTGTGTCTGCATAGATTAGCTTCAAGCAACAGAGGTATTGTGTTTCCAAAGAGTGTCAGCCTTTACTTCTGGGTTCACTTTATACTTTCAGAAGGCAGGTGACTTCTAAATAGCTAAGAGTTAAATTCAATGCATGTCAGAAATTTTGGTGCATGTATTTAGGTATGCTGAAGAATTTTAGAATCAGATTATCATAGAATCTTCATGGTTGGAAAGGACCTTTGAGATCATCGAGTCCAACCATACACACATGAAAAACCCACCCCTACAATCTCTGCCACTAGAGCATACCCTGAAGTGACAAATCTACACGTTTCTTAAATACCTCTAGGGATGGTGACTCAACCACCTCCCTGGGCAGCCTGTTCCAGTGCCTGACCACTCTCTCAGTAAAGTAATTCTGTCTGTAGTTCTGTCAGTAAAGTAATAATGTCTGATTGTTTTCTTAAACTTTTTTTTACTGTATTTTCTATGGCTTTGTTTTAATTTTCCACGCTCTGCAGAATGGGTTGCTTGTGTGAGGTCCAACTTCCTGGTTTTGTGCTACCTGCACGATGTGAAGAACATCCTGCAACTTCATGACCTAGCTACTGGTGCACATCTCAAGACTTTCCCCCTAGAGGTTGGCAGTATTGTGGGATATAGTGGCCAAAAGAAGGACACCGAAATATTCTATCAGTTTACTTCCTTTTTATCTCCAGGTAAGATTGGGTTTTTCCCTTACTTATTGTTCCTGGTAAAAATACCTTTCTCATTTTCTGTTGTTTAGTAGTTATTAGGTAGTTCTGGGATGCAGATTAAACTGTTTCTTCCCATGTAGTAAGTAGTGGTTGTACACTTCGAAATGTACCAGTCCTTGATCCATGAAGCCTAAATGATATGCCTACTAGTATTCGAGAGATCTGCATTGAGAAATTATGCAAGACTGGTGTGTTGCATTCTCACAACTCTTGCTTCATAAAGCAAGGTATAAGTTTACAAATCCTGATGAAGAAAATTGTTGATGTGATTAAATAATGTGATTTTCATCACCGTTTTGTAGAACATTAATAAAAGTCACAAAAATTCTTTCTCTGGCAGCTCTGTCATTTATTTATGCATAGGCTTATTGGAGCATCCTTACTATCTATGCTGACAACCCTTGGTGGTGTTGGATTGCTGTGGGAATCCTCTTTCTACAATCCTGCAAAGCCAGAACTGTCCACAGCATTTGCTTTGCCTTTCTTTGCCTTTCTTTGCCTTTCTTTGCCTTTCTTTGCCTTTCTTTGCCTTTCTTTGCCTTTCTTTGCCTTTCTTTGCCTTTCTTTGCCTGCCTTTCTTTGCCTGCCTTTCTTTGCCTTTCTTTCTTTCCCAAGCAATCAATAGATACTACAGGACAGGATTCAAATATGGAGAGGGGAGACATGCGTCAGAATCTTTATCTTCTTCCATGATTGTGAGTGATCCTAAGATGATCAAAAATGTTCTTACAGCATCCGATGTGTGTTTTTGTTTTGTTTCAGTTAGAGCACAGCCACATTGCAAAATGGCTGTATAAGAGTTTTCTAGGTTGGCTGGTTTTGCTAGAAAGGATTGTGTCAAATTATCAAAATAATGTTTCAAGCTTAGCAGATAAAAAGTGTGATGAATTTCCTGGTTTTATCTTACTGTTTACATGACTAGAAAAAAGATACATTATGTTTCCAGTTCCTCTTTTAAACAACATTCAGATCCTTGCAGCCTTTGCAACTGGAGAGGAGATTGCAGACACTCTTGTGTTTACCACTGACTTCATCCCAACTTAATGGTTCAGGTAGTTCACTTGCTCACATCCCACCTTGTGGGCCAGAAGTTGCCAGTCTTATAAGCCCACACCATCTCAGAGTCTCTGCAGCTGCTAAACATACGGAGGGGAGGAGCGCAGAGCTCTGTTTTAGCCCGTGGCTTGCAAGCCAGCAATGGCTGCTCTCACTGCCTGCTGCTTGCTTAGGCAGATTTTTGTTCTCCTTTTCATCCATGTGCTTAGCGTCTACAGAGTATTTGCCATGGCATAGCTCTGTCCTAATGAGAAACGCAACCTGGAATCTAGAAGGAGGAGGAAGGGAAGAAACGGAGGTAGACAGTATGGCAATAAGGAGAGGGTAGGGAAAGCAGACCAGAGAGGTAATTTTTAGGTAGGTGTGTGGAAATGTTTTAGTTTGCACGGAGCCTCCGTTTGCCTATCAGTGGAATAACTGGACAAAAGGTATGGGGCTGGTCCTTGATTAACATCGTTCTTCCTACTTTACTATTAGAAATCAGTATAATTTGCACTTGTATTAAGTCGCACTTTTTTTTTTTCCTAATGAGAAACAAATTAACATACTGATGTTTAATAGCTACAACAAAAGTAATAGTAATCATATATATGAAATAATGAATAAAGCAGTTTTAAAACCGTAGACGCTGACGCCATAGAAGTAATTTTTGCTATTCCCTGAAAAAAATGGTTAGCCATGCTGTCCACTCCATTCAGACACTGAGGTGACCGCTCTTGTGTTTTGTATTTATTTAGCACCCAGCAAAAGCATGCAGCCCCCAACATTACTTTTTTTTTTTATATTAGCTGCCATGCTGCTAAAAATAGAAAAAGAGATGCAGCACCAGGGCTTCAATTGCATGTTACTGTAATATTAGGCTGATTGACTCCCGAAATGCGGTCTGTGACTGTGCTTATACTACATGATATGGTTCCCTAAAATGCAGCTATTCTGCCCGCGTTGTGTGTAATGTTTGCCAATAGATTATCCAGCTTGGGCAGCTGTATAGATGTCAAATGACTGACTGCTCTGCCTGTTACCGCCTGGTGTGCTTTCCTTTGTGCTTTCGCATCACTTTCTGGATCCTAATCTTTAAGGGAAGTGCTGCTTTAATGCTTGTTTGTACCTGTCACCCTGCATTAGGCTTGCTAGTCACCTTGTGACAAATGAAGAAAAAAAATTCCCAGCAGATTAGAGTACTCCTACTTTTATTCCCCTATTAATTCACCATTACAGAAGAAGGCTTTGTCAGTTATTAGAAATGTTGGGTTTCATCTGTGTTCCTTTGCCAATCTGTATCTTTCTGATTTTCCACAGTCTATAAAAGTGATTTAATGAGGCAATTCCCTTGTATCAGATATGTTTCTTCATTGTTTCACCTTTCAGTATAATTTTTTATAGCTATAACCTCTGTAATAATTGCTGCTGGTTTCCTGAAAGTATCTAAAATATACACAACGCAGCAGTATGTCAATCAAGTCCTGTCCACCTTGGTTAATTTTATTACATAGAGGATACCTGTAGAGGGCTTGTTACCTTGACTTTTAGTGGTTTTTTTCCTAATTTACCTTTAAAATTGTAGAGAGCAGATAGTTGTAAAGCAGAAAAACAAAGACTAATTAAACACTGAGGTTAGTTTTATGTATCGTACGTGTCTGTAGTATATCCATGAATATTAGGATTTTGTGATATGGTAACCAGTGTACAAGCACGATTATAGTCACACTTTATGGCACATGCTCAAGTCTTACTAGGGTTGAATGATAGGAAATGTGATTTATAGCCTAAACACAAAATTCTTCTTGGCTAATTACACATCTGTGTAGTGTCTAGATTGCTAGATTGTCTCTGTGATTCTGCATGCGCTGCAATCCAGAAGTTTTATACTGCTTATAGACATAAATTTTCTCATATGCACAATCCTTTGGAAATCATAGGTGTAACTCAAGCAAGTGAAGTTGCCTTCAAACCTGCAGGATCAGGTTGTAAAATAAATTATACAACACCAAATTCTGTTCAGTTACATAGGTATCCTGTGCTAGTCCGACACAATTTCAAGTGGATGCTCAGCTCTTTCCATTATCTGGGGGTCTGTTTGAATTGTAATTTCAAAATATTTTGTCATAAAAATGCTGACCTTAGTGAAATTCTTGATAATTCTAGATGAGGTGTTTTAAAATTGACTTTATACTTCCTCCTTCTAACATTGCCATTCTCAGTAAGTGCTGTGTAACTTTATGAAAAAAAGTCTTTTTTCCATTTTGCTTTACCCACTTTGGATACTTGGCTTTCTATGGGTGGTGAGAATTATTCTTTCTCTACAGAAAGCTTTTGCAACCTCCTTGATGAAGTGCATATATGTATGTGTTAAATTATTTATTAACTGAAGGAGTGTGTCTGCAGTTACTGTTTTTCTCCCTGCTGAGTTACCTTTGCCATTCATTACTCCGTCACAGTGCCTAAACTGGCATCCTTTTAATGATGGATATGCATTAAGCTGACAAACTTGCACTCTATTTTAGGTATTATATATCACTGTGATCTGACCAAAGAGGAACTGGAGCCAAGAGTTTTCCGGGAGGTGACTGTGAAAGGATTTGATCCTTCAGTTTACCAGACAATTCAGGTAATGAACATGAGTCCTACTGTCTTACTGTAATCACTTAGGTAAGAGTTTAATAAAATTGCACTTGGCTAAGGGCAAGAGTGCTTTGATCAGCTCCTGGGTTGCAGGTGTGTGTGCTCTCTGAAGGAATGGCACCAAGTCTTGTTAGACATCGGAAGTTGCCACTGCAGGTAACTGAGGCAGACTCAGTCCTCAGTTGTCTTACATTGTGAGGCAGTATGTTCTCTAATTTTTTCCTGTGTTACGGTGTTCTTTGATATTTGTTTTAACATCAAGCTGCTGCTTTTCCATGTTGATGTATTTCTTCCAAGGGCAACTTGGCATGGCTCCCATAGGCAAGTGTCTGATAGGGCAGTGGAGAAATAGAGGAAACCTGGAATAGCCTGTCGTTTTCCCAGCACTTCCACAGTATTCCAGGGGAGTACTGGGAAGCGTCAACAATAGATAAAACACTTCTGTCCCCACCACTCTTGTATGAAAGTAGTGATGATTTTTGCCACAAGTTCATACTGTGGTTCTCTATTAAGACCTTAATAATAAATTGTAAGGAAAGAAGGAAATGCATTAATTCATTTGTAGCTGGGATCAAATATAAAATCTGCCATAGAACTATGAAAGGTCTTAACCATGATTATTTGGAAGGAAAGCAGGAAAATATCTAGTGATGTGAACAGAAAAATCGTGTTCATTCATGCAGTACAAGAATTCCCATTCTGGCCATGTTTCTAAGAAGTGCCATAGTATATTGTGTTCATTAATGCATCAGTGCAGTTACACTTGGAGCAACTCACTTTGATTTTCATAAGAGCAGGATTAAACCCTTTGCTTGCAGTGCTGGAACAATTAGAATAAGGAGCAAAATATAAAAGCAAATTAAAATACATACATATCTGTAATTAACATTTCTAATGTTAAAAGTGAAAGTGCGTAAGAATTTGCTAAGATTAAGGCTCACAAAGTTAAGAGAAGTTAACTCCTGTGGAAAACAGTGTAAGCTACAGATGATATGAAACAAGTTCACGAGAACACAGGGCTCTTTGTAGATAACTGCTATGACCTCATAACAAGTATTTTGACTAAAAATACTATGCAAAATATACATTTTAAGAAGTAAGGGATCTTTCCACTAAACACAGCTTTGGTAAGCCTCTGATAAAATACTGTGCCCTGGTGAGGACTTTAAGTAAGATATGGAACCTCTAGAGAGAGTTCATAGAAATTTATTTAAACAATTAGGGGTCTGGAAAAGCGGTCATTATATTGTGGTGCTTAGCATATTTAATACCTGCAGTTTATAGAAGAATTACTAGAGGATGGATGAATTATTTTATGTGTAGCATTTTGCATCTGTAGAGTCAGAGTGGAACAGAGGATTTTTCTTTCTTTATACCAAGGTATAATGTGATCCATGCCTAATGTAGAATTTAAATAAGCTTAGCCTGGAAAAACATGAAATGACCTAGGAGGTATAATTAAGCAATAGTGTGACAGCATGGCTTGGAGTCTTTGAAAGGAGATGAGATATTTCTCTTAATCTCAAATTTTTAATTTTGCCTCTGGCGCATATATGGGAGAGATTCTCTAGAAACATAAAGACAGTAGTGCATGTCCACGAGGTGGTTGTAAACAGCCCCATCTGTTTGTCTCTGCATCTCCAGGCAGAAGTAAGTGTTGTAAAGGACAGTTTGCTGGAAATGTTCTCACAGAGAATGTGTTTTTACTGTTTCACTCAAATTCATTAAGGGACTTCCACAGAATGACTTCAGGGCACAGTGAACTGAAAAAGAGAAAGAAAACAGCATTCTCTTTAGGAAACAACTTAGTACAATTATAATACTGACATGAAATTCAGAAGGGTAATCATGGAACACAGATACCCATGTAATTAAAAAGGGTTTAGAAGGGGTTGCCATAAATTAGAAATAATGTATTTTTCTAGTAAATAAAATTTTATTAAATAAATGTCTGTAAAAACAAAATCTAATTTTACGTTTAAATCAATTACATGCTAAATTAAGGTAAAGTAGAACAGTAATACAGTTAGTTTCAAGGAGGAAGCACGCTGTTGCTTGGAAACCTTCACTTGGTAAATCCCTGACAGAGTTTCACCACTAGGCTGTGATGGGGTGGAAGTCAGCATCACTGCTTCTGGTTTTCTCCTTTCTCCCGGCCGCTGTTTCTTGTTCTCACTCCTGCTCACTACCAGCTCTAGAGAGATGTGACCTCTGTAGTTACAGTGGGAAGAGCACCCTTGGCTCACCGCTCATACAGTTTCACCTTTTGTCAGCAAGTGATCTCAATGTGGTGACATCTTGGAAGTTAGTTTCCTGTATCATTCAGATCCATGGAGAAATCTCAGCTGAGCTGTGGAAAAGGCTGTTTGTTAGGGCCAGGGCTGGGACTGCTTGGTCACCTTTGTAGTAAGTCAGGCTGCTAGTGCTACACGCTTCTGCCACACTCCAGTCCTTGTTTCCATTTGTGAGGTCCCACTTGGACCCTTGATGATGCTTCTGCTTGGAGGAGGGAAGGGGAGATAGCAGCTTATCAAAGCAGTTTATAAATTACTCTCAACCTAAACGATAGCCTTGTATAGCTATTCCAAAACTCAGGCAACATCGCAAGGAATTTTGAAAGAAACTAAAAATTAAGAATGCAAGAAATATACTGAGAATAGGCAAAGACTGCTGATTACAGGTGAATGAACAACACTGCAGAATTTATTTCATAATTTGAATTTCTATTAGAATTACAAAGTAGTAAAGAAAAGTGTTGCTGGCTCTGTCCTGATCCATGTCCTTAATGAAAGGCAAGTCTCCTGCCAGGGTTCTTCCTTTATTCTTATATACCTGAAGAAATACCTACTAAGACTAGCAGTCTTCTAGCTTTGTCTGTGTAGCCTATATGAAACTTTAATGAGCTGTTGTTCTTTAGCAGTCTTTGAACATAACTGAGTTAAGAAGACTTGAACTGAAGTGTAAGGTGTCACGTATATAGAAAACCTGAAATAATGGCAACTGGCAAATGCCACAGAGCCTGGTTTTTGCTCTTTTTGGATCCACTTTACAGTATTTCATAAGTGCTCTGCAGCGTGAGTGAGGCTCAGTGATAAAATTTACAACACTAAGTAAATTGATGGTAGAGCAGCCGCTTTGTAGTACCTGAGGTTAAGTTCTTACACTTTGGCAGTCCAAAGTAGGAACAGATTTGCCAACTTGTCTTGCACTGAAAGGAGAGCTGTTTCACTGTCCCTGACGTTCACACCAGGGTAAGAGCATGCCCGTAGATTCTTGGCTCTATGTGACACCCTGCAAGTACGTAATCCAATTTACTGTGCGGTAGCTTCTGCGTATTCCCTTACCTTGAAAGACTCTGTGTGACCTTCATAAAAAGGGCTGATTAAAATGCTTGCCACGCGTCAAAAATTTATCCTGGCTACTTTTGTTAAATGATACATTAAGTTGCTTTAATAATTTTTCCTCCTCCAAACACTTCTAGAAATTTGTCGTTGCTTCCCTGCACGTTTCCATCCATCACAACAACAGACTTTCCCAGGAAACAGCCCGGGGTGGTTTTTACAGGAGGAAAAATCACTTTTGCAGGAACTTACAAATGGCACTTGCCCTAAGCTGTTTACTGCATAAATAACTCAACTTCTGCTTTAAATAAAGAGCCTTTGTTTTATCTTTACAAAGTTGCTGACTTGGTTCTTATATACTTCTCCATATTAACACCTCACAGTGACACTTAATCATGGATAAGCAGTCTTCTGGCCTGGCTCACAGCTCACCTACTTTTAGGCTGATATGCAGAATTATAAGTGTTGAAATTGCAACAATAAAAATGTTATTTGGCTCCTTTTGCCATTCTTTCAATACCTTCCAGTACTGTCCTTAAAATAGTTTGAGATGAAGCAAAAATAGGTGTTGCTATTGACAGATGCACTTTGGATTAGCTCTTGCAGAAGAACGGTGAAATTCATAACACAATTTAATTAAAAGCCGATGCTGTTTAGGTATTGTTGCAGAGATGAAAGAAGGACAAGTCTTAATAAGGATATTTTTTTTTCTTGGGGCTCGGATGAATTTCCTCCTCTTGCAGAAATTATTTTTATCGTTGAAGTAATTTTCATGAGAAGTTTATTGTTTTATTGTTCAGTCTTTCACCCCCGTATTCAAGCCATTGCAGCACTCATTTCAAGGCATGAGTCATCGATGGGGAAAAGTTGTCTACAGTCATTCTAACTCCTAGCGGAACTTGACACTGTACAGTTTGGCACAGCTGTTAATCCCTGTTTCAGGAAGATACAATGCTGAGAGAAGGTGAGTCAGGCTTGAGATTGATCGGCAGAGCTGTGGGAGAAACTTGTGCACAGCACCTGCCCACGCTATTCCTGGGTCTCGCCATTGCTGGTGGTGTCATTCCATGAGCATTAGATTCCCTCGTTAAAATAAAAAGTAACAGAGGAACGCAGCATCCTGGGAAAGCTGTAGTAAGCTAAACCTGCTCCGCAGTGCAAGAGCTGATATTATCACTGCTTTTTTGTGTGGATATAGAGGTGGTTTTACTGTTGTTTCTTTCCCTTATCTATGTGTATATGAATAGATCACTAGAGTTTGGAGAGAAATTCAGTAGCTCTGAATTTATCTCTGTTGAGAAAAGACACTTTCATACCAGAGAGAGGCATGTACTTTTTACATTGATTCTGAGCAGAGACAAAGAATTCTTCCCTTCAGGGCAGGAAGTTGTTTTGGCATCCTTTTCTTCCCCCTCCTGAGAAACCAGCACAGCCAAAAGGGGATTGATTTTTTGAAGAGCTGTATTTTCTTGCTTCTGACAGTATTTGGGGTTTGAATCCTGCCTCGATCTCACAGGATGGGATGGTAGAATTAATACTTGGGGGAAACAAGCTTCTTACTGTTTTTTGTTTCTGTTTTGTTTCCTTGTGGTTCCATATTACAGTGAGGAAGAAACTGAAGAAGTATTGGAGGGGGGGGTGCAGAATGGGAAGAAAGACACCGATGCACCATTTTTAGTGCTTGCCACAGTGTGGCAGAAACCTGCCCTCTTACAGGGGGAGAATGAGCTTTGAGCTGCTTCCGTCAGAGTTCCCGTGAAGAAGGCTGAAGCCTTCAGCTCTGATCTATGCCAGTGTTTTGGCAATAGCTGAGGTTTTAGCACCAAGACAACAGTCTCACTATGGAGGACGTCAACAAAATCACGTTGACAACTGTGGCAGTATTGACTGTTTGCCAATGTGAATTTAGCATCTTACACCCTTGGCGTGTGGCTGTTACAAACACCACTTTAATCTGCCATTACCTCTTCAAATTGCAAGTCAGTGAAGAAAAGCTTAACTGCAAATGTAGTCCTCTAGTTGTAAGGCCCTGTATTTCTTGAAAGCCAAGAGATTGTATACTAAATAAGTTAAATATTTGCAGGCACAGTACACCCCATTTTAAGGGGGAAAACTGTCAGAAGGGTATCGAGTGAAGGGTTTCCTATCATGACCTTACATGCTCTTGAGCTTTGAAATCCTTATGGCCGAGCAGCGAAGTAGCAGTTGGTTCTGCACCCATTGTATTTAAGCAGCCCCGTGCAATGCACTTCAGATAATTCACACGAGTAATTCTGGCGGACCATGATATTCCCCAAGTGTCTGGAGTAGGAACCAGATCTCCATATTCCAAGTGAGAGGATGAAGTGATAGGATTTTTGCATTGCTTTCTTCACGGATCCAGTTCCAATTCTATTTTAAGATCTAAATGTCCGGGATTGCTTTATCCCCTTATTGCATACCACAGAGGATTGCTGCATAGTTTAGGATGTTGGGAGCTTTTGTTCAGCAGAATGCAGAACAATGGAAATGTGGTTTGGGATGGAGTACAGAACTGCTCTTAGGAAGAATTAGCACAATACCAGACCACACAGTGTGGAGGGATAATATAAAAATACCGGTCCCTGTGTCCATGTGAATCATCATACAGGCTTTGTGATTCACTAGTTCCAAGCTTTTAATATTAGATTGTTTCTTTTTCTGCTAAGTGTGCAGGGAATTGAAGAGCTTCTTAAAATCTTAGAGAGAGTCTGTAGAACCTTCATACTCAAGATGTTATAAAAACATTCATTTGTTTTAAGTGTGCAAGCGAAGCGATTGCTTAATAGTTTAACTAAAATTCATTGTGAAATAGTTTTCTTATGCCTTGCTCAGTAGTACTTTTGTTTGAACTTGTAGTGGTTTGTTTTCCACTTTTCTAGTGAATGGAGATGTTCGTGGGTGTACTTGATCCCCAGCTGCATTCTGTGTGCCATTTCTTGCTCAAAATTTCTTAAAACACAAGGTGAAATAACAGGGATTTAAACAGAGCTGTAACCGTTCGACGTAGTGTAGAGTATACCTTTTTACATGCAGGAGTTTTAAACAAGAGCTTAAAGAATTGTTTAACAGCCTCCCACGTCTTAAAAGATTGCACTGTTAGTTGTGAATAAAAAATAGTTTTGATTTCTACTATAAATGGCTAAATGCATTTTACCATCAGGAAAAAGAGATTAAAAATGTCATTCACTTCGACACTTTAAATGAACGAGTGTTTTTAAACCTTCAAGCATCTCAGTAGGTTGATTCTCTGCTGATATAGAGATTAAAATGAGAATATTGTTAGAGTGAAAATGCTCGTTTATTGTCCTCTTTCTGAACAAATCACCGAAGATTTTTTCCCTTCTCTTTTTTCTCCAGCTTTCATACTCACTCCTGTTGATTGATCTCACCTACAGTAATTAACCATGAACACATTACTATTTTAATTAACTTCCTTACTCATAAGACAAGTAAGAGCTCTATTTAATGATTCTCAGTGGGAATCTTCTTTCAACTTTTCTTTTCCCTTTTGTATAAGCATATCAGTGTTATTGCTCAAAGGCAGTGAGTATTATTACCTTCATTCTACAGGAGCAGAAACATTCAGAATGAAATTTGTCCATGGTTGCACGTTGATGAGGTGTTGCACTGGGGATTCGTTTTGATGGTTTCCTGCTCTAATGACAGTGGTTTGCTACTCCTCTTTTTGCTGATCCTTAAAGTTGAGGCTTCAGATGTGGTTTGACAGCTTAATCAAGTTGGTTATTGAAGTCTTACACACGTAGCAGTTCATAAAACTTCAATATTGATAAAAAGCCCACAATATTTTTAATAGTGTTAAATACTGACAAAACCCTGCCTTTTGATTGTTATGGTGTTTGTTTGTCTTGTGTAGGGCAGATTGAACAGCCAGTTCCATCAGTGGATCAAACACACAGGATGCTCCCACAAAAAAAACTGCTCTGAAGCTTCTTTGTGGCTGTTCAATTCTTGCTTAGACCAAGCAGCCATAAAAATGGAAAGTTTCAGCACACTAAGGACTGGATGTATAGTACTCTGATGAAGGACAGAAGTGGTAGCTACCACATTTTTTTTCTCTGTCTCTTTGTTGAGGCTAAATGTCAAACTTCAGCGTGCCAGCATTGTTCAGAATGAGAGCTCTCCTCTGCAATTGTGGAAATTTTTCTGTCCGTCTGCCCACCCATTACTTTGCCTCATGGAGCCTGCCCAGGAGGGTGTTAAATTCTGATGATAATGCTGCATTGAAGACACATCCCTCTGGGACCACAATCATTGGTTTTATTCACAAAGCTGACAAAAGATCATTAGATGATTGCATTTGTCAGTCATCCCTGGTGTGGGACAGCATTTGAACCATTGATCTAGCAGGGAAACACATTGAATTCCTTTACCAGGCCACCAAGAAAACCAGACTCTTCTGATTGTCTCTTTCAATTTTGTGCTAGCTGTGTCATGTGAGTCTGCTGAGTGACAATTAGGTTTGCAAAGGAAGGGACTTACATTTAATGAGAGTTATATACACCGGTATAAGTCTGTTTCTGCCACAGGATGTTTTTTAAATTTGAGCACATTTTCAGAACAATAGTAATTATAGTTTACTATAGTGAAGCCCATGCTTATGCCCTAATTAAGAATAAAATACTCTGCAGTCTGTTTATAGGTGTTTACACATTTGTAATATGTATATGGGCAAGTTTAAAAATACTTTATTTCAATTTTTACATTTACATTTTTAATATTTAAAAATTTAACTAGTACAGATTCTCAGTAGAAGTGGATTTTTGAATGAGTCTCTATTCTTGCCAGTTGTTCCTGTAGATGTTGTTACATATGTGAACTCCCTGGGTGGCCTTTGCATCTCTCAAACAATTACAGTTTTGTGAAAGGGAGAAGGGAAGCACTTGTTCTCTTTCAGTCCCTTTGTCTTCTCCACTTCTGCTTTTGAATCCTCTCCTCTTGAAATCGTATAGAACATGGGCAAGAGCAATCTCAAAAGATCATCTAATCCATTGCAGTCCAAGAGGTAGGATACTGGCTTTTCCTGCAGGAGAGAAACCAGCTGTTACTGCCCAGCAGGTGATGTTGCAGTTGTGAACAGAAGAACATGTGGCAGAGCTGCTGCAATACCCAAGGGACAGAAAAGCCGGGAAGGGGAAGAACTGCAGTGCCTGAATGTGGTTGGAGGTAGTGGCAGTGGGGTCAGGTACCCGTGTCCTAGAGGTGGCCATCGTGGCTACCAAGTCTAGAGCATGCTGATCTGTCCTGAATTCTGTAGCAGGTCACTTGTGCCTCTACCAGGCTTTTGTCTGCCTTGTGCTTGAAAGTCTTGAGTCTCCCTAGGCAATCTGTCCCAATGTTTCACTGTATTTACTGTTAAAAAGCTTTTGCAGGAAGGCGAGGAGTGGGGTATGTGCCACAAGGTCTCACCTAAATTCCCTTGCTGCAGTTGAAATGCATTGCTTTGTGTCCCTCACAGACATGGAAAAGAGGTGATTCTCTTTCGAGTTACAGCAAACTTCTGCATATTTAGGGACTGTCACCATGTGTCCCTGCATTATTTTTTTTTTCCTTTAGATGGAAAAAAGACACAAAAACCTGCACTCTATTCAGTTTTTCTGGCGAATTATATTTTCTGGGCCTCCTGTCACTGTTCTTTTCTTTCCGTGGAGTCTCTTTAGATGGGCAGCATACGATGTGCCATGCTTTAAACTGAACGCAGCACTCTAGCTGAGGCTTTGCAAATGCTGAATACAGCAGAAAGCATTACTTCATAGCTCTTGCAGGTGAGACTTTGGCTTATATGTCCCAGTATAGAGTTTGCCTTTTCCCTAACAATTCGTTGTTTGTTCAAGGTCAGTTTGATGTGTGCTCTAACTCGAAGATACTTTTCTGAATTATTTTTTTTGGTCAGTTGTTCCCTATCCCTTAGGTGACTGCACCTCTCAGAGTATAGTATACTGCATTTCTGGCCTTACTGGATTGCATTTTACTTTTTTAGGTAGTTTGGCCGTCTGTTTGTTTCTACTTCCAAAAAGCACTCCCTTGTCCCCTCTTTTCTGCAGCATCTCAGTGCTGCCTGTTAGCAGTTAAACTTCCCCGCAGTTCCACGTTCCATTTAAATACTTTACAGTGGATGCATCTCTCATTCTGAGTGGTGTCCCTGTGGGCTACCAGGCAACCGGGGTGTTTTTAGAATGGAAACAGCCCTGGCAGAGCTGGGAGGTTTGAGTTTCAGAGCTGCAGGCCTCCAAGCCCACGCGAGTTGGTAACTAGTTTGTGCAGTCTTTTCTTAGGCTTGGCATACAGCCGATACAAACAGGTTTAAGGTAGTACAGCAGCCTGTAGACAACAAAGTAGAAGGTTGTTACTCCTTTATTCCCTTGTGTTACCGCAGCGCTTGGGAGCCTTAGCCACACTCACCCGTGTGCTGGGTGGTATACAAATGCAGGCCATCCCACGGCCCTTACCCACCATGGCTTGAAAGTGGGGCAGAGAAATAAATTATACATTTGGAAGATTAATGATGATAAGTATGCATTAACTACATACAGGAGACAAAACCAAATTATAATTGGTAATACGTAAAACTAATGAAAAATGCAGATAAGCTTTTAATATATATGACAGCAGCCCAATGAAATTCTACTTGCTCTCTTCACCCAGTGCCAAAACTGCTTGGTGGATTAGGAATTTTTTTTTTGTCGTTAATTAACATTCATCACTATGGTGGAAAAACAGATTACTAGAGTTGAGAGTGGTGAATATCGATGGAAAACAGTAATTTCAAATGTTGGCAAGATCTTACATAGATTTGATTCAGTCTTAGTGTAACTAAGTTGTTCATAACTCTGCAACCTCCGCAAAGTAAATGAGGCTGTGTGACTGCTGCTTGGAGCAGATTCTGTAATTTTAAGAAAAAAGGGAAGCAAATGATAGCATATCTTGTAAACTAAAACTACAACTCTTGCTTTCACTGTGAATGTGATTACCTTATGAATGATGCATATTGACCAAGATGGTCGTATAATAGTTATAAGCAGTTTTTACTGAGAAAATAATTTTTACTAAATAGAAGTGAGGGGGTTTTGGAGAACCTCTCCAAGGCTTTTACCAGTGTTTTGTAGCACAGTCAAAACTCTCAGCAATTTGTTGGTGTTGCTGGATGCTTTCAACTGGTATAGTCTCTGTTTATACCAAACACAGAAAAAAATTGCACTAATAACATGTAAGGCAGAGCTAAAAAAGCTTCTTAGTCAATAGCTTTTTATCTAGACAGATTTTGCATTTTGTTGTAGGGTTTTTTTCTGAAATGGTCATTCAGTGGTGAAGAGACAGGACAAACTAAACACAAAGTGCTTCAGTAAGTGTCCAGGGATGTAGTTCTCGACTTGTGTATGTGGAGCACTCACATCATTGGGATCGTTCAGGAGACTTCTTTCTTGTCCTTTAGTATAAGATCAGAAGGAGTAAAAATTTAAAAGTTATGAAATCTCGGGGCATTCAGAAAGAATGTTTTTGCCAAGGAAAAGGAAGGGAGGCAACAGTTCAGTTTCCACCTAGAAACGTTTCAGTCACTAATTATGTGAGTTTTTTTCTGTGGGCTTTTGTCTGCCTGTGATCCAGTACAAATTCATCAGTGTACAATTTTATTAAGAGTAATCTAGTTTGCATCTTCATTTAGCCCTTGATTTGATTTTACCAACACTGTCCAGAGGTTCTAATAGAATATCATCTTTCCTTAGATTAATTATTTCTGCTCTGTCCTTGAGACATCTCCCAGGAAACTTAAAGGACAAGGGAAGCCTCCTAGAAATGTCATTATTTTTCATAGTAACTAGTTTTTCAACTGTGTAGATGAATGATATAAAGAAATAGATGATTTCCTTAGTTCTGGCGTGCTGTTCTCACAGACAGGGAAAAATTGATACGTAAATTCTCCTTGACAGCTCCCTAAACTGCTTGCATTTCAGCCGATTTGTCACTTATTTTTGAAAGTAATAGTGCACAGTGATCACTGCTAAGGACTGAAAATAACAAGATGCGGAAAAGCTTCAAAGCATAATGGTGGAATGGCTAGAACCAGGGACTCTTTTGGCAATAGGAACATCCTTGGCTTTTCCCTTCTACTTACTGGTGGTTTTTTGAACTGAAGTTGACTTGACATCGTTAGGCATTTGATCTGTTTATTTAGTAGTAGTTGAATTCCTCATGGCTGATACATTTGTTGAATTTTGCTGTCGTCTTTTCATTTTGCCCAAGAAAGAAAAGATTGCTGCAAGCTGTCCTCAGTAGTGGCATTAAAAAAAAGGCATTCCTCTTTTGTTGTTCATTTTCCTCTTCCTTGTTCCAACAGCATCATAGGGATGCATCAGCACCCTTCTTGGTGTTCCAGTTATGAAGTACCTTGAAGTCTTGGTTATGACGTCTGTCTGGAAATTAGGCCATCATGTGAATTTTTTTGCTGGGTTGCTTTATACTAGTTTTGGTTTAATTTTTTTCCCTAAGTATTTTTATGACAGTGTCACAAAAACTTATTCCCATAATTCTTTTCTACTTCTTTTTACTCCCTGGGTGATTTTTTTTTCATTGTAAAATGAGTACTGCAAATCTGAAAACAATAAATGAGCCTGAAGTACTGTCTCCACAGCAAGGAGGTGGTCACCAAGACACAACTGTTGAAACAATAGCATCTGATCCGTAGAATTATTTTATTCTAAGCTAGCACCCTAAATATTTTCTAGGACTTTAGTTTATCCTTGACCATTCACAAGGGATTTTTTTTTTCTTCTGCTGCCATTTTGGTATTTTTAATCAAATGGGTACAATGGGAAACTTTAAATTCAGACTTAAATCTCAGACATTAAATTATTTGTAGCTGTAATTTGAGTGAGAAACTGCACATAGAAGTGCTTCACAATACTTTTAAGTGACCTGTTTATTTCAGTAAGATTTTCAGTATAAATATTCACAGGAAAAGTGATCTGGGGCTGATTTTGAAACGTGCATTGTCCTGTGTATAGAATCATAGAATCGNCCCTCACCAGCTTCATAGCCCTTCTCTGGACACGCTCCAACACCTCAATGTCCTTCTTGTAGTGAGGGGCCCAAAACTGAATGCAGTACTCGAGGTGGGTAGATGATCTCTGTTTCTTTTCAAACAAAAAGTTGTAATGAAGAGTATCAGCTATTTTGTCAAAATTGTACTAGCCACACGCAGAATTTTTGTAGGTGTTTAGTGATTTATAGCGGCTCTGGTTTTGGGTAGCCAACTTGACATCTATAAACATTGTATGTTTTCTCTAAGGAAGAGAGAGCAGAGTGCTCTGAAATTATCCAGCTATTGAAAGTCATAAATAATGCTTCTTGGCAATGTAAGTGGACTATGTGGGTCCTCTTGGGACTTTGACACAAGCTAGGCATGTGACGTCACCAGTGGCAAGATGGAATTTGTTCTGTGCAAGGAATTTTGGATACAGGTTTGCAGGTAAAATTTGAGTACCCTGAACCAGTTTAGATGTCCCAGCCTTAAGAGGGAAAAACCAACAGAGACTCTGTCATCTTTTTGTAAAAGCTCAACAGTGGGCCTGTGTTGAGATAACCAAGCAAGTTTTCAGCAAGGTGGTGTCAGAAACAGAAAAGTTGGATTAGCCAGTTACTGCTTGAGTGAATATCTCTCTCTCTTAGCGTGTTGAACTATATGTGTGCACCTAGCTCAGCCTAAAAGCATAAGTAAGAATAGTTGTTGTGGAGTAGCTTGCATAAGGCAAGTTCTCGCCGTTGCTTACCCCATGGTAAGTTGCCTCTACATTTTTATTCTTACAGTGTTTATCATCACAACTTGAGCTGATTTCCAGTACGGCAAAGATGAGTGCTGTTTGCTTTCTAGTGCCTACACACTATTAAAGTGAGTTGTCTCATGTCAGAGCATTTTTTTCAATGAAATAAAGCTTGATTTAATGAAAGAAATTGCTCTAGCCAGCAGCTGTTACTTTTGGTTTTATCAGTGTGCTGTTTCCATTGAGACAGCCCTTTGTTTATCTCATGCTGTACTACTTTACAGTAGTATATTTCTTGAATGTGTAAGCACAGAGGTAATTCAAGAAAGAGACTGTAACTTTGTCCCTGGGACTTTTTTCCTGTTTAACATGACTACAACGTATATTTAACTCAAAAGGTAAATGTTGCCTATCTGATATCAGTCTATCTCTACGCTGTAGACTGTTTTCTTTAAGGCAAATTGATGAAAGAAAAGGAATAACTGTACATGGCAGATGGTAATTATTCTGCTGCAGGAAGCTCTGAGATCACACTGAAAGGGGCAGAGGATAAACAGCTAAAGAGACAAGAAGTCTGTCAGGTTGCAGAAGCAGGGTAGAGGGGTCTTGCTGGATCCCATTGCTGCTAGGGTTTTGTGTAAAGGGAATGCTGCCTTTTAACTAATCTAGAAAAGTGTGATTTAAAAGCAAGTTCTGCCATGCTGGTCCTGCACTATTTTTGAACTTTCAGCTGTATTTTTTCTCTTGCCTTCCTCTCCCTCCTCCCACCACCCTGTGAGATACCTCCCTGCAATCAGTTGCAGCTAGGCAGCTGAACTTAGTAAGGAGGCATTTCTTCTAAAAGACCATCTCCTGGCACGTTGCCTCTGTCAGTGTGAGGCTGCTTTTTGTCCCAGTGGGTGGGTGGTGGAACAGTTTCTTCTGAAGGGTTTCCTGGTTATTTTCATAGTGCTTTTGCAAGTGTCTGTAGTGGGTGTTCTTCTTCCTGGGGTTTACCTGCATGAATTTCTACTCTACTGGGTTACTTTGGCCCATGTCCAGCTCTGTATTATGCAAGCTTTGCAACCTGCACAGAATTGCTTTGAAGCTAATTTAAGAGGCTTAAGGAAGATTGATGAGGATTCCCCTCTGAAGAAAGGAAACCTCAGATGCTGTGGATTTGCTGTGTAGTGGTAATAGTTCTCTGTGACTTCTCCTGGCTTCTGGTTCATCCTGTATATAGGAATACAAAACCGGTGGTTTTTAAGAGCTGCTCTTACAGTGGCCGTTGGCTTGCTGCCAGAGCTGTTCATGGGGCCACTGGTGGTCTTAGACTTGGATCCATGCCACTGCTGCAGTAAGTAAGACGTTTTGGTTGTGATATGCTACATAATCTTTAGCCCCAGGCTAGTATCAGGTTTTTTGTAAGGTCAGAAGCAATCAGAGGTTTCATGGACTGTGGGGAGGTGGCGTGCAGAGCAGCGCATGATTCTATTTGAATCAGTGAGATTTCTGTCCTGGCATCTCCAGGAGAGGATTTCTCCTTGCCTGACAATGCTGAAGTGTGAAGGGTCTTTGTGACTTGCCTTTCTGAAGCACTGAGTGGCAGCTATTATTGGGACTTGTCAGTGGGAGGTGTTGCTGTGCAGCGTTGTTCAGCCTCAGGCACCATTATCTCTGTACCTAAACACAGGTTTGAACACCCTGATGCCACCATCTGCGTAAGAAGAATTTCACCAGGGACTACTCTCTTAAGTTTACTCTTGTAGTCATCTTTCAAAGATAGTTGTGTGGGATTTTTAAACTGGTGACCCTTTCACAAAGCATTTGTGATGTTTGGGAAAACATGAGCAACACTAATTTACTATGAATTCCTTATGCTTTTCTTCCCCAAATCTCAAAACACAAATGTTGGTGTTAGTGTGATGAGAAATCTTAATTTCACGCTTAATAAAGGAAATACTTTATGTGAAACCAGATGCTTGAAACACAGTTCCAGGAAATAAAAAACAAAGCAGTCATTCCCTTTGAGCGACTGCTCAATGCCGCCCTGCGTGCTTCACTCCTACCTTGTCTGCTGGGACTCGATGGGATACTGTGCTTCTCCAGCACTTCCTCCATCTTTGTGCTGGCCACCAGTGGAATCACAGCAGCCACATGCGAGGGCAGCTGCTCTGACCTAGAAGCAAAAAACAATTGCTACATTTCACAAGACTGCTACATCCTGTATTTATTTCAAATGAAAAAGAATTATCTCAATGAAACTAATAAAGAAGTCATTGGAACAAAACTCATTTTAAAGGGCATTGTCTTGGTGTTATTTAACCTAAATTATTGAACACGCATTTTCAATAAGGAGTATTCTGGCATGACTTATGTACCTTTTTAGTTGCTCTTTGTAATATTCTTCGGCATTTCACACAATGGATGTCAATCTAATGACAGCTCTTACCTGGTTTTAATCAAGCACACAAAGACATGGAAAGAATTGCTATCTCTGGTATGTGGTACCTAATCTTGACAGAGAGGTTGAGAGATGTTTTTGGAATCACTAGTGGCTTTCTAAGAATAATTAGCCTACTGCAACTTAGGGGCTGGTTTTGAGTCCCAGAAGTCAAAGTTTCTTTTTATATGTAAAATTCATGTATTATCTGCAGGAAATAATGCTTTCTGAAAAGCCAAACTAAATACTTTTTAATTGGGTTTTAGTGAGTGAGTCATAAAAAATTATAAAAGGTTTTCAGGCATTTAGATATTGTTCACAGCTTAAAAATACATGCATTAGACCTATTTGGATAAGGCTATTTTTTATTCTGTGTTTTACAGCAGTGTGTCAAAACCCGTGTTGAATTGTACCTTAAAAGGTTAATTTTAAATCTGTACAAGTTTGGGGTTGGGTTTTGCTTAGAAGGACTTCTGGTTTTCTAAAAGTAAGATGATTTCAGGTCTACATGCACATTGTAATTACATACATCATTTAATCTCTCCATATATAAACAGAGAAGACATTTTTGAAAGGGAGAAAAAGTGAAGCTGAATACTCACAAATTGCTGAGTAAAAATTGAAGTTTCTATTCAATTTCAGTAGTTTTAGGTATTTTTAATTTTGTGGCATAGTGTGAGTATTCAGGCAGGTTAGTTTTATTTCTTTATTTGTTGTGATGATTGTATCACCTCCTTTAATATTCAAAGGTACTGATTCCCTATTTACTCACAAGACAAGTGCATAGTGGGTCGTTGCCAAAATTATTTTTAGTTCTGTGTGTAAGTCTCAATGTCTGGCTACATTATCTCTATAGACAAACGAAAGAAAAACTTCTTCAACCTCTCTCTTTCAACTTCTTCAACCTCTCTCTTTCAAATCCTCTTGGCTTTTCAAAAGCTAAAATACTTTGTTTTGCCTCCTGGTGACTTGAGGTAGAGAGGATACCTCTTGTCACTGCAGAGGCAGAAGTGGATAATCTTAGAGTCTTTCTGAATTTAGGTCTATGTCTACAGTGTTGGCTCATTGTTCATCTCTTCCCTAAGTGAAGATTCACCTAACATAAATACTGCGTGTTTAAAGCAAATCATAATTAGGAGGATAAAGACCTCCCCAGAGGTGAATGTACAGAACTTTTTTATCCCGCTTAACTCCTAAGTAAATTTACAAATCCTATGACACAGCCTATTGGTTTTGTAAAATAAGATGATTTCAGGTGTACATGCACATGTTTTTCAGCTGTACATGTTTTTACTTGTACAACTTACTCTGGGACCTGTCTTGGAAGTAAACTTCCATTGTCTTTTTATATGAAAATGGAGTGTAAGTTGCTTTCAAATGCTAAGTTTAAAACAAACAGAAAAACCCAACACTGTATAAATATACATGTATGCACTAAAGAAGAAAGGCTAAGATTGTGTAGCTTATATAGCTTAATCTTCACATAGTTTATAGTAGTGAGGAATTGTGTGAACAGTGTTGCTTTCTCCCTGGGTCATAATAAGAGGAATAGGGGCTATACATTTATGTCTTAGGTTCCGGCATCTGAATTGAAAGTGATTCTTTCTGGTACTGAGACCCCTCTGCCATGTGACAGATAGGGACATTAGTGTGAGCTGAAGTTAGCTACAACTATTTTGGGACTGCTGTACTGCCCCAGCGGTATGGTCCTAGAATAGCGTGAAGGGTTGCGTGCAGCAGGAGTGACCTGTCAACCACACGGCATTGCTGGTGCATTCCTAGAGGCTGAAAATATTTATTTTTAGCACGTCCCTCCTTGAATGATGAGTTTCATGATTCATAACAGCATGTCTGAAGCATTTTCACCCGTCCTTTTCCCTCCAAAATCACTGTGCTGATTTGTCCTCTTCTTACCATGTGCTAATGGGTGTAGAGACATGAGAGTCTTTATTTGAAAATATGAGTAATTAGTAATATAACGTGGCCAATACAAGTGGATCACTCCTAGCTGCAGATAAAGCAGAAAACAGTAGTACCCTTTTATGAGCATTTACTCCTGTAAAAGCTGACAGCGTCTAAAATTAGGCATGAGATACCATCATGGGAAATTCTTCTATTTAGGGCTTGCCCTTTCCAGTTTACCTTAATCTTTGAGATAGAAGCACGTCCCTTTATTGGTTACATGAATAAACCATTGGACTTGCTTCAGAGATAACACCTTATTTAAAGGTGAGATTGAATCAGTTGTTGAAAATAGTCTATTTGGAGAAGCTTAAATAGCTTCACGTATCTCAGTGTCTAACTGAATTGATTTCCACCCCCGTTGCCCCCTCCTGTTTGTTCAGCTTGGAGGGAGAGGTAATCATTATTTTAGCAAAGATAGGAATGAAAACGTAACTTGCAAATGTCACCTTGACATGCATCTTTTTTTTGTTGAGTTTTCATTTAATGGTACATTATTTAATCTTAACTGATGATGATAAAAGCCCTACTAAGGACAGTTTACAACGAGTTGCTTAAAAAAAAAATAAATCCCCTTGTGCAGAAAGAAGCAGGAAAATTAGTGGTATCCTTTAATCATCAGGAAAGGACTGGCCAACAGCAGTAAGTGACTGGAAACACAGGAGGGCCAGGGGCTCGCCTTGTGTGAATTCCCAGCAGCAACTGGAGTTGATGGATAGCATTTTAGAGAGGAGTTTCTCTGTAACTCCTTATCACCAGCCTCAGTAGTTCTTCTGTCCATCAGATATTTTATTTGTTTATAGTATTCAGCTTAATACTAAAAATGAAAATCCTTCATATTCTACTGCAATGAGTTGTGAAGACCACTTTGTCAGTTAAGATATAGTTGTGGCAGTAGTTGGAAACTGATTTCATCTGTGTAAAAATGCCTTCAGGCTTTTGTTCTGAATTTTCCTATCTGCTGGGAACTGTGAAATACTGGATTTTATCTGGGATATGTCTACAGGTTTTGGTGAAGCCTTCGGAAGTAGATGTTGTTTCATTCGAAATTTCTCATGTTTCTGTATCAGTGATTAAACTCAAATGAAATGCGATTATTTTGTTTTCAACATGCCATGTGGATTTGCATGTTTCGCATTACAGGCAGTGCTCAGAATAAATATATTGCACGGGTTCATATTACTGTTGAGGTTCATGTGCTATAAAAATAGATCCTGTTGATCGTGTGCTTTATAAAGCGTGGTACATCTATTTCCTTTAAAAGCACAGAGGTTGTAAACAAACAACAAAATCACAAGAATGTCATTCTTCATTTACTACTTCTTTGTTCTAATTAGACTAGAAGCTGCAAATAATGATGCTAAAACCAAAGCAATGTAAAGCAGTCCACCAGAACTTTATGAGAAGCAGTAGACTGCATTCACACCCACAAGTTTATGCTTGACTGGCAAAATAAGACACGCTGGATCCTAAATTAGAGCATGCAGGCAGATACATGCATCAAAACAACAAGATATGGGAACTGTGTTAAGTAATTACAGTCTATGCTTGCATATATGGAACTTAGCTTTTAAGTTCACATAGTGCCATGGCATTAATAGAAAGACATATCAAAGCATGTGCTACGCAGGTTGTTGGTGTTTTGGGAGCTGATTTCCTGAAAGCTAGCAGGTAGTTCAGTTTTCCTGGATGAGTTTGGGGGTTCTACAGCGTTAGGGCTCCTGGTTCTAGCTGCTGGGTAATGCCTGAAAATGCTCCGAGTGCTCCGAAAGTTTCTGTCATGGCTTATGTTATCACCCTGATGAGGCGAGTTAGTCATTGAGACAACCCAGAAAGACTGATCAATGCTTAGGCTGCTTTTGCTGAATACAGACTTGCTTTGGTGAATTCATGCTGCATGTTCAAGTGTTGAGTGGTCAGCTTTTTGCTGTTTTCACAAGGCTTAGTAAGAAACAGTGTCTTCAGCTATTCAAAGTTTACTCTTTTGACTTGAATCTGGTCCGTGGAGTGACTCCGTTGACAAATGTTATTAATGCCAATGTAGTAATACCACTGTGACTTTTTAAATATCTTTGGCCTTTTGCTTGTCGTTAAATTTGGTTTTACAAGCAAAGGCTACCGTGTCAACTGATATAAAGGAATTCTCTGTGATTTTAGCTGTACAAGAGCAGATCTTCAGACAGTTTCACATATTTATTTGGTAGTAACATAGCTCTCTGTTATCCAGAACAATGAAACCACCCTGCTGTGAGTTTCTTTCTTCACTGTTCACTGTTCTCTCGTGTCTGAAATTCTGAATTTTTAAAAATGAGAAATTTTTAGAAATTATAATTTTACGTTGGAAATTTCATTTTAGTTTGTTCATTCTCCTTGCCAGCTCAGTCTTTGGTGCTTTCATATATGATAGAGCGTGCAGTTCTTGTGTTTTCACATCAGTCTTCCATTACAGAGAATTGTATTGGTTTTGTAGCATTTTTCTTAAACCCCCTTGTATGTAGAATTGATGGATAAGATATGTAAAAATGATACCATCATACCCTTTGTATTGTCTCATTTTCACACATTTTTACAGAGCTATTAAGCAACCAAGCAGGTGATGGTCATTACTGAATCTGACCTGGGCAATTCATGCAGATCACTCAGAAAGTTGTATGTGTTGGACACTATGGAAGTGATCACCTCTGATCAAAAAAGTTAGCAGTTGTGGAGAGTTACAACAATAGCAATATTTCGGATTTCTTTTTCTCTTGTCTTAGGTTTTCTACCCTAGCAAAGATGGTACTAAGATCCCAATGTTTATTATTCACAAGAAAGGAATTAAACTGGATGGTTCTCATCCTGCCTTCTTGTACGGATATGGAGGCTTCAACATATCAATTACACCAAGCTACAGGTAAGCAGGGTAATATATACCTACTTCTGAAGTATCTGATATTAACAACTCACAGACTGAGAGCAGTGTGGACTATGGATCTGACAGAGTAATGCATTTCAGATCCCTGAGGAGCAAGATGGGGGCCATAAGGACGGCACATCAGTGTCCAGGCATCATTTGTCTGCTTTGTTAGTTCTGAATTCGAGGGTTTTGCCCAAGGTCACAGAAGGAATCTATGTGAGAGCAGAGAAGTGCTGTGCTCCTCTGAGGCACCCTGCCCTTTGGATTTCTTCCTGCTCTGCCACTGAACTCAACAGAAAAGCATATGGACATACGTTAAGCAAATATTTGAGCCCTTTGCTGAACTAATAACATAGGAAGTTTTCTTTTTTCCAAGTTATACAATTATCTATGTCTAAATGTAATAGAAAATCGTATATTTGTTTAAATTAATGTAAATAATTTTTCATATTACACTTTTGAGGAGATTACATCAGAAGCAAAATCCTACTGTGTTCCTATATGATCAGGGAAGAGAAAAGAAGATTCTGTCTTGAGATGCACACGATGCAGGCTCTGCATATGCAAAGCAACCCATTGCAATCCAAAAATTCTGTGTGCAAAACAGGATTTGTAGCCCTCAAAAGCCATAAGCTTTATGGAATAGATGATCTCTTTAAAGAAAAGGCTTATTTCTTCAGCAAGGGAATTTAAATAGGCTTACCAAGAGGCAGGATTGTCTGTAATATGTAAGAAACGCTCTTAGGCGAGGCAGGGGAAAACAGAAATGCAAAGGACTGAATGGAGACCAGTTTTTCAGATAGAAGAGCAGCTCACCAACACAAAAATAATCTATTATGAAACCATCCTATTCAGTTTAGGTGCTACCAGTCTTGCTTTAGACTCAGCACATTTCAAGAAATCCTTTGTAGTGCTTGCTTTTCCAGGTCACTGTGATTGTATTTCTAAACAGAATTTACAGTTTCTTGTCCTTTCTAGCAAATACCTTGTCTAACAATGGACCTGCCGTCTTGTGTTCTGTGATTATTTGAAAGCTTTTTATCTGCCTTGTAAACCTATATTTTTAATTTCCTGTGGTTTTTGAGAGAACCAATTATATAACCAGAATAGTTCTTTAATTCATTTTAGATTAGGCTCAAGCACCTCATTTATTACTGTTTATTGTACATGCTGAAAACTGCGATAAAACTTATCATGTTTTCTTTTTTAAAGTAAATATTATGTATCTATTGATTTGGGGTAAAATTTCACATACTGCAGAGCTGACATGAGCTGGCTGCTGGCAAAAGGAGAAGGTATCTCACAGTGCTTCCTTCCACCTCCCATCCGTTGGCCCTAGTGCTTGCTGGAACCTTTGCTAAGCTGATTTACCTCGCGAGAATGGCAGAAAACTATCCCAGTGAAACTGAGTGGGTGGGTTTCTGCCATTTTGGCAAAAATTGACTCTCGTAGGAGTCCAGAAAACAGCAGCAAGACAGTGCATCTGGCAGTCAGAAGTGAAAAAGGTGGGAGGTGGGAGTGCTGACCTATGTCTTCCTGGACCCTATGAAATCTTTATTACACAAGTCATAGAAGAAGAATATGAATCTGTAACAGTCCCTTAAAAGTACACGCACAGAGAACTATCAGTCACCTCCAGATCAAAATACATTATCCCACTGACAACTTAGATAAAACACGATTGGCTACACCTCCCTCCTCTTTCTCTCCCTGTAATATCAACATACCCCTTCTCAACCTTTCTCCTTCTAAAAGAAAAGAAAGAACAGTCAGAGTCTTCAAATGCATCTTTATGGTTAATAACCTGAGAATTGAGTACTCGGTGAGGAAGTGTGTTCCAAAATGAGGCAGACAAGAAGGCAAAGAAAATTGTAATAGAGAATTTATGCCAGAAAGGCAGGATGTCCACTTCTCCCTTTACCTGGCAGATTCAAGTAATGTTTGATACATCCCTGTTACTATATACTGCAATATTCCACAAGGAGTTCCCAGGTCCAGATGTTGTTCCAGCCACAACCCAACACAATTTGGTCATTTTTTTTGTAGTGCTAGAGTGCTAGAAAGCAGCCACAGGAGGGTCAAGGCTGAGGCTTGCCACATCATTCACCCGATCCTGAGCTGAGACGTAGCTATGGAAATGCAACTGAGCAGTAGCCTGCTTGTCTTTAAAAAAAAAAAAATCAAAAAAGTTCCTGGATAAATATTCCTGATTTTTTTGTTGAATTTAAGGCTCATAAAACTTTTCACAAAGCACTCCATCTTCTCCTTTTCAGTGGTTCATTTCTGTCCTGTATTTCTTCAAGCCAGTACGGTGTTTTCTCACTGTTATTTCTCACCCATTAACGTGAGCCAGCTCTCTGGCTTGGGGAGCTTATTACTGCTTAATTCAGAAACTGCTGTTGCGTTTCATTTTTCCTCCAACACAAAAGATGAAAATAAAATCTTTTTCACTGAAAGCAATAGAAGCAAACCAACAGGTTAGAGTATCCAGAAATAACTATGAGAATGATAGGCCAAAGTCATTAAGTCAGTTACAGTAGTGGTTTATTTTGGAATGCAAGCATGCATCTTTTATATGCTTCTCTGAACTCAAGAGCTGCATTTGGTAGCGTTTTGCGTATGGTGCCCACTAGAGCACTGTCATTAATTATACAGCCTGCGTAATGAGTGCAAGTGAAAACTGATGGTACCGACACCAGTGGTTTGGCAGAGGTGCTGGGGAAATGCCGTCAGAAACCCACCACTAATGCCTCAGATTGGGCTAATTACCCTGCAGGAACCAACGTGTTTCCCTTCACTGTTCTGTACCTGCCCTGTGTGGGTACGGGAGAAGCAATTTCTAAAGCCGCCTGATTGTGAAGCAGACTGTGAAATTGCATTCCACGGGGCCAGGTTGTCCCAAGCCTTTAAGCAAAGAGGTGGTGCAGGGAGAGGCTGTAAGCCCAGAGAAAGGTCAGGCAACACAGCAGCCACGGGTGCAGAGTGCAAGATTACTTTTTTTGACTACCACTCCCTCCTACTCCACAAAAGCCAAGAAAGCAACCAAATCCAGTGACTCGGGATTTTTTCCCCATCACCAGTGCGCTAGCCTGCATTTTCCTGTCAGCTGTAATACCTGGCAGCAGATCAGTGATTCTGGAAAAGCACTCTTGCTGCTTGAAGCGCCGCTTTGCATGTTGTCCTGTACTCTGAAAAACAGTACCTGTTTTCTTATTTTTTGTGTTGTGCTCCTTAAGAGTGATAAGGTCTGGAAGGAGCTTTCCAGGGAAGGAACTATTTTTTGCTCCCTCCACTGGCTCCTTCCCCACCCTTTTGCCCTTTCCTTTACTCTTTTTCTTTACCCTGCTCCCAGGAGAGTAGGAAAAACAGGGATAATGAGCAAAAGGGCTGTTGGGGGAAGAGCAGAGAGCCCTGCAGAATGAGGCATTTTGTAGACATCCAGGGCGACCAGGCAGTTTGCTGTGACTCAGACACCAAGTCGACTTGAAATCAAATCTGGGAGCAAGAACCCATCTGGGAGATCACAGGAGGCAGTATAGCAGGGTTGTGTATGAAATTTGAATTTTGTGCTGTCTGATCACTTGGAATTTTCACTTTCTAAAGAAGTTAGTAAGTATTGTTTATATACTTATAAAAACTGGTTCCTTGAACTTAAAAGTCACTTTGAGAAAGCTTGTTATAAGCTGTAGGCACACCTGCCTCAAAGTATTGGTCAAGTTGACCATACCAGAGTGAGTATTAAGTAATAATCATTGGCAGTGACATTACTAGATGTGTATTTTGAGGTATATGGGGTACTGTTTTCTGAAGTGCCTAAATCCCAGTAATATTGCTGAGAGTGAGCACAGATATACTAAACCTGACTTATAATTTGGGCAATATAATGATTGTTACCAAATTCCAGACTTCATCCCATTGAGGGTGTGACAGAAGAAATGTTTGCTTGTGGAAATGGGGACTAGCTTTGAATAATAAGAATACTGCATATCCCATGAGATCCTAAGTCACTTAGACCCCTCCAAAAATTATCATCAGGGTACCATCTGTGTTAGAGGAGTACAGGGACAGGATAGGATGCACTCAGTACTTTGGTTTTGCGTTGCTCACAGATTCCTTGTGGGTTCAAAATGCTGATCCCTCAGATGGGTAGTTTCTTCCAGCACATGGAAGAATATATTGTCAGGCAATATATTTGGGTAGCAAGCTTTTACCTTACCTGCAATTCCTATACTTCCTACCTTTGATTATTAGGAGATCAAATAAGTTTGGACCAAAAGGTTTCTATTGATTTTGTTTGGGACAGAGACAGGGGCAAAAAGTGCCAGGGAGGTTTTGTGGCTTTAACATATCGAAATTTAAGAAGCCACAATCTCATGAGGCAACCCACTGTCAGGCTACTCCACACCATCTGCGTAGCAACCTGTCGAAATTAGGCATCCTGGAGTTTGACAGAATAATGCTCTCTCACCTTTGCACAGTGTGCTTATAGAATATCAGTCTTGTGTCTGATCAGCGTGTCACAGCAATCCAAGAAAAATACAATTCACAGTGATGGACTTCAGAATTGATTTTACAGAAGCAGAGATAATTCATGCCTCCTCAGCCATCTGATGGCCACAGATAACCAGCCTAGGTGGAAAGTTTTTCCTTTGATAGATTATGAAAATAAAGAAATCTCTTATCAGTTACCCTTCTGCTTTTCTTTTTGTTTCCTTAATCCTTGGTACATACTCTCAAGAACAAGTGCCAGTACATTGATAATTGCTTTGGGAGGTATGAAAACTGCACCTGTTTTGATATTACATCCAGATGAGACACACTGTAGGACTTGTGTCTTTCAAGACATTTCTGATAAGCAGTAGGGGGACTTAAAGGTAAAAAGTACCAGTCCTTGCTCTTGTGGTTGAATAGGAATAATTTCTGCAGGCAGTGGTTTCTTCAATGAGCAAAGATTTCAAGTAAATAAGAAATTAAAACCTCATAGAGGAAAAAAAAAAGACTTGTTGGGATTAAATTTTGGTATTTTACTGGTCTGTTTGGCATATATATGGTTTGCAATCGGCAGCTTCTGCTATGTTAAGCTACTGCCTCAACAGATCAGAGATCTATTTCTCTTCTTAATTGTTAAATATAATTTAAATTACTTCAGTCCCTTTTAAAAAGATAACGATAGCTTTGATGATTTTGCAATTTGGCATTTAAAAAAAAAAAAATGCTACTTTAGCTTTCAGCCAGGTTCTAGAGATACTAGGGAAAGCAGAACTTGTAATTTTATTTTTTACTATTTGTTTTCTATTTAGCAGTGCAAATGGAAAATAAATAAGAAAGGTATTGGTTAGATCTTGACAGCAGACCCTGGCATAAAACAATGGTAGAAGCAGAGTATTTATTTGCAAACACGGTTTTATAGAGTTCCAAAAAGGTACATTAAGCAGAAATTGAAAGTACCTGCTCATAAACAAAGATCGAGTGCTGATCTCAAGTCTTAATTCTTTGCTGTCTTCATTTGGGCTAAGCCTTCCTTTTCTCTCTGAAAAAGTAGAGGACCCATGGAAGAGGAACAGTTCCGAAAGCTACAGGTACTGCATATGTGACACTGCATAGCTCTAGTCCCCACACTGATGGTTTTGAAGAGAATCAGAAAAATGGTGACGTCCAGGGGAGACATCTGTTAGGCAGAACCACTGGCCACTCTCCTAAGTGCAGAACTGAAGGAGGCAGAATGGACCATCACTGGTTCCTTCCTCTCCCAAGGCTACAGAGGGTTTCATTTCCATGGGTAACCATTGAAAAAAGCCTGGCTACTCAAGTTTGCCATCAAGGGTAAATTCATTCATGATTTCATAATTGATTTTGGGAGAGTTCTTTCCCTCCACGTATTTTTGTAAAAGTGGTAGGGATATAAAAACTGGAAATTAAAAATAATCCTCTATCTGTTTGCTTTTTCAGTGTGTCAAGACTTATTTTTGTGCGACACCTAGGAGGTGTTCTAGCGGTGGCAAACATCAGGGGTGGTGGTGAATATGGAGAGACCTGGCACAAAGGTAAATCAGTCCCAGTACAGGAACAAAACTGCTGCCTTAGCAATGAAAATTGCAGCATTTTCTCTTCTTTCTTCCATGCTCGCATCTCCTTTTGCCTTTTACTTATTCCGTAGAAAAATAATTTTTTTCCTTACTTGTATGTTAGATCTGTACATTGTCCAGTATTATGTGATGGTTTTCATTAGATTGTTTTAATTTTTGCAACCTACTTAAAAATAGTTTTGCACAAACACAATATTTTCTAAGAAAATTATAGCATTTTTTTAAGCAAGATCAAGTTCCCTAGACTTACAGATTTAAAAATGCAGCTATTTATCTTGAACTAATTTTCAAAAAAAATGTCTGTCTATATTGCAGAAGACCTGTCTTGCTTTCAAATACCTCTTTCATCATTTGCAGGGGCATGTGGCCCCACAATTCTAGATCCCAAAGTCTAGATCTGATTTATTTAGACTCTCTTGGTATCACACAAGAAAAAATAAACCATTTGCAGAACGTTACAGAAGGTGTGAACTTTTGAGTTCAGAATGTAACTCCTCCAGATTGTTTTTGCACAATTCAAGAATAGACCCTTTTTTTTATATTTAGTGAATGTGTTTGAAGTTCATATGAAAACAATCAGCTCCACAAGTGCAGTTAGTTGTCATCCCCTTCACACATTCTTGTGTGGTCCAATTTCTTGTATGCAGGAATTTGACCTTTTGGGGTTTTTTTTTAAGCTGACTTTTATGCTGCAGGGGAACAAAGTCACTCACTACAAACCCCTCTCATATCTCTCTTCCTCTTAATACCTCTGATGTATTTCTCTCTGTGTTTTTCCCATCCAATCCTTGTCTTAATCCTTTGGTTTTGTCCACTTGCCTTATTTTTGAAAATTTTCTGCATCACTTCACCAGAGGAAAAAGCTGGAAAAGGTCCTAGTCATCTCTGTAACATCCCTATCATTATTTAATGGTGACACCTTATTCATATCCCAAGAATCTGGTGGCTAAGTTGCTGGACATATTGTCAGCAAGGCAAATGCACCAAAACAACAACATTTATGATGAAGCAATTTGCCATGGGAGTAATACATAACAACTTTTTATCAAGCAAAACGGTATTCCTAGATCATTATGTCTTGGTTTCACTGTTTTATCTGCGGTAACTTTTTGTCTGGGTCATTTCCTCACAATTGAGTTAAATATGTAATAGTTTCATAAATAGAAGCTATATATGCTTGCAGATACAGGATATTATTGCTAAAGATGAAGTATCCTTCATTAATTTTAATTTAACTATTGATTTGTAATAGATTTTAATAAAATTTATCTGAATAGGATAATAATTCTTTGGTCCACCTATTTCCTGCTGAATTTTGACCCAAGTCTTTTATTGCAGTTGCATAATAAGATATGTGTCTGTTCTTTGTAAATTCCACAATCAATTGCAGAAGTCTGTTTACTTAGGTTTAGCTGTATACGTAGCAAAGAATACGATTTATTTCTCCTTTGTTGCCACACATTTGAAGACTTTTTTGTTATCCCAGTATTTCTATCTTCAGTAGTCTCGTTAATGTGAGAATGATGTATGTTTGTTAAAAAATAAAAAATTTAAAATTTACTGGTCCCTGTTCTATAAGATCTGTATATCAGAGTTATCTTACCAAACTTTTGCAACATAGAAATGAAGCGTCCAGTGTAAACTAAGATCACTGCAGTCAGTGGAGATAAAGAGACATCTCCAAGTCAAAGCTCATCTCACTTATTTGAGGGTAGAATTAATTGTCTTGGAGGTTTCTGGGCCATAGTGGGAACCTTAGGCACTTAAAATAAACATCCAGCTTTTAAACAAAGTAGAAGGAACTGGAGTTCTACTTCTTCATACACTGAGCCCCTTTTACCTGGCTGGACCACAGCCTTTGCTACGGGAGGATGAGGATTTTCTTCCTAGTTCCTGTTTCTTACTAGCTTTTAATTGCCTGAGAAAAAACATACCAGGTCTTAAAGTAGAATAACTTTGGAGGTCTTAAAGTAGGGTAACTTCGGAGGAGAAGCCAGTTTTAGTCTCTTGCCAAACAAGCACCTAAAGCAGGAAGATCATGAGGTTTGGTCAACTGTGAGTTCTCTAGGTTGATATTCTTCTGCTCAAATAGTTGAAAGATTGTAGGGCAAAACCATCCTTTTCCTTCCCGATCCCACCCTGCAAAATTTTTTGTTTTGAGGACTGGAAGTCTTGCCAGTGATGTCATCTGGACCTACATTTTCAATCATGATTTATGTCTCATACATCTGATCACATCTGGAATTTTGTTCAATAGGATAGCATCATCTTAAGCATTTCCATATTGATAGTTGATGAATAAAATTTCAAACCAAGATGCAACTCTGAAGTCCCTTTTTGACCACAGATATATATCATCTGACTTGAAAACAACTAAATAGAAAAAAGTAAATTACCAGCCATGTATTCTATGTCCAGGAAATTAGAAGTGCTTATTTTATATAGCTTATTTTATAAGTTAAAGCTTTATTGCCTTAAGAAACTGTCACTGAGTTTAATGCTGTTAAGTCCCATTAGATCAAACCTCAAGTAGGTTGTATGCGGTCATTTTGTATATATTTTGCAATGCAAAGCTTTTAGTTTTAACTTTACTGGTTAGGAACATTACCCAGCACTCACTCCACAGTATAGGTATGTATTATTCAGAGTTTCTGAAAGCATTAGGGTTATCGACGGAATCATCTTATACCCTCTCTGTGTTGAAAGAATCTTTCATTTTTGCCATCTTTCTGAGCTGCATCAATTATTAAAATGTTCATGAAACTGGAATTGTTCCCAGGTATTTTTGCACACATGTTTTTCTGAAGAGATGGTATCAAATGGATTTTATGGCTTCAACTGATTTGTTTTATTTCTGTGCTAGGTGGCATCTTGGCCAACAAACAAAATTGCTTTGATGATTTTCAGTGTGCTGCCAAATACCTCATCAAGGAAGGCTACACATCCCCAAAGAAGTTGACTATTAATGGAGGCTCAAATGGGGGCCTCTTAGTTGGTAAGAACTGCTCCTATGTTTCCTGGGTTTACCAAAGAAATCAGACAAAAATTTATGAAATCCTCTTTTCAGAAGTTGCCAGAATTCCAATGCATTACTATATACCAGATATTAAATATATACAATTGTACTTCATTTGCTGTTTACATAGAACATCTTTCTTAAGGCTAACCATTACAAAATAATTACTGAATAACCAGAAATCTGTTATGTAGCATCAAGAAACTTTGTGTGGTCTGTAGTGTAAGCCAGAACCCCATGTCCTGCAATCCTTCGTCAGAGTTTCTCATTCACTCTTTCTGTAGTCGTGCATTCTCGTTCTTAGAAGGCAAAGGAGAACGTGACACTTATGCATTTAAAGCCTTTGTACAGGGACACGTAACAATTTGACTGTCCTTTCATTGTGTAGTTAAAACATGACCACAAATAAAATCATGAATGTGTCTGGTGAGAAATGCAAAATTACAAGTACAACTACTTGAAAAAGTCATGAGCTTTTAAGGAACTGTGTAAATGTAGCACTTTGTTACAAATGCTTCTTGTTCATATATAAGTCACCGCTGTGTTCTTAAATTCAAGGAAATTAATAGCCTCCTCTTAAACAGAAAAGCTTGTCACAAAAATGTCTTGTTGTCTAAGCAGTATTTAAGGAGCTACAAAATTTATTTCTTATTAAATCCCTGCATCTGAATGTGGTAGAAGAAAAAAGGAGGTGATTTTGTTCAGTTTTGAAAGGTGAAGGAGACACAACTGAATAATATTGGGGTTGGTTTGGATTTTTTTAAACATCATGAAGGGCACGTGACGGTATGGCAGAGTTGAACTACTCATGTGAGAAGAAAAAAAATCATTTCAGGTTCATAAACCACTGATATATAGAACATGAGCAGATTTACTAGGCCCACTCTTTATTTGCTCTTCTTTTTATACTCCTCCCTATTTATTTGCTGCTGAATACTGGCTCTATTGATTCAATTTTATTTTTCGTTGAACTGGCATCCAGTATGAGAAACAGGATTTGAAGTTATATAAGTCATCTTGGCTATTCTTGCATTCTTATTTTTAAAAAGTAGTTGTTTTAAAGATAGTAAGTACATGTAAATTTAGGTTTTTGCTTTCTGATTATATGCTTCTTGGTTACAAGTGGCAGGAGGTATTTGTGCATTGTAAATAGAGCACCAGTAGAAATGGATGAATATGGTAAAAGATTAAAGGGTTTGCACAGCATTGGGACTGCAGGCATTTCACAAGTCAATTTTATGTGAGCATAAATATATATTTGTAAATGCAGTTAAACTTTAAACATGTTGCATAGCTTCTGAAAATACTATTTTACAGTTACGTGGACTTCAGTTTCAGTCAGGATGAGATTCATCCTACCCAGCTTTAGTCATCAAAGAGCCTGTATTGACTCAACAAGTCAGCTGGGCTCCTTGTTTAGGTGAGGGGAAGCGAGTGACATCTGCAGAGTGTACGTCATTCTGGCAGGAGATGGCTGTTAGGAATCTAGACCTCCCTGCTCTGAAAAATCTGTTGTTAGAAACTGCCCCTTGCACGCGCAGATGGTTTACAATCCAGCTGGATTTTCACGCTCTTGGTGAGCCAGATAGGGATTTTCCTTGACGGGGTAGCATTCGGTGAATTCAGGAAATTCTTGCAAGAGCTTTTTCATCAAAGCAGAAGTAAATTTTGCAATAGCTTTGCATGCAACATGAGAGAGCATAACTCATACTTTAGGTGCAAGGACCCACTGCCAGATTTTCTTACTTCTCATTTATTGAAGAAAAAAACTGACAAGGAACAGCATTGTCGCTCTTCCCAAATACTGCTTCCTTTCAGTCTGACTGACAGGAGGTGTCTCTGAGGAGTGCAGAGCCCTGAGCTCTTGCCTCATTCATCTGCAAAACAAGATTTCCTTGTCCTGTGGTGTGATTCCCAAGCTGAGCAGAGCAGCGCAGCTGTGAGCTGAAAACCTCTTTCATGCAGACAGTGTTTGACCTCTCATGTTTGCTTAGACAAACACTTTTCCACTGAATTTTAAAGCTCAAAGTACATATAGAGGAGTAAAATTCACAAATAAATTGGCGTTCCAGGTTACAGCTTATTAATGTATATAATTAAGTATTATGGCTAGTTGAAGGGGTGCAGTGGGAATGGATGAGTGTCTACATAAGTGATTTCTTAGTGAAGTAACTATTTAGGGAACTAGGAGCAGCAATTTTTAATAAAATCCTAAGCAACACACAGTGCTTCAAGAGACACTCTGCAGTAAAGAGTAATAAAATTAAATGTTACGGTAGTTGGTTTGGCTTTTTTTCCTACTAGAATATAATTTATGTTCATAAAAGGAAATAACAAAAGGGGAGGGATCTGAGCAAAAACTTCAAGTTAAAAGAATAAAGAGCTTTGACATGGCAGCTGTTTAAGGCGCTATTTATACCTTTTGAAAATGTCTCAGGAAGGACCCAGGAAGAGTTAGCATAGTTACATATCAGAGATGACCAGAATTAAAAAGGCATCCTTCATAGCTTCATCCTTCAGAGAATAGAAATCACGTTCAAATGAAGAAAATAGGGTAGAGCATAAACTCTTGACGGACCACAGGGGACTGGTGAGCAAATTGCTTCCGATATAAAGATTAGCGAGGGAAGCTTTCTGTGCACGTCAGAAGCAGGAAGCTGGCCAGAGGGTCTATGGGTCTTACAGGTTAGTGAGGTGTAAAAGGAGCACTAAAGAAAGATAATGGCAGAGCAGAACTAAGTGGTCTATTTGTATTGATGTTCCCTCCTGAGGAGCGTGGGGAGTTCCCCGCAGCAGAGTCTGTCTTCGTGGGGAATACTCTGAGGAGCTGACTCAAGCTGAAGCATCAGCAGAAGAGGTTTTGGAATAAATCAAATCAAATCAAAAGTAGTGTGTTGCCAGGACCAGATGGTGCACACACGAGATCCTAAGTGAACTCCGATACGGAATTGCAGGCTACTAAGCCTGAGTATCTGAGGAACAGAAGGGGGCAAGTGTAATGCCAATTCTTAAATGGTTCATGGCGATCCACAAGCTGCAGATGAGTAAATCTGACTTCTCTAATGGGCAAACCAGTTGAAACCAATAAATAATAGCTGACATATAAAGAAGAATTTTGCAGGCTGAAGTTACATTTTGCAAATCTATTGGAGTTATTTAAAGAAGTCAGGGAGCTTTTGACAAGGTCCCTCACATAAGGCTATGCAAGAAAGTTCTTGCTGAGCTGGAAGCAAGGTCGTGTCATAGCAATATCCTGGTTAGCAGGAGGCAAAGAATGCAAATAAACGATCCTTTTTCACAGTGAACAAAAATGAGGAGTTAAAAGGATTTTGGAAGTAGTATACCTAAGGTGGATACACAGTGATTACCTCTGAATTAAGAAAGGGATTCTGGGATTCATTGTGGTAGTTACTTGCAAATCTCAGTGCTCTTATTTCTTAAAATTCAAAAAAGTAGGGGAATTTGTAAAATCACCAGGCAACAGATTTAAATCAAGCAACAGAAATTGCAGTTGAAGAACTTATTATTACAGGATATGATGAACACTAGACGAATAAACATTAAGAAAGGAAATAGATGTATTTATGGAGGATATGTGTTTTGATGGCTGTTGACTATGATGGCCGGAGATAACTCCAGCTCAGGGAAAATCTAAACAACTAGCTCAAAAGCTGATAATGGGAAATAACTCCCAGTATTTGCTTAACGCCTTTTCCCTGAGCATCTGCCAGTTGCTACTCTTGTAAATTGAACACTGAGAGCTAGATGAGCCTACTGTGGTTATTTTTGAAATATTTGAGGCAAGCTTTATTCTTAAAGAAATTATCCCTTCCAGCAGTAGGAAGATGGACATCATAAATAAAGAAAATACAGCAGTAATTAGCTTTATTAAAATGATATATTCCTCTGATTTTGTCGTAGCCTGCTTTTGTCAAAACTCTTTTCTTATGGGTTTACATAGTAATTATGGAAGGAAACTTTCATCAGTAAATGGAGAGGTTTTGCTCCTGGATGCCCTTTTCTTTGTTGATACCAATATTAAAAGTTTAGACAGTAAGTGGTTTAGGAAACTTCAATTCATTAGTCCAAAAAACTCATGTATTTTGAAAGTGCATTTCTCCTTGAAACCCATTTTGCTAGTTTGGAAGGCAGTTTTCAAAGAATAGCAAGTTTGATGCCTGAAGAACAGGGAAACCGCTTTTAAGCTCTTTTGAAAATACCATCTTTGGGAGTTACAATTTTTAGCCATTTGTGTATTTGCTTTCAGTTTTGCTTAAAATCTGTTTGACTTCATATTCACTGGCAGTCTTCTCCCACTGCATTTGGGTTTATAACAGACATTTTATACTCAAGCTTTTTGGCTTCATATATTATATCGTAATCTGTGTTTCTTCTCACATTGTTTTAACTTAAGAGTTTTACATTTTCTTTAAAAAAAAAAAGAAAAGAAACTTGGAGTGTACAGAAGATAGCTTTTTGGAAGTTGGGTTTTCATGAACTTGGCAGTGGACCTTTCACTGCTGATCTTAATTCTTTAAGGTACAAATACTAATAGAGTTGTTTTCCTGTCAAAGCTGCCTGTGCTAATCAGCGCCCCGACCTCTTTGGTTGTGCCATTGCCCAAGTGGGAGTGATGGACATGCTCAAGTTCCACAAGTACACCATTGGCCATGCTTGGACCACTGACTACGGTTGCTCCGACTGTAAAGAGCAGTTTGAATGGCTGTGCAAGTAAGTGCCTTTCAGTACTTCTGTGATTGTTAAAATGCTCAGTCTGCTCAACAGTTCCAGGTTGTCATGATCAACAGCCATTCTAAGAATTATTTCATCCTTTCCCACACTGGATCTGGGGAGTTCAGGGTTTCCTTACAAGTCAGCTATGCATGAAAGACTGTTTTCAAAGCCCTCTTGAGTCAACTGGTCATATTGTCAAGGACCTTGTTCTGCTAGCAGCTTTAACAACTCATCGATGTTTTCTTTCTGAATAATACCTCCTTTAGGCTGTTACAACAGAATATTCTCAAGTGAACCACTACATAAATTGTATTTTTTATGATGGGGAAGAGACAGTCACCATTGTGAATTATATTATACAGCGTGGATGAGATTTATTTGTTGAATAGCAATAGACCATAACAGGATATTAATTAGTTTCTTAACTCCTTGCTGAGAGGTAGGGAAAGATTATTTAAATTAAAAGAAAAAGAAAAAGAGATGAGAGAGGCAGCTGTGTGAGAGTAGAAATGATCTGCACATTGGATATGGCTATTAATGAGTGTGTTAGAGTAAGTGCCATCGTTTTACAATATTTTTCTGTAATACAGAAATATTTTACAATAAAATAAAATATTTACAATATTTTTTTCATTTTCTATTACTGCATTTGTATTCCTTTAATAATGAAGATTCACATTTCAGGAGAATGCTTGAGACACACTAGACAATTTGTTTGGTCTGAAATTTAATTGAGCGTTGAGATACTAAAAAGTACATATGCTCAGAAGTACACCAAGATCTAACTTGATCTATAGCAGTTACGAAAAACCAAAGAATCAATGTAAAGTTCAACTACTAGATGATCAGTTGGGCCCATTGTAATTAGATTGTTTCAAAACCTTCAGTTGTCTAATTTAAGCTTTCAGTGGCAAACACATTTTTGTAAATATAGTGCACAAAACAGTTAACAAATTTCATAATTCATCTTTTGACAATAGATAACTTAGGTCTTAGATAAAAGATTAACTGTTTTAAAAATTATCCAAATAATCTTCATGATTTTGGACACTGAAACTTGCCTGCACATCTGTGTATTCAGGTATTCTGAAGAGGCTAAATAGAAGCAAAGTTTTAAATTCATTCCGTGATTAGGGGAAATGCATCTATAGGAAGGAGTCAGTCAGTACCTACTTAAACACATGCTTACTCACAAAATCTCAATGCATAATCTTTGAAGTATCTCATATGGCAACACCTGAAATGTTTCTTTACCTCCTTTTCAACAGCTGGCAATTGCTTCTCAAATGTAGGAAGATATATAGGTGATGTTGCCTTTATAGATACCCAAAAAATACATAAGGCAAATAGAGTGGCGTGTAGTGACTATCATTTAAATTCTTTTCAAAACAAATCATGGTCTGCAAATTCACTTACATTGTTCCTTAGATGAAAATGAAGAAGCCAGGAATCTGTTAGGTTTAACATTCAAATATTGTCACATATTCTTAAAAATAATATGGATTTACTTAATGCGTACTCCTCCAAGTGGGAAATTCATTAAAAAATTAAGCAAAATTTCCTCCTGTATTTTCTGTCATGAAACGGTGGGGGGGGAGGGAGGAATAGTATCCTACTCTTGCTTTAAAGAATGTAACATTCTTCCTAGGTGTAGCTTTCTCTAAATGAAGGGTGAAATGGTTAGATGTAACTCTTTTGTGACTTACCTTTAATTTCTAATGCTAGAGAGTACTTTGTGTTGAGATACATAGATGTACCTTTTATGTTTTGTTACAGTAGCTACGAGATGTAAATTCTCCTGCAAAGAAAACAAATTTTGAAGGTTAAGATTATTCATTGCTCAAAGACTAGGAATCGAGGTCATCTTATCAAAAGCAGGAAAACTTACAATTCTCCTTTCAGTTTCCTGCATGGCGTTCCCTCAGAGTACATGCATTTCCAAAGGTGGCCCAAGTACTGGAGGGAGCAAACTTAATAACTGCACAGGACATGACATCTGAGGCTTGTTTCCAAATCTGCATGGGAAGAAGCCTTCCACACGCAGACCTGGACTACATATGTATGCCAGGAAAAAGTCTCCATTTCCCTATTTCCTATCAGGATGGACCCTGCAATGGACTTAACAGCTTTTGCTGTAGTTTCCCTGTTACCCATTCCTGATATTTTGGGGATTTCTGTGAGGTGTATGCATATGCCTGTCTGAAATGAAAGGTACTTGCTTCGCATTTGAGAGGCAGACATTGATGGCCACTACCACGTGTCAGTAGTGCAATTCTGATTTAGGCAACTGAGAACTGTAGTATTCGGAGTGCTATCAAATGCCACTGGGACGATTTCAGTATGAGAGGACTTTCTTGTTGGGTCTTGAGGTAAAAATACATAAACGTTTGCGTGCTCTTCTCAGGTACTCTCCGCTTCACAATATCAAACTACCAGAAGAAGATGGCATCCAGTATCCCTCTACGCTGCTTCTCACAGCGGACCATGACGATCGTGTGGTCCCTCTACATTCGCTGAAGTTTATCGCTACTCTGCAATACGTTGTGGGCCGAAGCCGCAAACAAACCAATCCACTTCTCATCCACGTTGACACTAAGGCTGGGCACGGAGCAGGAAAGCCAACTGCTAAAGTTATAGAAGAAGTGTCAGATATGTTTGCTTTTATAGCACGATGCCTAAATCTTGATTGGATTGAATAGGCAAAATGCTTATTACTGTCTCCTTTAGAGAACAAGGGCTTTAACACCATTAAAAACCAACCAGACTACTACTTGGTGTAGTACTTACATTTAAGAACTGCAGTTTAATATTTTATTGATTCAACGTGCTATGGAGTTTTGATCCTCTGTGCTTCCCTCTTTTTGGTGTTTCTTTGAATTTCTTTTCTACTGCGTTCCAAAGTACATTTTGAAAAGCATGTTCAAATAAATAGCTGAGCTACTGTCGGTGCTGTTGTGAACATTTAGGTTCCAGCGTTAGTGCTAGTTGAGCTTATTTCCTGTAAACGATTTTAATGTATTTTGCACCTATAAACATATCCAGATCATCTGTAATTAAATGTAAGTACTGTCCACATACAAGATCTCTGAGCATACTTTATTTACACAGTAACTTATTTAAGAATGTAAATTGAAGGTGTTCAGTGATAACCATGAAATACTGATGAGACGGTAATCTGGATAATTAAATATATTAAAAATCTTATATTACATGCTGTTCATTAGTGTGTTACAGTCTATAATAATGATGTTGCTAAATTGTTCTTTCTTTTCAAAGAGACTTCAAAATGTCACCAGTTTTCTCTTCTGTCATTTATTTCCACACAGAAGGGAAAACTGGGGGTCGGAAAACTTGAAGAATTCTTAGATTCTCATTCTAATCTCAGTCGAGATCTACAAATACTCTTCAAAAACCTGTCTGCTCTTAGCTCTTTAACTATTTCTGAAGAGTAGACCAGACACACTGGTTTAAAAAGAAAAACCGACACAAAAAACAACACAAAACCACAGCTTTGTCCAGATTGTTCAAGTTCCGTTTTTTCCTGGTGGCTTTGACAGAATGTTCTCTAACAAGCCAAAATCTGAACCGAAATATATAACCTAGATCTGGCTGCAGTACAACAAGAGCTCGTAGTCAGACTCCCTAATGATTTGACACAGACAGGGTGTTTGAACTGCCATTTCATCTTTTTCCTATATAGGCTGTAGAGCTATAAAGTAGATGAGAGTATTTGCCTACTAGCTGTCTAAATTCTGACGTGCTGCAGCAATTAGGGTTTGATTTTGCAGAGCAAAAAAAAAGTATTCTACCAATTATTATTAGTCTTGTTGCCCCTTCAGAAAACACTGCTGCTTCTCAGTTTTGGATAAACTGATAAATTCTTCCAAAATTGTGCTCGTCATTATATTCATACTTAGACCCTAAGGCCTGTATTTTAACTCTAGGCTCAGAAGTTTCATCTCTAAGCAAATGGTGTCCCAGCCCAGGAAGAGGAGGGAGTGGTATTTTAAAGAGGAGTAGGCTGCTGTAAACGGCAGCAAAATTAAAAATAAATTTGCACCAGATTCACTCAGTGTTTCCCTCATGCACTGGGGCTTCCCTCTTCAATCCAGGAAGGAGCATCCTTCCCAGGGCCTTATTATGCGTAATTTGATTTTAGGAGGGGAATAAGAAAAAAAAAAAGATTTCTGCTTTCCTATGAATTACCACACCTAAAACCTTTATGTGATCTGGGGTTTATTTGTGATCCATGGGCATTACAGTTTTGCCAAATGCTTTACAGACTGATGCATTCTGATCACAGCATTGAATTAAACAATCAGAATAGGGAGCTGAGGGAGGGGTTGGGTTTTATTTTTCCCTTCCAGCTGTGAAAAGAGGGTTCAGTTTCAGCCCATACCCCGCTTTTCCCAGAGGTCTTTGAACTGCTTTCCATGATCATCTGGGAATTTTCATAGAATCATGGAATGGTTTGGGTTGGAAGGGACCTTAAAGATCATCTGGTTCCAGATCAGGTTGCTCAAAGTCCCGTCCAGTCTGGCCTTGAACACTTCACGGAGGGGGCATCCACAGCTTTTCTGAGAAACCTGTTCCAGTGCCTCACCACCCTTGCAGTAAAGAATTTCTCCCTGACATCTAATCTAAAGGTACCATCTTTTGGTTTAAAACCATTACCCCATGTCCTATCGCTCCACTCCCTGATAAAGAGTCCCTCCCCATCTCTCCTGTAGGCACCCTTTAGATACTGGAAGGCTACTATAAGGTCTCCCCAGAGCCTTCTCTTCTCTAGGCTGAACAACCGCAGCCTTTTTTCATCCAACTCTCTCGGCCTGTCTTCATAGGAGAGGTGCTCAGCCCTCTGATCATCCTCATGGCCCTCTGCTGGACCTGTTCCAGCAGGTCCATGTCCTTCTTATCAACAGCTTCCCTACCTGGCACATAAAGCAGTGCCATTTCCTGGTGTCACATCTCCCAGTTGCTGCATCTGGCCTGTTATTGAATGTTACCCTATCATCAAGAGGGCAGAGTTTCACCTCTGAGAGGAGAGCTTTGCAGGATAAGGCATGTGGAAAACAGTCCTCAGGTGTTCATGAAATAGAGCTGAATGGTGCATTGAATTGCAAAGGTTTGGGCACAGCCACCTCAATCGTCTCTTTAGATCTTTGTCCCTAAAAATGCTCTTCCTTGTTCTCCAGCTGCTCAAACACAAAACCTCTGGCACGGGTTAAAAATCATTCCTTTTCCTCCTGAAACTTTCTGCTGAAGCTGAGTTCCCTGAATGGTCGGTATCGGGGCAGATGACCCATAACCTGGTGAGTTGGGAAACGCATTTCTCTTTGAGTGGCAATCAATAGTATTGAAGGTGGGGCTGGCTGGCTGCAGACACCACTCACGAAATAAGAAGTGGTCAAGAGTATCCCTCGTAGAACGCTGGTATCTCTGTTGGGAAGGCATTGTGTTTCTGTGATAGGGTCTTAGTTCGACGTTTTAATTGATCTTAATCACGTATGCCAAGTACAGGATTCAGGTGCCAGAAGAGTGATGTTGCAGGGCTGTCCTATTAGCTGAGCTGCTCCTTTTGGTGCAGAAAGGGTCACGCCTCCAACTGGAATCCTTAACTCCAAGCGAGTAATGCTCTTGTGATACAGTGGAATTTAAACCTTCAGGGTTTGGATTAAATAGACTTGGAGCCAAACCATTCCTACTGAATAATGAAGACTCTGGTTTCTAGGTTTACTTCTTTTCTCTGCAGTGGAAATGCTGTTTCATGGAGATGCTCTTTATTTTGTGCCTTTTATTTGCAGCATGTGAAGCAAAATTCACTAGCTGGTCAAGGTAACCTCCTGATAACTATCTGCTTTTTTCAAAATCATGTTTCTTAGAAAAATAAATATCGATGTTTTGTGCCAAGATCAAAGCCAGAAAAATCTTTAAAGTCCTGTAAGAGTCTTATGCTACGTGAACCCAAATCTGTTTTTAAGTGGAAATAAATGACCTTTTTACATACTGGTCCCTCTGATGCTCTTCACAACTAATGTAAAGGTACCTTAGTTGTCTTTGCTCCCATGAGGATACATTTGCATCAGTGTTGATTTATGTGAAAAAGGTCAGAAGTATTTTTAAAAGCTAAGAGTCTTCATATTCTTCACAGAAAGAGATACTTGAGTTCCCTCGCATCTGAGTTAATTTACCTTTTGGTAGTTGCAAAAGTGAAAAAAAAAAGATACTGACATTAGGTAGGTGCTGCACCTTCCCCAGTGATGTAACCACCAAGGTCTGAGGGTGGAAGAAAGGCAGCTGGTCTGGGGATATGTAAGAATAAAGGCTGCTCAAGGCAGAGTTTGGAGACAGTTGGTCCTGGCACCCAGGACTTCTCCTGTTTCACCAGGATTTGCTTGACCTGACTCTACTTTGCCATCTGCCCGTAGGAAGGCAGAAACTTGAGCAGCAGCGCTTTGACTTCACCAGGGCATGCAAGGGCTCTCAAACATCTGTGTTGTCAGGTCATTTATTTATTTTTAGCCTGAGGTAGCCCCTCGGGGTTGCCTAAAGATCTGCTTATAGACTCTTCCTGACGGCCTCTCCTGTGAAAGGGTTTTCCAAGCTGAGCAGGATTTAGGGGGGAGGGCCAAGGGAGGGACTTGGAAGCCAAACTAATAAACAAGCACCCAATTTTCTGCCAAGCCCTTCTACTTTGCAAATCTTTAGTAGACAGCTTTTGTGCAATTGCCTCTCTGTGCAGACCTCTCAGGATTTGGATAGGCCATGCTGTTTGAAGAGCCAGGTTTGGCAACTTCGTTCATTTCTCCGTATGTTCTTTTAATTACTTCTGCCTTGCTATTACTGCATGCCAGGAAAAGAAAAAGCATCCCTCTGTGTTTTTTTTTTTCTCCTTGCCCTGTCAGGAAGGGGAGGTGGAGTAGCGTTCCAGTTCTCACGTCTCTGAAGATAACCCAGGTGTGTCCTCAAGATAACATTATTCCCGAATAGCCATTTCTGAATAAGCTCATGTCTTCAGTTTATTCGTGGCAGAGAACTCACAGTGATGGACTCCCTCAGTGGAAGCTGGACTAGCTGCTGGCATCTGCAGAAATGAACTGAAAACCTGGACTAGGAGAAGGACTCTGATTTGGCTATTTCTCCTAAATTTCCATAGGAAAATTATCTGAAAATTCAACGTAGAAAACTAAAGCTGAGCAATAACATGTCAGTGAGAATCTCTGTTCTGTAGACGTCCCTCTGCTGCCTTGCTAGCAGGAGTAACAGGCAAGGAACAAACTTGGCACTCGTGCCCTTACCCATAGCAGGGTAAGTTTAATGCTGGAAAGTGTGAGTAGCAAGAGTCAATTTGTGGTGATTTTCACTAAAGGTTTCCAGACGCCACGGCAGATGCAACACGAGACCTGGAGTCAATGGATGGGTGAGGTCTGTCTCTGCAAATGTGACAGCCTGCCTTGTGCCCCTCAGAAAACTACAGTTTGGGCACGTGCATTACTTCCAATGCCTCTCAGGCCTTCTGTGGGCAAAAAGGAAGGAGACATTATTCCTGAACCCCGTAAAGCAGAGGCGTGCATCCCATTGCAACTAACATCAGTGCTGGGTAGGTATCTGATAGTGCTAACTGAAACACTAAATTAGCCATTTGTCTGTAACCTAAACAGGGCAATATCAGGCCCAAGTATTATCTATAATTTTCATCTTAGCATCACTGTCAGAATATAGGGTAAATAATCAGACGAAAAGCAATGGAAAGGGCTCAGTGTTGTAGTATTCATATTGATCTGACCGTGTCACTACTTTAGGAGGCTGGATGGACATTCTCTGTACGGGTTCCAAGAAAAGCATCCTGTTTTGCACCATCCCTCCAGAGAAGGGAGGGAGAGGCAGAATTTCCTAGTTTTAGGAAACAAGGTTGTATTTGAAATGTAAGATTGCACACAGTGAAGCTACAGATGAGCTGTAGGTTGAATTGCATGAAATACCTTAATTCAGCAGGGGCACCTGGACTCACAGGAGGTAATTCCATTTAGTTCTTAGCACCATCGTTTTCATGCTGCTCTTCTTTCCGTGCAAAGAGCTGTACTTAACCTCTGACGTCTCCTCAGTAGAAGAACAGATGAACATTAAGATATATTGCATTTCAGTGATGCCATCGAATATATTCTCTTCTGTGGGAGTTTGAAGGTGTCAGAAGACAAGAGCAACAGCGAAAAAATTAATGTTTGCGTTGCCACGTAGCAGTCATTGTACAACCGTGAGTGTGCTAGAGTAACAGAGGACTTTATTTATTAGTTATACACCAGTTAAAAGTTTAGAAGTTTGGATGAGAATGCTTAGCTGTTGAAAATCGGCTTTCTGTGCTGCTTTATGCTTTTAGGCTGTTTCCTGGTGTGCAACAACAGCATGTCGTTTTGCCAGCGAGCGCTGAAACATGGACTGTTGTTTCCTTCCTGGGGAAAAAAAAATTAAGAAGGAGTTCGTGGCATTTCACTACTCAGAATCCTTTGGAGCTGTAACAGGAGCAGATAAACCATACTTAGTGTCTTCTGATTATTTCAAATGAAACGGTGTCATTTCTCAAGAGAATATGATGTTTTCTGGTAGTGTTGTACTGCAGAGGAAGCTCTGCTGTAGTAGAACAAGCTTTGAAATGTAGGTATGTGCAGGTATTTATTTCAGTAGCTTAGCCAAGCTGTTAAGCACTTCCAGTTTCATATATTTAGTGTTAATAATTAACATTCTGCTGCTGATACTGCTTTTCAGTTTCAGTTTATAGCTTCTCAGTATGAAAACTGTATTTTCATCATAAATACAGAACTGGCATAAAGCCGTAGACCTAAGGCCATTCATTGGGACCCAAGCTTCAGCTCTTGTACACTTTACCTTTCACGTTGCATTTCACTGGGTAGACACAGGTACTCTGAAAACCTTGCATTACAGCAAAAAAAGTGAAATAAACATTTGTGATCACTGCCCCTGAATTGCAGAGCTTGGGAAAGGTCTATTGTTGACGGTACGTAAACAAACCTCCAGCTGTATTTTGAAATGAAAGGGATTACTTTTCCTCATTAGAGATGCTCAGACCTCCTTGAGCTTCCAGATCCAAATCTGACCTTTGCAAGAGCACCCACCACCCGAAATGCCTAAAAGCACGACTTCTTGAAATTCCCCGTATTCGCAGTGTGGTTATCCTCCAGCAAAGCTTCGGCTGCCAAGGACAAACTGGAAAACATCCTCCTCTCACAGATGACAGTCACTCGCACAACAACCCAGTCATTACCCAGTTTGCTGCCGTGTGCCTGCTGCCCATCCTTCCTGCCTGGCGGAGCCTTCCAGGGCCTTTGCGCTCGCCAGGGGAAGTCGATTGAGGGGGAAGGGTTCCAAAGTTACAAAAATCACTTCCAGCTAATGAATTGGAAAGCTTTTTGAGACCGTTTCGTTAGAGGTTTTAGACAGCTTTTGTTATTTTCCATGCTTGTTGCCTCTGGTGAGAATTAGGCAGCCTGTTCTGCCAACCAGGGACAGCAAGGCCCGGGGGAGAGAAAGAATCGCCCTGATGGTGGACACCACCTGAAGACGCATTTTGGAAAACAGCCTTTCTGTTCGTCGGGGTTCGTCGGGGTTTGACGCCAGCGTGCGCAGGTTGCTGGTTTGCTGAGCTGATCAGGTGCGCGAGAATGCCCACCTCAGCATTAACTGCTGAGCGCAGTCCCTTCTTCACTCCCTCAGAGTGGCTGCGCGGGGCAAGATGCCCCTGGCGGCAGGACCTGTCAGAAACACAGGGAGCCATCACCAGCCGAATGCAGGCGTTTCCAGCTGCCCGAGGCCAGGGTGCAGACCTGCTCGCCCCAGGCTCCTGCACCAGCCATCGGGCTAGTGCTTAGCTGTAGTCACCAAACCGCCAAAGCTCTCTATTTGGCTGGTATTTTTGGAGGTGAGGGTAAAGTACCAGTGATTTCAGGAGGGATGCGGTAGGTGGAATCGTTTAACCACTCGGCTGCTCCCCCCTGCTCTGCAAGCCTTCAGGCAGATAGGCTCTTTGGGCTGCCCCCGGGGCAGGATGCCACAGGGCGGCCTCCACGAGTGGCGGAGGGCAGCAGGGTTGAAATGGAGGGCAGATTTTGGGCAGGAGAGTCCGGCCCGCTCTGGCCAGCCGGAAAGGCACGGCAGCCCCTAGCTAAGCCTTTCCTTTCACCGCCACCAAACAGCTGACCAGGATCTAAACCCTTGCAATAGGAGAATCCTCCAAGACTGGGAGCGTGCCCAGGTGCCACCCCATGTGGGGCTCCCCGGAGGGCTGTGGGACCTCTGTTTAGCAGCTCCCCTGTCCTGCCTGTCAGCTGCGGCCCCTGCCAGGCCATGTGGCCACCCGGCGTGGCAGCCGGCAGCCGCCCCAGCTCGGAGCCGAGGGAGCTGAGAGCGGGGGGGACATCGGCACAGGCCGCATCCTCACCAACGGCTGCAGTCCCACGGGGTCAGGCCATGGTGGGCGCATCTGGGAGCTGGGGATGGGGCCTATCAACAGCCCCTGGCACGGCAAGCAGCGTCCCAGGTCTAGAGTCTAGCCATGGGCTCCGGACAGGAGCAAAAGGAGATGGGGCCANCCTCCTTTCCGGGACCAGATGGTGGATCCTCTCCTAGGGAGAAAATGGGGTATTCAGACATCCACGTGGATGGCAGTGTTGGTGCCCTGGGTGCTGCAGGACTTCAGACCCTCAGCTGCCTTGGGATGTGAATATAAAATACTAGGGCAAGGCAAATTCCAGAGATCTCCTATTTTCCAGCAAATCCTAAACTACTTTTTTCCTTCTGGGTCCTGAAATGCTGTATTTGTCTCAGACCAGAGGCAGCTACTTCTTTGCATGACCAGGAAGGAGGGAGGATCTGCCCAGGCTACACACACGCATAGGCGGGTTTGTTCAGCCGGGCAGATACAGGTTGTGCCCCATAGCTCCTGGCTTGGGACTGTCTTGAGCAAACGTGGCCCTTTGTGAAAAGGTTTGTACCTCTTTAAACAAATAAATCACACTTTGTCAAGACAGCTTCCAGCATTGCAGACATCTGCTCAGACTCAAACAGCTGATGATAAATCATTCGGGGGGGGAAAAAATAGTCTTTTCTTGCTGTATTTTTGTGCCCAGATATGATATTCTTCCAGCTGACACCAGCCTCAAGGCAAAAGTCCGGCGTNGAAGCTACGGTGCCCATCCAAGAGGTCTGCAGAGGAGACAGGCTGCCCACAGCACAGATACGGTAACAGGGGCTACCCACTGCTCGACATGAACACTTGCAGGCTTAGTTANAGGTCCAGGGAGGGTGCAGCCCCACGCCAGCACCGCTCATGTCCCCCCTGCGTCAGGCAGCCCGGTGACACCACACCAGCAACCCTCTCAACAGGCGAAAACACCGCATGAGGTGGAAGTGCTGGGGGGCTCGTGCCTGCCTCTGCAACGCAGGACCCCGGAGGACTTCTCAGAGGAGGGCTGCCGGCACTGTGGTCCCATCTGCCAAGGCTGGAAGGACAGCTGATGCTGCTGCTGATGTATTTAATATCTCTGTCGTTGAGCAGACTAATGCAGCGGCTCGCAGAAAGGCTGTGCTGTCTGTACGTGTGCCAGAGCAATGCTGATGCTTGACGTGGGTCTTGGCTGCAGAGGAAAACGGGCTTGCTCAGGAAATATTTTTGGAGCATGAAGTCTCTAAGACCACCTGCCCTACGTCTGCAGAGGGCTTGAATGCTATCAAATTACAGGGGCAACCTTTCTCTTCCTTTAAGTATAAACATCTCCTGCACTCAAAGCTTTTTTTTTCAAGTTTATTAGCATAGTCATCTCATTTGCGGGTTTTCTCCACTATTCAGAATGACAACAGATGTCCAGGGAAGCTAATCACTCTTATGTTCAAGCCCTAGAAGACTGCAAGCCCTTTGGGAGAGCATGTCATCCTTATCTCCAGCACAAATTTTGTTGAAAATGCCAGGTTAGCCTGGAAGCCAGCTTCCCAGGAGTTTTCCTCTTTGCAATCAAAACATGGAGCTGATCTTGGCTTGACAACCCAAGTCCCACACAGACCTATAGATAACTGAAGGGAGACGCAGGGGAAACCCCTCGAACCAGCAATGGCAGCCAAGGCAAGGCAGCTGGGGAGCCTCAGCCTCTCCAGGACTTACCAAAATCCTACGGCTCATTTTTTTGAGCTGTCCTGCTGTGCTGTAACGAATGAGGCCAGCAAGAGACAAGGCCCCCAGGGAGCCTGACCCTGCCGTCAAATCACCAAGACCTGTCTGTCATTCAGCAAAGGAGAAGTCCAGCTCAGGGCAGGGCTTGGGCGCAGTGGAGACCTCTAGCTACAGAGGGAGCTTTCTGGGCTCCATGAGAGACATTTCTGGAAGGAAGCACTGAACTGTCAGGGTTTTCTGAGCCACAGTTTCAGACTTAAATGCCTAGAGCCTGTCTGACATAAATCCTCCTGTTGACTCTGAGTCCGTATCTTACAACGGCAGCAGCAGCATCCTCACTCTCCCATCCCATCTCTCTGCGCTGTACTACACATGACAAGAATATCTTGTTTTCTTTACCTGCTTCGAGCTCCACAAGGTGCTCTCATCTTTCCTAATCACATTATGCCTGCTCATTTTTCATTCTTCGACCTTCTTGCTGTTTTAACCTTGTCTACTCCTTGAATTACCTAGAGCTTCAGCGTGCAGGAATCACTACAAAGCTTATGGCAAAACCAAACAAGCTGCAGGCTCACACACATGCAGAGACCTGTCCTTGG
>VXBO01000693.1:95001-117773 GCA_013400135.1 Rhinoptilus africanus
TTGTACCTCTTTAAACAAATAAATCACACTTTGTCAAGACAGCTTCCAGCATTGCAGACATCTGCTCAGACTCAAACAGCTGATGATAAATCATTCGGGGGGGGAAAAAATAGTCTTTTCTTGCTGTATTTTTGTGCCCAGATATGATATTCTTCCAGCTGACACCAGCCTCAAGGCAAAAGTCCGGCGTTCATTTTTGCCTGGCTGCTGTGGTAAAATCCAGAGGGTCCTGCAGGTCCAGGGAGGGTGCAGCCCCATGCCAGCACCGCTCATGTCCCCCCTGCGTCAGGCAGCCCGGTGACACCACACCAGCAACCCTCTCAACAGGCGAAAACACCGCATGAGGTGGAAGTGCTGGGGGGCTCGTGCCTGCCTCTGCAACGCAGGACCCCGGAGGACTTCTCAGAGGAGGGCTGCCGGCACTGTGGTCCCATCTGCCAAGGCTGGAAGGACAGCTGATGCTGCTGCTGATGTATTTAATATCTCTGTCGTTGAGCAGACTAATGCAGCGGCTCGCAGAAAGGCTGTGCTGTCTGTACGTGTGCCAGAGCAATGCTGATGCTTGACGTGGGTCTTGGCTGCAGAGGAAAACGGGCTTGCTCAGGAAATATTTTTGGAGCATGAAGTCTCTAAGACCACCTGCCCTACGTCTGCAGAGGGCTTGAATGCTATCAAATTACAGGGGCAACCTTTCTCTTCCTTTAAGTATAAACATCTCCTGCACTCAAAGCTTTTTTTTTCAAGTTTATTAGCATAGTCATCTCATTTGCGGGTTTTCTCCACTATTCAGAATGACAACAGATGTCCAGGGAAGCTAATCACTCTTATGTTCAAGCCCTAGAAGACTGCAAGCCCTTTGGGAGAGCATGTCATCCTTATCTCCAGCACAAATTTTGTTGAAAATGCCAGGTTAGCCTGGAAGCCAGCTTCCCAGGAGTTTTCCTCTTTGCAATCAAAACATGGAGCTGATCTTGGCTTGACAACCCAAGTCCCACACAGACCTATAGATAACTGAAGGGAGACGCAGGGGAAACCCCTCGAACCAGCAATGGCAGCCAAGGCAAGGCAGCTGGGGAGCCTCAGCCTCTCCAGGACTTACCAAAATCCTACGGCTCATTTTTTTGAGCTGTCCTGCTGTGCTGTAACGAATGAGGCCGGCAAGAGACAAGGCCCCCAGGGAGCCTGACCCTGCCGTCAAATCACCAAGACCTGTCTGTCATTCAGCAAAGGAGAAGTCCAGCTCAGGGCAGGGCTTGGGCGCAGCGGAGACCTCTAGCTACAGAGGGAGCTTTCTGGGCTCCATGAGAGACATTTCTGGAAGGAAGCACTGAACTGTCAGGGTTTTCTGAGCCACAGTTTCAGACTTAAATGCCTAGAGCCTGTCTGACATAAATCCTCCTGTTGACTCTGAGTCCGTATCTTACAACGGCAGCAGCAGCATCCTCACTCTCCCATCCCATCTCTCTGCGCTGTACTACACATGACAAGAATATCTTGTTTTCTTTACCTGCTTCGAGCTCCACAAGGTGCTCTCATCTTTCCTAATCACATTATGCCTGCTCATTTTTCATTCTTCGACCTTCTTGCTGTTTTAACCTTGTCTACTCCTTGAATTACCTAGAGCTTCAGCGTGCAGGAATCACTACAAAGCTTATGGCAAAACCAAACAAGCTGCAGGCTCACACACATGCAGAGACCTGTCCTTGGGGGCTTTGCTTAATTTTCTCTCTGTTTTGCTCCAGATCAGTTATTATAAATTCAGAAATCCCTTGAGCCAGCTTCCAAAGACTAGCTGTTCTCCTCGGGTGACATATGGTTCTCACATACGTGGCCCTCCAAAGGACAATGCTTCACTCAAGTCTTATTTCTGGGATGCAAGGGGGACTTGGGACAGCATGCTTGTTTTCCACGGACGCCTGAATCTCCCCCATCGGGAATGTTTGGTACCAGCGTTACAGTTCCTGTTCTGCCCTCTGGTTTTAATCCCTGCTTTCACTGTGCTTTCACCATCTGCTGCTAACTCCAGCTGTCGTCTTTTAAGGCAACACTTTTTTAAGGTTTGTCATGGCTCTGAAAAACCTTCTCTCCAGGTGCTTCTGTGAGAATTGTGTGTCCCTAGCTAACAAAGAGCCAGCACCACCCAACACCCAAGACATACCGCTGCTCTGAACGTCACCCTGCTCTGTTTAATTAGCTCCTCCAGCTGGAACTCGCTGTGGTTTAGCTTCTGTTGTTTTTCTCCTTTCCTTCGTTATTTCACCAGGGCAAGCTGTCCCTACAGACTGCTGCCACCTCTTGTGCAGCTCCTTCATCTCATTCCTTGAAGCTGCCAACAAAAGCCCTTTGTGGAAGTTTTGCTTTCCATGCTGGAAGACGTGCAGCTCGCAGAGCTTTCAGCCCTGGTGACAGTTTCGCCTCTACAGCAGCCACTTGTCCCAGTAATTGTCTCAGAGGGACAGGTCCCCTGAGACGACAGGATCTTCTCCTCCTGCGAGCTCTGTGCCATTTTCATTACTGTGTCTTTTGCGGACACACAAATAATAAGTCTAGCACTACATTTCCCTATTCTAATTTCAGGTAAACACTGCCAGCAAGTCTAAACCAAACAAAATCCAACAGAATGGAGGAGTCTGGGAATCCCTCAAAGTGAACCGCTGTCCCCCCCACCCCGAGGTTTTCAGTACTGGAAGCCGAAAACCGACTGGCAGCAGAAGGCAGGCCTGATTCAAAACACAAAAAGTGGTGTGGATCTCCCATTTCGGCAATGAACTTTCAGATCAGACCCAAAAATAGCAGGGAAATCTTCATACAAATGTATGAAGTTGCAGTGTAGATGGTGCAAAAGGACCCTCAAGTACCTTTTGAGATATTTCAATATATCCTGCTAGGGCAGTTCTCCCACTCCTAATTTTGTGCCTTTATTTAACCAAGTCCTTGAACAATCCTGGGAACTGCAGGCCATTAATTATCACAGCTAACCGCAGTGATGGGGTGGGCGAGAGCACACGCTAGGGGATGGCTGGAGGAGGGTCTGCGCTATGGGGAGGAGGCCGGGGACCTGTGGCCTGTCCCTGGGGATGCTCTCTGGCTGTTCCCATGCCAGCAGCTCGCCCTGGAGAGTCATAGAATCATAGAATCGGTGAGGTCAGAAGGGACCTGTAAGATCATCAAGTACAACCATTAACCTGCCCTGACAAAAAACCCCTTCTAAACCATGTCCCTGAGTCCCGAGGGCTTCCCAAAAATAGCGGCTCCCTCCCAGCCCTGTCCTTGGGGGAGGCTCAGTGTTAGGAAAGTAGCAGCCTGGCACCCTGCTGCGCCTGGGAAGTCCCAACCTAACCTATGCACTATCTAGTAAAAACATATCCCCAAATACATTCAGAATTAAACAAACAAACCAAAGAAGCCAAACCCCAAACCCCTGAAACCTCAGCACTGATAAGTAAGAGGAAAGACACTGAAGATATTAAGCTTCCTCTGAAATTTGTCATTGAACTGCATTGATTCTATGTTGAAAAGATGGAGCAAACGTAGGAAAACAACTATGAAAATGAGTCAGTCAGATGCCTGTTAGGAGAGACTGAAATATTAGGAATTTTTAATTCAGGGAAAAGTGAAACAGGAGGACATGAAAGATATGTTGACAATAAACACTGTAGAGATGGTAAATTGGATACTGAAAACTGCGCTTTCTCTAGAAACAAAAAGACGTTAAAAGAAAATAAAGATGTAGAGATTTTACAAACAGAGAAGGTGAACAGTTTCACACAACGCATGATTAATCTGCAGCACTGCCCACCACAAGACATTACTGAGGTTGAGTGTTTAGCAGAATTTGAAAAAAACCCACATGCTAACATTACATGCTAATAAAAACATGCAATCACCTGTGAGAGCTGAAACGTAGAGGAAAAAAATCTGAAGAATTTGTAGAAGCACAGAAGGTAGATGATGGTGCATGGATCCATGGAGGTAACCTACCCCATAAGTGTGGACAATCACCTCTGAACTAGAGCTGATCAGTTTTTTGTACAATTCGCTGTTGAAATAGATAGATAGATAGATAGATAGATATAGATATATAAAAAGAATGAGTATTCTCAAGTCTCCATGATGCACCCTGAGGAATATTCAGGACTGAGAGATGGTGGGAGAAAAGTGAAGAGAATGTAAAAAGGAAACACTTTGCTTCATTCTTAAAACCTTTTTCAGCCCCTGCGATCCCTGCAGGATAAAAGAGCCATAGCAGAAAATGACTGAAGCCATTTAACATTTTAAAAGGAATAAGATTATAAGGCGTAAGGTCAAGATTTCTTTGAATGTGACACCCCCGACACTGATGAGATTTTCCAGCCAAAGGATTTGCACTTTTATGCTCAGTCCTTGTGTGTGCTCGTCCCCTGTCATGGTCTGAGGTAGCTTTGCCAGCCTGTGGGAAGGTTCAGCAGCACAGGGATTTGAAAGAGAGAAATAGGTAATGGTTTTAGAGACAGTTTTTAGAGATGTTTTTTTCAGGTTTTCAGAGATGGTATGCATTACTGCTATCTTACCACTTGGATATCCACCCATAGGAGGGCTGGAGCACCTCTCTTATGAAGACGGGCTGAGAGAGTTGGGATGTTCAGCCTGGAGAAGGCTTCGAGGAGACCTTATAGCAGCCTTCCAGTACTGCAGGGGGCTACAAGAAAGCTGCAGAGGGACTTTTTACAAGGGCAGGTAGCAATAAGACAAGGGGTAATGGCTTCAAACTGGAAGAGGGTAGATTTAGATTAGACATCGGGAAGAAAATTTTCCCTGTCAGGCTGGTGAGGCACTGGAACAGGTTGCCCAGGGAAGCTGTGGATGCCCCATCCCTGGAAGTGTCCAAGGCCAGGCTGGATGGGGCTTTGAGCAGCCTGGTCTAGTGGGAGGTGTCTCTGCCCATGGCAGGGGGATTGGAACTGGATGATCTTTAAGGTCCCTTCCAACCCAAACCATTCTGTGATTCTGTGATTCATGCAAGGGTCTACCAAGGAGTTTCCTGAGTTCTTTGCTTTCTGAACAAGACAGAACTAAGCTTTTGATGGCAACTTATGTTACTAGAAATGCCTTTAAACACCCACACATACTTTGCTCTATTCACACTTAATTATGAGCTCATTTGACAATTGACACCTAATTAACCTGATTTCCTTTCATTCTTTTTCCTCCTCTGTTCTAACTTAACTGACTGCACTATAGATGCTAACACTGAAGCCAGTGCAGTCTTGGTCTCTGCCTTTTCACTTACATTTTCCATCCCTGTTACTTGTGCAAAACATGGTTTTCAGACTTCTGGCCAAACTCAGAAATAACCGGTTCAATGTCTTTTTTTGTTTTTTCCTCAATGAAATGTGTATCCCCAAATTCATTTTTCATTGAAGAATATGTGTCATTTGCCCAGAAAAAAAATATGTAATTAAACACATCTATCCCAAAAGAGAAGCAATTTGAAAATGAAATGACTTGACTCTGCCAACATTTTGTGAGATTCTTTTCCAGCAATTCACTGAATTTGTCATGAACACTTCACTGTGTGGTCCTAAAATATGGGGTCTTATTTGCTCCTATTGTTGCTCTTCCACAGTGCTTCAAGCACTAAACAATCCTGCATTACCATAAGACTTCCAAGCTTTTTTATAAAGCATTTGTAAGTTTGTGAGAGATATTTTTTTTTATCTTTTCACCTTTGTATAAACCCTTCCTCAAAGAAGAGGTCTGCTTCTGGTCCTGTTTTTTCCTACCAGATCACTGCTAAAAACATATAAGCTCTCAGCAGGACCTAGTGCACAATATCATTAATCAGTGCCACCCACCGAATTCTTGCCACTATCTCAGAGTAGCACCTGAGGGAATATTTCTCAGCCTCCGTTCATAATCAGTGACCTCTTGCTTATTATTTTTACTGCAGTGACAGTTTTGCTGGATCAAAAGACTTCTCCAGGTGTCTTTTGTTAGATTTGCAGCAGGTACATTTTAGTCTTCCTAAATTCATATTTGGCTCCAAGTTTCTTCCCTGTTGTAAATCTCATCTTCAAATGCTTCTGCCCAGAGGATGAAAACTGGCTTTGACCCCTCTCCAGCTACTACACCACGAGAGCAGCACGTTTTCTTCTTTTCCCCCTTCTGCATGCTCTGGTTTCCCTTTCCCTTATGGTCTCAGACAGACGCGGCAGGTAGAACCCTGATCTTCCAGGAGGAGTCTGAAACCGTAGTGAGAAATTGTGGGTTTCAGCCTCCTTCATCATTTTGATTTTTCAGAAAACAAGACCTGACTCACAGCTACGCAGCAGCAGTGGCGCAGGAGTCACCAGCTTCCCAGGGCTCCGCAGTCCCACCACAGCAGCCAAGCCTTGCCATGCTTCGGCATGATGTCCAGGTCCCTGGTACGTCACCTCCCACCAGTGACACTTTCCACCAGTGGTCACCCGACCTCATCAAGGAAGAGCCACCTTTGCTGTCAGAAAGCACGGTGACACTGTGGACACGTGGGGTGAAGGCAGGACTAATTCCAGCAGTAAAAGGAACAGTGGGATGCTGGCAGGGGCTGCTGTTACCACCACACTGCATTTCCCAGTAACGCTACTGGAAGCCATGCGTTCACCCAGCTTAGTTTAAACATGCTCAGAACAAAGTTATCTGGATCCTACTGGAAGATTTCTCTTAAGCCTTTCAGACAATTTAGGTTCTACCATCCCATTTTTAGTTCATTCTTTCCCACTTACCGTAGCACTGCAATGAATCTCACGGATACATCTTCCGAGCAAAATGGAAAATATCTTTTAGTTTGCCAGCAGTGAAAAAAAAAAAAAAAAGCTAAGATTAACTGCTGTTGTCAGCTCTGCTAACAATGTCTTTTGCAGATTTGTCCAATCTTAGTCAGTGTTGTTTTCACGCATAGTGAAGTATTAGCTATTGTCTCTGTCATAAGCAAAAAATTCCATTTCTTTAGCAAAGTGCTGAAACTCAAAAAAGAAGAATTGTCTTTCATAATTCCTGACAAGATTCCATTATATGGAAAGGGAAAAGCGATCTTGTATTTTACGTACCCAAAAGTGATGTCTTAAAGGCTGTGATGCCTTTGTTACATGAAGAATATTTTTCCACATCAGTGCAGTTACTCTTAGACATCGCATCCGTTACTGCCCTCCAAGCCTTTCTTTCATATAATATGGGAGTGTGTTCTGTGGAAGACCATGACAAATTTCATGTCACATCAGAATTAATCAAAATATCACAAGGAAAATGCAATTTTTTTCTTGAAACCTTTAAACCTAATAAATTCTCAACAGAAGTCTGTGGTTTATAATAAACAGATAATTCTTAACTGTCTGAATAAACTACACAATACTATTTCGGCATAGTTTTGCTCCTCTGGAGTATTACAGCAAAGAGAGCTGGAGGAATCCATGACAGCTGAAGATTAAAAGACAAAGTCCTTCTCTAATATAAATTCTCCTAACTTCATTGAATTCAAGCAAGCTACAATGATTAACACTTCTCCAGAGTGTTTTCTGCACTGTTTTCTTCATAAATAAAAGGGTGAAAGTGGGAATAAGAAAAGGTAGAATTACGGATAAATAAAACAGAGAATGGAGACTGCATGAAGTCTACCTAGGGACCCCAGTTCAAATGTAATTCAGCTAGGAAGTGCATGTGCTTTATAGCTCTATGTCATACAGGAAAAATAAAGACACATTTTTTAAAAATCCTTAGAAAAATAACCTGTTCAAATTGAACAATTTTCTTATGTCTGGGCACCTGAAACCTGCCCCTGGCAGGAAGCCAGTTCTAGAGTAAGATATCTAAATTCAGATGCCTACATGTAAGCCGTCTAAGGTGCTCGGGGGCACCTGAGGGTCCACACAGGGCTGGCAGATAGGACCGAGGCTCTGTGGGTGACCCACAGCCTGCTGGAGAGGCAGCTGGACCTTTACCCCTGGGCATCTCAAATGGCAGTAAGTGCTCATATTTGGGCACCTGGATGCAGTCCTAGATCTCCACTGACCATAATAAGAGCTTGACTTCAGCTTCTATAAGTGCACTATGCGTGCGCCCCCAGCACGGACAGTAAGGCTGAAAGACTTGTGCAAGAAAAGCCTTGAGCTGCCCAGGTGTTAGTCGCTCCAAGCAAAGCTCAGTTATTTTTACCTCCTTTGCCAGAGCAGGGTTTGAAAGCAGATGCCCAGTCACACCTCTGCCACCCATTATCTGTGTTGTGAGATTACTCATAACTTTACAATCCAAGTGTCTAAATATGTTTTAATACTACCCTGATGCCACAAATACAGAATTTGTACTCTACTCACTCCCTTAGCTTCAAAAATTGAAACTGTCCAGCAACTACAAATATAGTCTTTATCAGATGGCATTTTGTTATTTTCAAGTGGTTTTTGTCCTGAGATGACAACGAATTAAACTTAGATACCAAGGTAACTCTTTTCAAGGGTGAGTCCTCAGCAGCTGAAGCTTTGTAGTGCAAACCTTTTTCATTACCAATGTGAGTATGGACTTCAGGGTGGTTTGGAGTTACTTCAAAGATTGGCAGCTTAGTTCACCCATTCAAATACTGACTCTTTGCTGTTGGAATTTATTTCATATGTCCATTTTTCAAAAGAAACCATTTATGAATGCTCTGCAGAGCCGAAAAGTGAAGTTGTTGTGTATTGGCTCCCAGTGATACTGGCTTGGTTTTTTGAGCTCATGTTTTCTACATTCATCTGTTCAATAAAGAAAATATTTTCCACTGGTTCAGAAGAAGAGGAGATCTCATCCTAAGCCTGGTTAAAAGTCTCCTGCACTCACTCCACACTTGCTTTGCTGTGCCTCAAACAGAGAGAGCCGCAAAAAGGATTTGGGCACCAGGCTATCACTCTGCAGACCCCTGAGTAGAACGCTTAGACATAGACTTGGGAAATTTTTACTTGGATGATTTTTAGTTCTATCATATAAGCATCTAGACATAAGTGCCTGAATTTCTTAAATGCCATCTTTTGGACATGCAAGCACACGTTCTGGCTGAGTTTAGCAATAAGGTATCCAGCCCACAAACTTAAACTTCATTGGGACTACAAGCCAAACACTCAATACCTTGCATGTAGAACCCACCTGGGACATTGCTACCAGAACGCACACCCACCTCATCCCAGGTGTAACATGGGTGAAGGCAGCAGTGCCTTCCTTCCAGGCATTACCTGGGAAGGGATGGGGTGGTGTCCCTGCCCCACTGATAGATGCCAGAGTAAGCAGTAGACTAGAAGTCATGGTCATTCACTCACCAGTCCCATTGTCTACAGTGCTGGCTTCAACTGGAGAGCGGGTCGGCCACACCTCTTCTTCCTACAGGCTACCCCAAGGTCCAAGAGTGACGGAAAGACTGAATTCATGCCCAGCCATATCTCAGAAGGACAGGTGAACAGGGGCCAGTGGGTAAGAAGAGGAGCGATGCCACCTCCTCACTTGGCTGTGAGGGAAATGCTTCTGTTGTGAGAAGGGGCAAGCTCTGGTGCTTATCACAGCCTCATGGCAAGGCAACACAGCCACAGTCAGATGCCTATTTGGAGCCCTAAATCCACACACGGAAGAACGTGGCATTTGTGTTAGCATGTCTCAGACAGTTCCATCGGCTTCCCAGGCAGCGTGCCGGGCTTTGCTGGTGGTTTTCCCGGGTGTCTGTACAGACAGTAGGGACCCACAGGGTAAATTCCAGTCCCAGAAGTTGCTAAAAACTCACAGACCTTGGTGGTTTGCTGTTTGGAATTGATGCTCTATACAGTTATTCTTCTGCTGGTATATATGACAGTGATCTAAAAGAAGGCTTTTTTTGTCTATTTTCCAAGAGATTATTTCGCAGAGGAATGATGGCTCTATTTAACAAACAGTGCAAAGAGCATCTGGTCTATACAGAAGAAAACAACAAGCTAATTATAAACAATTCTGTCTATACCTCCTATTGCCTATTTTTTAATTCCTTCTCTGATTTAATTTCATTTTAGTATTGTTTCAGGGAAATAAGATCTTTTGCTTTAAGACTTCATCTGCTCTCACTTGTCATAATTTAGAAGCTAATAATCCTCTTCATGACATCACACACACTCACTGAAACCCATTATGCCAAGGACAAAGTATGACAGTCTCAGGCGTGGGGAATAAGAACAGCAGATGAGAGACAGCAACAGATGCAAATTAACTGCTAAAGACAAAGAATTATATTGTCCCCTTCCACAAGAAAACTCCGGGAGGAAGGAAAACAGCCCAGCAGCGCTGTCTGTACCCCGGGGACGCTTTCTAAAATCCCTTGCCCATCGTCAGCAGCAATAGAATTGATTAGACCAAAGCTTCTCTTCTTCACAAAGGAAATGTAGCGGGCTAACAAATGGCAGCTAAAACACGGTGTTAAACACAGCCCAGCACTTAGCGTAACCAACTCACGGTTAGCCTTAGGTTGCTTTTAGTATTAAGTAAAAGCGTGGCTTTACTCCAATTCATAGTGTTATCGCTTTTCCCATACAGTTTGAAATGACGATGAGCATTTTTTAAACATTCTTTGATCATTTCCAAAGGATGGGTAGCGCCGTGAGCTGAGCTGGGTAGGAGTGATAAAGATGATTGGGATGTTTTGATAGCCCCCAAGCCTATTCAGTCTCACGTTTTATGTGGTTTTGGCTGAAGGAGTCTCACGTTTACTGAAAAACCTAATGCTGTTAATAACATTGCAGTGTACTACAGCAGAGACATGGAAATGTGTTCAGAGACCGTAGTGGTCACAAACACGGCTTTTACTCAGACAAGGGCCTCCCCATGAGTGCTCTCAGCTCTTCAGACAAGGCAGGATGGTGAGCTGGGAGAGTGCAACGCCAGGCTCAAATGTAAAGCGAAAAAAAAATTAACATGCCCGACTTTTCACTGTAAGTTTCTGTTTCCAAATTGCAGATCAGGAACCACTTATCCGTGGCCAAAAAAAGTTCTGCTTTTTTTTTTTTTTTTGAGTTTAAATCAGCTTTTTAAAACATAAGAGCAGAAAGATCCTTTAAGGTGGTGCCTTGTCTCCAGCAGTGGCTGCAAGCTGGTGTACACCATGTACAGGAACATAGCAAATACGCATGGTCCTGCTACCAAGTACATTCGCAGCATTCTGTAATCCTCCGCAAAGCTCTTTTCCATGAGCTTCTCCTGTGCCCTTTGAGTCCATGCAAACTTTGAGCATCCGAGATTTCTGTAAGCAGGAGTTCACAGCCCAAGGACACCCTGATGATAGAACAACCTCCTGTGCTGTCAGCAGAACCTACCACCTACTACCTTAATCTGACAGTGCCCTATTCCTCTACCAGAAGTGTGCTGTTGATCACCTCTTTCAATTCCTTTAGGAATTTCATAAACTTCTATGAAGCCCTCCCCCCATTTAATTGTCTCTTTTTCAGACTGTTTTGTTCCCTCTCTCTTTGTTCCTCATACAGAACCAGTTCCATATTCATGATCATCCTTGTTGTCCTTTTCTGAAACTTTTTCAGCCTTTCTACAACTTGTTGACAAAGGAAGACCAGAACTGCATGCAGTATTGAAGAGATGAGCAAGTCATGGACTTACATAGTAGTATGATGACAACATCCTTTTTTCTATCTCTTTCTTTCCTGGCAGCTGTTAATACTTGCTTTGCCTCTTAGACTGCGTCCTGATAGCAAGCATGAATAGTTTTCATGGAGCTATCTATCGTAACTCAGAGCTTTTGCTGATGAAGAAAGCAATCAGCCCATCTTTTTATATACAAAATTAGGATTGTTTTTCCCACACCTTCATATTTGTCTGCATAAAATTTCATCTGCCATTTTCTTGCACACTCAATCTAGCAAGCTCCTTCTGCAACTCTGCACAATCATCTTTGCTATCCTGAATAAATGATTACCTTTGTATCATCAGCAAACCCCACTCCTCACCCCCTCTTCCATGTCTTATGTGTCTGTGCTAAACAGCAGAAGTCCCAGTATAGATTTTTCTTGCAGGATTCCCCTTACAATCTCACTTCACCATGAAGAATGACTATTTGCTCCCACCTTCTGGTTCCTTTCTTTTAATAAATTATTTATCCTTGCACAAACCTTCCCTCTTGCCACACATCTGCTTTGCTTCCTTAAAAGCTTTCAGTGAAGGACCTTGCTGAAAACCTTTTGGAAATTCAAGTAGACAGCGTAGCCAGCTTTTTCTTATTCAATTGCTGTTGACATTTTCAAAGAACTCAAGGTCTGAGAAGGTGATGTTCATCTATAAAGCTATAACGATTATCCACTAGCAAAAGGGATTGCTGTTATTCCAGCCAGGAAAACTTCCTCGGTGAAATGACAATGCAGGGAATCCAGCATAGAAAAAATGAGTAATTTTCCATATGACATATTACCCACCATTCATTTCCAGAAGAAATAACCTAGGTCAAGATATCAGCAGGATTCAAAAGATGGGTGGGCAACTACGCTCAGCGTTCTCCTGGCTTGTTTTCCACTAACGTTGGAAGAGATATTAAAACTCATGAATCAGGGCTTAAATGATTGTCTCAATATAAAAAGTCAGGATGAAATTTAATGAAGCTTAGTAGATGATCCCTTTATTTTCTGAATGCTCCTTCATTTGAACCTGACCTGACAAAAAGAGGCATAAAATTTAAAGGGTGCCTTAGCAGGAAAATCAGAGATGGGGCTGCAGGCTACAGAGGTGGTCAGAGGAACTGCCTTCCTGCTGCTCGCCAGCTGCAGCACTACTTGCTTGGCCTGCATGTGGGCATAAAGGCTGAGATGAAATTACCTGGGAAGCTTTTCAACAACTTATTGGTCTTCATTTTAATGCTGACACTTGGGTTGTACTATAAGCTATCCGAGATCTCAAAATTTTAATTTAAATGACAAAATATCCCACCTATAATCCTCATATAATAACTTGTAGCACTCTGCATCCAGCCTAATGTTCATGCTTGGTATGTTTCTCATATTGGTCCCTCCCCTTCCCTTCCCTTCCCTTCCCTTCCCTTCCCTGCAACATGAGATTCTCAGGCTATTTAAACTGGATATGTTGATATTGGATGTATTGCAGCAGTGCTACAGCATTTCTTAGTGATAAACAGAACAGCTGATCAGCACATTGGGAAATATTTTGGAGCTCTGCAGACATAACAATCTCTTGTTTGTTTTTTTCTTGGTTGTTCCTTTACTCCACAGAGCATATGGTAGATGCAGTATGGTACATATGTTTCCACTTTTTTTTTTTTTTTCTGTGTAATACTTTGTATCCGGTGCAAATAATAACCAAAAGTAAAATATTAACCCTCTAGGTTCCACCTTGCTTCTTGAAAACTTCTGGTGATGATTTCTGGTGCATCTACGTGCCTCCAGGACTGAGCTAGCACAGACAGCTCGGAGTTAGCATCACACTAACTGGATGCGTCCACTTTACAACTGTTGCACAGGAACACCCTAGCACAGTAGATTAGCATGCTCAGAGGGTTGATTGTGATTTGAAAATTAGCTTGGATAGCTCTCTGATATGTATCCATCTACACATTTACTTCAGAACGGTATCTACTCTTTAGCACAGAAGCAGGAAAAAAAAAAAAGCATAAGGTATTTTTTATTTACTCCCCTTTGATTTCCATATGCAGCCCATCACTGTAGTGCCTAAGCATGTCATCCATGTTCAGACTCTCTACACATAGTTTTCTGTGCGTGTAATAAATGCAAAAGCAGTGCCATTTTTAGTATCATCTATTCATTATTTGTGTGCAGTGACACCTAGTCTATTGGCGTTATGGCAGGCAATCTGCATTAACAAGCAAAATGACCTTCCCAAATTTCCAGTCTTCAAGAACAGAATTCAATTGTCGTTTTCATAAATACTTCCAAACAGCTTCATTTTTGAGAGCAATCCCATTGATGCTGCATTTTAGCCTATGTGTCTGCAACTAGATCTGTCCCTGTTACTCTTTCGGCTGAACATGTTTAGCCAAAACACGCACTGCAAATTGTAACGATAATGCCAGAAGAGATGAAAGAAAAAAATTTTTTGGTTGCTATACATAATTGCAGGCAAACATGCCTGAAAACAGATTATGAAAAGAGTAATTGAGGTACTCCTTTAAAGTAATTAAGAAACTAGGAGAATTAACTCAATTGAAAGACAATATCCTTATTACGGGAGAACAAGACAAAGGAATATGTTGAAGTGGATGACAGTTTCCAGAAAGAATATGCTATTTCTGAAGCCCTTAAATTGAATTTCAATTGCTATCCATTTTCTTATCTTAGCTTGTATGTGTGTGCCCGGTATGAATACATGTTTTCTGAACTCCATCGTCCCTTAAGGCATTCATTTTCCCTCCCGTTGGGCTGGTTCAGGAATATATTTGTACTGCTAATATACAGCAAAGGTGCCTCGTGTACAGGCTGTTTGGTGAGAACAGCATCACGTTCCTGTGTGGGGACAAGAAGCCCCCAGGCCCTGACATACCCATAGTCGCTAATCTTTCCTATTCTGTTGCACTGGCACCCTCCTGCCGATTCCCGTGGCATAGAAATATGCTTTCGTAGCCACAAGGGAGCTCATTAACCCAGTAATTGCTTCTTTGCTGGCTGCTTCCCTTGATCGGTCTGGTCCTGCATTCCGGCAGGGTCTGGGCGAGCATCTGGAGGGGAGGAGGAGGAGGAGGTGGAGGAGGAGGAGGATCAGGGAATGACCTGCGGGGACTGTTCAGAAGCCAGATGCTCTCTGGTGCCAGGGAAGGCCCAGGTGAGGGTTTTGGAGAAGGGAGCCGGCCTGATGCTGCACCACACAGCCAGTGCGCTAGCAATCCATTGCTTATACTTTTTTCACCTGCACCTGAATGAATGAGGAAGGCAGAAGTGAATTCAGGTGTCAGGAAGCTGGTCACGGCTGCTACTTCAGGCTAATAAGCCTGGCTAGCCAGAGGATTCTTGGCAGCAGCAGGGAAAAATGGATTTTGCCAAAAGTGGCCGAGCAGCTCTCACAAGGTCCCCTCTGCCCAAACATCCCGGGGAGCTGGTGCCAAGTCAGGACCTGGCTCCGGGAGGTCATGGCCACCTCCCTGCAGCCAGCATCTCTGTCCTCCCAGGCAGGCCACCTCCAGCAGCCTGCGAAGAGGGAGCAAGGGAGGTCACGGTCTTCCTGGAAGCCTTTTCTTGTGTCTTCCCTCCTTCCCTGCCCTGCAGCCCCCTTCACGTGGCAGGACTTGGAGGCACTCATTGTCCTGGTCTGCTTTTGTCGTCCACCTGTGGCATAGCCTGCCTCATCCCAGGCGGTGGGACCTCATGGCTGAATGTGGCAAAGTCAGGGCAAGAGCTGGGACGTGGGGTTTTGCCCCATGTGAGGATTTTCATCAGTAGGACCTACCCCAAGTCGTTCCTCATCCACAGCTACACCTAAGCTCCCCTGAACTCAAGGAGGGTCTCCTTTTCCCTAATGGATTTGGAGATGACACTGACTAAATTCAGTGAGCTGCATGTGCAAAAACAAAGGCAGCTTTGAACCAAGAAAGAGGCATATTAATAGGTGAAGGAAATTGTATTCTCTTTACTGTACTGTTTGGGGTTTTTTAATGTCATTTTTCCCACTTGTGAATCTTGCACTTAGAAAAAGAGCACTATCAAATATAGTCAGCTGTCCTTCAGGTGCTCTGCCTTTTTTTTGTCATCCAAAACATTTACAAAATATTTACATTTTAAAAACCTTTACTTTCTCTCCTTTAAGTTACAAATTTTGTTTTGTCACAGCCTATGTGCAAGATAACTCTTTCTTTTTACTAAACTTTCACTCAAATCAAATATTTTTAATACAGAGAGTACATAAAGGATGGATCCGTTATGTCTGGATGTTCTTCATAAGGGATTAATTATATTTTGGTCTTTCCTTTAACTTTCATTGATTTTAGCTAAACCATACACCCTGAAGGCATTGCACCCTGACAGCCAGGCATGGCACATTCCTACTTATTTCTGCCCTCCCCATTTCCCATCACTGTAAATTGGTCACTTCACATTATGCAAGATAAACCACACTAAACTAATTCTCCAGTGCTTCTTTCTTTCCATGTAAATGCATATGTTGACTTACTAGATTAAAGTAATCTGCTTACTGACGCCTAAGTAGTTGGGTATATGAACCACACATCATTAATTATCTTCACTGACATGAAGCCCATCGGTGCCAAGGACAGGTGGCAATCAACATTTCCCGTGTGTCTTGTGCTGGAAGCCAAAAAGGAATACCTAAGCTCAGGATTTACTTATTTAAATTCAGTGCGAAAGCGTTTTTCTCTGCCCGTGACCACTTTCATTAAATCAATCCTAATCTTTCAACAATGATGTGAATGCCATTATGCAAATAAGCAGCTGCTTTTCAGACTTCCAGAAATGATGACACCTATACAAAGATTTCTGAGGCTCTTCAAGAGCGGTAGTCGCTGAACTTCATAAATACTGATTTGTAAGTATTGCATTCAACGATAATGATTTTTTTTTCTTTGAGGGTGGCCATTTTTAAAGCCATATCTTGAAGCTGAGAACTAATGAAATGTTTAATATTCTGGAATAATTCACCTCCGTGCATCAGAATGTGGTAAAAAGGCTCCCATCTGATGACGCCTGTAGCTGGCGTGGCATGTTCTGCATTTATCACAGTGCTCCAGATAATATTAGTATTTAATGACTGTGCACTGATAAGCTGAAACTGGATGAATAGACTGTCTTCCATCTCATTCTGCTTAAGGTGACATGAACTTTCATTTATGTCACAGCCACTTGCAGCTGTTCAGATACACTCTAAAAACCCTGAAAGGAATACTCTGTCAATTCACAACGGAATGAATGACCATAAGAATGAGTCTGTTGTCTTACTGTCTCTGGATTGCTTTAATAAAGGCATTTGTATTCCAGGAAGGAGGCAAGAATATAATTAATCATTGACACAACTGAATAGGCACATTGTCTAAGTGATTCATTAGGAAGCAATTTCAAGAATATTTATTTTGATGATATACATTTTATAATTCATTAGCAACATAATAAAGTTAACACTCAAGAGAATCCATTTCCTATTTTTATACCTTTGATTTAAATATAACTGCATCCTTGCTATCTGTGTCTGTCTTTGCAAAGATTTGTGTCTGAAGCAAAACACAAGGACAGAGATCACGATGGATATAGCTAGTAATGCCGGGAACCTGTATTTACAGGGTTGAAGTCCTTTTTTTATTGATAACCACAATTCAAAACAGAAATATGATACACATGGTGAAATTCGGCCCCACAATTTAGTATTACTGATAACCTCAGCAGAGAAGTAAGCTAAATGAGTGGAACTATGTGCAAGGATAGGCATTTGCAATGATTTTTTCCATACTCCACATGTAGAATATGGGCAGAAGGTGGGAAAGAGCAATGCAGAATTCCTCACGCTGCCACGCCACTCTTCTGGACCTACAGGGAGCTAGGGCTATACTACATCAGTTTGGTATGCTACGTGATTTTTCTCTCTTTGAATGCTTCAAAAGAAAAAGGTTGGTTTGAAAAAGAGGCCTTTTTGACAAATACTTGAGCTGTATTTCTTAAACTCCACAAGACTTTATGGCAAATCTGCCCACTAGGGCTAACCTTGGCTCTGTTCACTGCTAGGGCTCGATGACATCTGTTACCTGTAGTTTCCACCTAATTAATCTAACAGTTAGTTAGTAGATGCACCTTCCTAACACCGAGAATGAGAGCTACTGGGGATGAAACAAGAGTTAAAGAGTATGGTGTGTGGGTCAACCGGAATTGGTGCAACTTTGAATTAGCCCAAACTTGTTTTCAACAAGAAGATGGGCTCCCCCAGCCAAACAGACCTCCCGCATTGGCCAGCACATCTGGTCATCTGGATCTTTCTAAGCAAAGATAAATTATTTAAAAGATCTTTATCTATTCTTAATGACAATGCTTGTGAAAATAGCTTGATTGGTAAGGATTGAGATAGAAGGCTTCTGGGAAGAGATGAAGGGAAAGCTGGAAGAAAGTGAAAAAGCAAAATGAGCAGTGGGGGTACAGACGTAAAAATAAGAAGTGTAAATCTAAAAGCTATTGAAAACATTATGTCACTACTAAGATATTTAGCATGAAAGCTTAGGCTGAGAATTACAGGTTTCCTTCCTTTTTCTAACACCAAGTAGGAGGTTGATGACAACTAAGAACTTCAGCAAGAGAGAGAGTCTGACATCAGAAACCTTTTCCAAGCCTGTGATGGAAAGCAAGCATCTGCTTTATTCACCTGACTATAACATAACCTTTTCATCTTCACAGCTGATGTCTTCCATCGTTACATAATGCTTTGAAGAGCAAAAGCTTCTAGATTTACACTCTGTATTTTTACCTTTATACTCTCACTCCTGAGCAGACACCTCACTTGGTGTCTGAACTACAGACTATGGACTGAACTATGGCTCCGCAGTGATGCCAATGTCAGCCCAGGGGAGCACCTCGTCTCACAGAGCTCCGATTCAGCCGCATCCCTCCCCTGTGTGGGCAGCCCAGCTTTTACCCAACAGTCTCGTGGTTAAAGCATCCATCTGAGCAGCTGGAGGTCTGGAACAATTCAAATCTACATCTTTTTCTTGACATTTACCGTGCTATATTTGCCAGCTTCTGAACACATGGAGGTGCTCAGCATCCACAGCGTGTATCTGAGCGAGACAGAGATGCCACGGGGCGGTCATTTTGGCATGCAGTCCAGCTTTAGCGGTAGTTTCCAGATTTGCTTTTATACTTGGCATCAAACTGTATTTACCTGCAAAGTGGAAACAGTCTTGAGAAAATGCAGATCTTTCCTCGCCCACACTGAGTGCCCCAAGCACCGGGCTTTCAACCCATGTGGGTTTTGCACCCTTTTTCTTGGCCTGTAGAAATCTTGGACCCTTCTCTGGTTCCTACATTTAACAGCTGCACGTTGTGCAGGGCTCAAACGTTCGAGGAGGAGGGAAGCAGGCTCTGAGCCTGCCCTTGGCTCTGACACCGTCCGGCAGTGTGGCTGAGCTTAGCAAGGGCTGTGGCAAGTGCCCCGACCACAGTGACTCTGGCCAGGTGTAGAAACCACAGAGCGGGGCCCTCTACAAATCTAAAGCCAGGAAAGTACTCGCTGGGTGAATTTAAACATCTCCAGCAGCAGCAGCCACAGACCGGGATTCGCATATTTTTGTTACAGCTAAATCCTACGTAGGGTACCTCTTCCACCTCTTCTAGATGCTGGTGTCTGAAATGAGCTCAGGTTGGGAAGAACCAGATTCCAGAAGGAGAAGTCTCCTTCTCTATGGCCAGGCTGCTTCAGGGCATGAAGTGACTTGGTTGGGGAACTAGACCCTCCACAGCCTCCCCACGGAAACCTGAGTGGAGAAGCTGCTAGGGCTCTCCACCGTCACTGCAGCTGAGGATGTTCAATCCCAAATCTATTATCTGAAAGCCTTTAACAATGAAAAGATAAAAACCGAAATGTACTATTTAGCATTTTATTTGACTGATGTATTAAAAAAAGCCTTTTGCCTAAATTAAAACTATTTCATCTGTACCTGACAGGGAATGCTGTTAATTGAATGACATTGTAAAAAAGGTTTCCGATTTGAATTTTGCTCAGTTCTGCAGGCTGCGTGTGATCCGAACTACAGGATTATACTGTGCTGTGACACAACTTCACTGATGTCTTGCTTGTAAGAGTTAGCAACAAAAAACTAGTTTACTCCACTAATGCAATTCAGATTTTTCTTACTTTAGTTATACCCACAAATAAAGGGAGGAGGGGTTTCTGTAGGAGAATTCAGCTATACAAAAGTCTGCTAAAACCTTTTCAAAGACATAAAAAGTTTAATTCTCATTCCAAAATGCCTAAAAGCTCCTATCCAAGAGTCCTCTTGCAACTACCTGGGAAGTACAATATTACATCCCTAGAGGAAAAGCATACCGCTTCTTAAAGAGATAATTCATCATGTCACCTGCTACCATATTCCCCTGCTTTATAACTTATTTTTATTGACCAAGGACAATGCAGGGAAAGAAAAAATGCAGTAGAGATTTATTAAACATTTTAAAAAGTTTAAGAAAACATTAAAAATCTCCCTCTTAAACACAGTTATTGATAACTTCTCCTCCTAGAGTACAGCATGATGTACCACTACTTTACTTCAGAGATAATGGAGAAGGCAACCATCTGATGTTATAAGTCTCTCCTTAAGCGGTTACCAAGGAAATGGATGGGGCTGTTTTCTAGGCAGTGAAACCATACACCGAGCTTTTTTTATTCCTCTGTTTGGGGGAAGCTGCCGGCACACCCAAGGGAAGTTCTGGTGCCAGCTTTCTGGGGTCACTTTTGGGTGCCTGCTCGGGTAACCCTGCCTTGACTGCAGCAGTGCCTGGAGGAAGGGCTGTCAAGAAGCTGACACAAGGCAATCTGTATGTTTTATGGAGCTGTCAGACTTCTTGGAGGATGAATCGTGGCCATAGATGGGTGCGTCTAAGGTACTCACATAAATCTAATAGCGGGTATGAGACAAGAGATGTTTACAACCAGACAGAAACTCATGCTGCCCAGTTTCACAGCTGAACAATGGGACTGGCCCAAAGACACCAGTTCAGGTGTTCAGGTTCCTTTCCAGCCCAGCTGGAACAAATCTTGCACCTTCTGCCACCCCTTCCTAGCTGACCCTTGCTGGCTCCTCGGCCAGGTGCCTTCCCATCCTCCACATGGAGCGTTTGCCACAGCTGAGCCTCTCCCCCGGCCCAGGGATGCAAAGTCTCCTACAGCTTTTCAGGTTTATGAGTCTTTCTGGATTTCTGAGTCTCGCCGCAGGCTCTCCTGCAAGTCTACCTTTAAGTGTGACCTTTATATCTTGCCATACTGCTGCAAAGAATAATATTGTTTATGATTTGGTTTTACATTTATTACATTATTTGTCCTTTTAAAAAAGGTCATTTGATATAAATACCACAAGTAGTTTTAAATACATCAAAGAGCAGTCCAGTCACTCCAGTGGCTGCTTCAAGGCACGCTGGGCAGTGCTGGATTCTCTTCAGCACACGGTGTCTCAGCCATTTTAATGTTGCCTGCCTTGGATCTCTCATACAGGCCCAATTTTCAAGCCTAGATTGAGAAAGTCATTTGTAGTCTCAGTCTTACAGTGCTAGAGAATATTTGATGTGAAGTTGATCGAATTAAAATAAAAATTGTTATAATAGAACCGTTCCTTGGTGATCTATGTATCTGCAGAGAATTATGATGACTGTTGCTTCTAAGTAAGTACAACTCAAAAAGTATCATACAGATATGCCATCAAAGTATACTGATCTTCTTGCTTCTTTTATGATGATGAGGAGGAACATGTGTTAATTGATACAACAGTGGTTTATTAGAATAATGTAATCTTAGTAGATAAGTAGATCAAATAAAAAGCTTCAGCAATCCTTTTATTATACATTTCCTCATCCCTTTGCTATCATCCCAATGAAGAGTAAATATAATGGGTAAATTTATGCCTAATGCAACTGGGGATGAATCCGAGTAAGTGGTTGAGTGCTTTCAACTCCCCCCAGTATGAAGAACAACAACAACAAAAAAAAAGTAAATCAGCATTGCCTCAAGTTTGCCAGTACAGAAATCACTCAAATGACACTGCTAAAATGAAACAAATTGTAAAATATCATATGCAAAGCATATCTGATAGGTATTTGGAGTGACACTGCAAACACCTTTAAATGTTTAATTAACTACAAGAACCTTAATACATACTTGATTAGATTTCTAAAAAGATTTTTCTCTCTCAAAAATAATAAATATAAGTATACTGCAATCGGATAATGAAGTTTTGCATATGTGTGCCTCAGGATAGCTTTGGGATAAACCGTTCCAGCTGTTTGTTTTCTCAGATCTTAGGGGAATTGATTATTCCAAAAGGTCATGCATTTTCTTCCCTGGTAAATATGGAGCTAAAAATCTTTAATAGAAATCACTTGGGAAAGCACATTCACACATGTGTTAAGAAATGCCCTAACCCCTCTATCTAGAGCATGAGAGGTTGCTCTGTCCTTTTCTTTTGGAGAAGTTCATATCCTTTGCACTGCCCCGCTCTAAGGTGAACATCTCAACCTGACACGGGACTGGCCACCGGCAAGCACGAGAAGATCTCCAGAATTACTGTTAAAAAAGTATTATTGCTCACTCTCCACTTACTGAGAAGCGGCTTCTGTAGCCACAGGACCTGCACACTGAATACGCTGGGATTTTTTTCTTTACATTAACAACCTGTGAGTCTGTTTCTCTCACTCAATAAATTCTCTCTCTCGGAGACACAAAGGGATGCCCAGAACAAACGCCGGGCGGGCACGCTGAAGGGCTCCTGTACGGTCCCCGTGCTCCTGGCCAGGCATCTGCTCGTTCCGAAACGAAATAAGGGAAGATCGCGGGCAAAGGGGTGCGCTAGCCAGGCAGTGGGGGCAACCCTGCGGGCCTGCTGGGGGCAGTGGGCGAAAAGAGCACCAAACTCTTATCTTTATTTATTCCAAACCAATAGCTCCCGNGACAGTTTCCCCCGAGGCAGCAGAGCCGAAGGAGGCGCCTTTCCCCGCCTGTCCCACAAGCCGCGGTGTTTTGCGCGCAAGCCCCAGCCGAGCGCCGGGGCTGCAGCCGCGACGGGCAATAGGGCGCCCCGGTTGCGCGGCCGCCGCCGGCAGCTCCGCGCTGCCCTGCCC
>VXBO01000693.1:117961-141461 GCA_013400135.1 Rhinoptilus africanus
CCCCGCGGCAGCAGCGCCCCGGCGGCGCGGTCCGGCAGCGGCGAGCGGAGCGCCCGAGTTCAGCCTCGGGTAGAAGTTGGAGAGCTTTGCCGTGTCCCCCCCCTTCCCCGGTAACGGAGCCCGCTCTTGTACAGGAGAGGCTGGACCTTTCGCGAAGGAGCCGGCCCCGATCCTCCCCTCCCGAGGGGTCTGCCCGAAGCGAGACTCTGCCCGGTCTGTCTCGGGTTTAGGGTTTATTTCTAAGGAAAAACGCGGTTTCTGGCGTCTCCGCGGGTGCAGCTGCAGCCCGCTCACCAGGGCTGACCGGAGAAGTCCTTCTGCTTTCCAAAACCAACCCCAGAAGGGGTCCGGGGATTTCTGCCACCGGTGAGGGGTTTGCTTCCTAGGTTGCCGTTCCTTGGGTCTTCTCTCTCCCCATCAACGAATGGTAAGAGCAGATGAAGCCAGAAATCAAGATCTGGTTTTGCATTTGCAATTATTTATTTCCAAAGATGCAATGAACGATGTAAAACACTTCTCTTACCCGAACTATAATATTTTTTTTCCAAACGTACTTTTCCAGACTATAATATTTTACCACTTTTTCTTCAGCTGTTCTGTAGAGCTTTGTGCGTGCTTAGGCTGTCAATCCCTTTACGGGCAAACATTTTCTTTTGCTGATCTCTTGTAATATTGAATCACAGACCGCCTGGTAGCGTTATAAAGACGTCATTGATGAAATCTGGCTTCCAGAACTGACGCTTCTTGCTGCTCTGTTTGGTTAATGGGAATATGATTGTTTACATGCAAGTAAAAATGTCTTCAGTGACCGCAGTGAAACAAGAAATGGTTTCCTCATCTGCAGAACTGTTGCTGTTCAGGCTTTCCACAAAAGTTCTGCGTGGTGCCAAATAGTAAAGTAGCTTAAAATGACAAGTTTTTAAGAAATGCCTTGCCTGCAAAATAGTAAGTTCACTGCAAGTCCTGTAGTGAGGAGAACAGATACTGAAACAGAAGGAAATGCGTTCCAGGTAATTGTGAAGGTAAAGTTTGTGCCAGGGAAACCTTTTATGATGAAAGTTGAGAGCAGAAAGTTTATTAGGGATTCAAGAAAAGAGTTGTTAGCTGAAGCTATATTTGATCTTTTATGAAGCCTGCAGGCTCTTCAGAGATGTGATTTTATTTTATCGTTTTAGTGCCTTGCAAAAACCCCCTCTGATGGGTGTCTCCAGGGGTGACACAGTACCTGTAACCAGACATGCCACCGCTGCCCAAACCAAACCTCAGATATTGTACGGCGACCAAAGCCTCAGTTTGTGATTATATCATGTGATGAAATTAAGGGTATTCTGGCTCTCGTAGATAGAAAACTAATGAAAGTGATGCTAAGCCAGTGCCATGCCCATCTTCTGCCTGGCTCTGCTTTGTAGTTAAACTGTGTGACACTCCTTCCAATAAAACAGAGATTACAACTGTACTTCTAAGCCCAAACCCTCCAGTAAAGGTAAATCATTTCAGCAGCTCCATGAGGGTCTCCTTGTTACCTTTCACAGTGTTTTGCTCTGGTTTAGAGCTGGCGGGGTACGTAAGGGTGGTGTTGCGTGCCCCAGCGTGCTGTTTGTCTGCTGGAACACATGGATGATGACAGTACTCTCTAATCCACTTGATTAGCGTGATGCACAGAGCCGCTGTGTTTCTTACTTTTTTGAGAAACCAAGTTCATGTCAGGTGGTTGGTTTCATGGGAATACATTCCCATCTGAGGGCACTACTACACCGTACAAACTCATTTCAGCTGAATTCCACAGAGTTCAGCTGAAGTTCATTAATACAGTTTTAAAGCACTTGTGAAATAGGTGTTGTAGCTGCTTTCTCTATTATTGATTTAGAAGTTGAACTGTAGAAAAGCTTGAACTTGTGCTTCACTTGCACAACAACACAACAAAGCAGACCCCCTGAATTATCACTTGGCCAATGCCATTCAATATGCAAGAGCCTTGCTCAGATTTACCCAAGTGCTAGCAATCCATAGTTAGTTTAAAAAACATCTGACTGTCATTCCATATTCATGTTTCCTGGGATTAAGAGACCTTAAAAAATGGAGGGAGGGGATTATTCTTCTTAGTTTGGCAGGAGTACCCCATGCACTTACAGTTCATCAATTCTGATTCAAATTGGAAGCAAAGCTGTAGTTTTTTTCTCATACCAAATACTGTCTAGATGATAAAATAGATAGCATCTTCAGTATTGGCTTTGCAACCACAGAGGACTGCATTGTATATTTTACAGTGATAAATGAGCAATCACTCAAGTACTGTAAGATGTGTATAGTAAGCTGGTCTTTAAATATTTAAAGACTAAATAATAGCAGCTTCACTGTATGCAGTGCTTCTAATGAGCCTTAAACTTCGGTATTGCTGTGGGTTTTCTTTCTCCCTTCATGCTCTCCCCCCTCTCCCCTTCTGCCCAGCTTTTTTCCACTTAATAAAAAGATTAGTAGGGATTTGGGCAAATTATAAGTAGAATCAGGCCTTCCCAGTGGCAGCCAGACAAGCTCAGTGAATTGAAAGTCCCATGAAAAGGCTCCAGTTAAGGCGCTCGGCTTTGGAGAAGCCAGTTCCGCGTACGCTGCGGAAGGGAGAGAACCAGTCACCAGCCTCGTGCTGCCGGTGGGTCATTCGCATGGACCGTTGACTTCAGTGTAGAGGTGGCATCGGGCTGGATGCAGAGTTAGGCAGCACCTGGCTGAAGAGGCTTTTGGCTGAACAACTTTGAACGTGGGAGCCTAAATTCTCCCTGACCAGAGCAAGGTTTTGGCCCTGAAAAGTGCCACGTGGCTGGTGGTTCTTTCTCAGAGCTGCCCTGAGGGCAGCGAAGCACCGCTGATGCTTGGACATGCCCCAGTTGCCTGTTTTGTAGCTCTGAAGGATCACTCTCAGAGAAGGTATCACTTCACTCAGATGCTCCAGGGAAGGGTGTCCAATTTGGGAGCTGCAGCCTGTGAAGCCCAGGGGCTACTGGAAGGACTGGGAAGGGTGCGGTTTGACCGCTCTTCCTGGGGCCTGAAATGCTTTACCTTCCAAGGGGCAGCCTGTGCTCGGAGCACTGGTCCAGGGGGTGAGATGTGGTGATGAGACATCAGTGAGCCACAGGATGCCTTCCTTGGCCCGAGGGAGTGCAAATCCATCTTCACTGCTCCTGTGAGGGTGCCCCGAATGAGTCATCTTTGGCTCCTTGGGGGGAAGGTGTCACTTGCTGCCCTTCTTGTTGGAGTGGTGATGTTGTGCAAGAAGGAGGCCGAGGCAGGGAGCACTGTGCAGCCATCGCTTTCCCTTCTGCCATGGGGATGCTCACCTGGGGAGCAGGATCCCAAGGCTCGGCTGTGAGGGTTGCATATGTGTTTCACGTTAAAGCGTTCATGGGTAAAACATCCCTTTCTTTGAAAAACATTGCCAGGAAGGGATGCTGCCTGCACATGGATGACAGCTTCTGCTGGACGGTCTATATGAGGAGTAATTTCAGGGACATACCTGTCTTCAGGGTCTTCTGTTGTCTAAGGTGGCTATGTCTAGGTTATCTAGGTATCTACGTCTTAGATATCATTGGGAAGACCAGCTACATAACTTTCTAGGTGCATAAAACTTGTTTGTATTCAGTAACTTAAGACAAAAGTCCAAAAGACATCATTGTGATCATCCAATCTGACTTCCTGGAGAATAAAAAATAGAATCTAAGTAAATCAATTCATTTTTTAATAATAGCATATCCAGATTTATTTTAGGTACCAGACAGCATCCGAACTTCCTTAATTCCCAGCAAAGGAAATCTTTAAAGCCATCCCATTAATTAATTACCTTTGCTGCATATGTTTGTGTATCTTTGTAATCTGAATACATGTAGTTTTATAGTGGCTCATTATTGTGGTACTTTTCTCTTTTGGATTGGGTAGTCCTGTTCTTCCTCATCCTCCTTCCATTTTTACTTCCTGAAGAGATATTTTGGACTGTGATGAAGATGTTGTAGCCTTCTCTATATTGCTCAGGCTGCATTTTCTTGGGAAAATAGCGTTATCCAGTATTATAATTACTGCATTGTCTAGGATATATTCTCAACAAGTTTAAGGTAAGGTAGGACATGAGTTTGTGTGGTTAGTTACTGTCCTAATTGCTGTATGTATGCTGTGAGCCTGGAGTGGGTTCAAGGACAGTTTATCACTGAAAATAGCTTGTTTATCTGCCCGTACGTGCCTGGAGGCGCGTGGCAGTACCTGTCTGTAGGTGCATCGCTTTTCTGTGCACTGTGTGAGTTAGACACTGCAGGAAAGTAGCCTGGGGAAAGTGTGTTGCACACACAACCCTTGAGAGCAGTAGGTGTCATCAGGGGGGCAGAGGGAGGATTTCGGAGACCTTGGGGCAGTGGAGGGAAGGGGTACGTTACTCGATGTATGCGCTTGTGTTGTGTGTCAGAGGGAAGAGTTGCTAAAATTAAGGAGTAGCTTCTTTCTGTACATCTAAATGATGGCCAGACAAGACGTAACCTGCCAGCCTGGGCAGGGTGCTCAAAGCTCACCCCTCTGGAAGTGAGGAGACCTCTTCCATGCACCTCTGGCTCCAGCAGCCTGGAGGTGTCAATGTGGTGTTATTCTGAATAGGGTAGTCACATAGCAGAGAGTGTTCTTGTGTATGGTTCTCCTGTCTCTCCTTAGGCAGGGGACAGAGTGGAAAGTATTCCGCGTTTACTTGGGGAAGATACAGTTCTTCAGGTTTGTAATCCAAGGTACCTGCTTTACATGCAGTGTCCCGCTGAAGCTTGCCTGATCGCCACTATCGAAAGAACCTGTAGCGATTACTGTTCACAGTGTAAGCAGGACATCAGACAAGGCCGTGTCAGTTGGCACATTCCCCATCCTGATAGCTAAAAACGCCAAAGCATCTCAGGGAAAGGACGGTGTCACCTCCGGGTGCTTACAAACTCGGTAATGGGCACTTTGTAGGCAGGTCCTCAGTGGAGGAGGACTCGCAGTTGGTACCACAGCTGCTTGGCATTTTTGTTTTGTGGATGTCTCTCCCCCTACCCCTTGCTGTAGGTGAGTGGCTTAATTAAAGTGACTGTTCTGAAGCCCTCAAGAGCTTAAATTTTGGACTTGTAGGAACTGTAAAGAAAAATGTCAAAAGCCTTATCTTGCACTAAATATCAATCGAAATTAGAAATTTTACTATGCTTAGGCCCATACATAGTATTTTCTCTGCTCTATTTAATACTTTATAACCCCCCCCCTACCAATAGTTTTTAGTTCCCAAATCTTAGAATGATTTCTTGGTGAAAAAGAGGTGAATCCTCTCTTTCTGCCTGCAGTTCACTGGCAGCAAGCATGCCTACTCTTCACCGTATCCCTGAGAAGCCAGCTCCACGTAGCAGTAGCCTTCAACAGCATTTCCAGAGGGTCTGGTTTTGCCTGCATGCTTTGCATCGCTCAGGAGAGTGTCGTGTTGCTGAGGCTGTGTTCTGCGCTAGTGTTGGCCTTTGCCTTTCCTCTTGCCCTGATAAAGGGGGGTCCTCTCCAGCCCAGGTGATGCCGTAGTATTGTGCAGATCTGCTGAAATAAGTGGGAATTTTGCATACAGTGGCTTTGGAAGACAGGTCCCATTCCAAAAATAAACAGTTACAAAGGACAGTTTTTTCCAGGGCTTTGATTTTGTTTATGATGACCCTCTATCCATGTCTTGGTGTGCTGTTCTTTCCAAATTATTTTGACCCACCTTGTAATGAGTAAATGCTTTCCAGCAATGCTATGAGCTGTAAAATAAATTTTGTGAAATTATTGCAATGTCATGTCAAGTTATTGCAATATGTGCAACTTCACATGACAAAAAGGCGTTGGTAATGGAAAGTCAATTACAGGATGGATCCACCGTGGTTTTGTTTGTGGCATGCATACAGCTTCCCATGTAACTTCTCAGTAGTAGTTCCATTCGAAACACTGAATTTTTTGTAGAAATGAGGGTGTTCATGAGAAATGCTCAGAGCAGAATGTTGGCAATAGGGTAGAAGCATTAACAATAATCCAAAATCACTGTTATCAGTGATTCTATTTAAAAAGAAAATTTAAAAAATTATCAAACAAAACCTTTCTGCCAACAATTTTTGCCTGTGCAGTGGAAATCCTGACTGGATTTAGAACACAAGGTCTGGGAACTGCATGTTCCAGTTTTATTTTTCTTTCGGTTCAGAAATCTTACCCCTTGATCACAGAAGTACCGCCTAAAATTCCTCATGCTCTTCCAGTGCCCAGGTAACTTCTTCGTAGCTGATGCAGTTCTCATCTCCCATTCTGCAAGGGCTGACTCCTGCATCCCGCAGGAATCATGTACCAGAGAAGAGGATTTGGGTAAAGACACAAGCAGCAAAGCTCATAGCTACAAAGTACCTCATTCTTGTAATGCCAGTTCTTCTGCTACAGTAGGACACTGAGCACTTTTAATTCAGAAAGGTTCCTTGCTCTTTAGCTGTGAGATTTTTATGGGTCAGTGACTTCCCTATCGCCACTCCCAGAGAGGGAGAGCTCTCCTCCTAACCTTGTCTTCTGAACTCTGCTGCTCAGTTGTTTAGGATTTTATGTCTTTGTTTAGCATTAGTGTCTTTGAATCACGTAATGAATGTTGGGGCTTGAATAAATTTAAAAGTAGTAAAGCTGTAGCAGCTAGGAAATGTGATATGACTTTGCTTTATTAATTTCTTAGACCTATCACTGAAAAAAAAACCCAAAACCAAAACCCAACAACCCTCTGAAAGCCCTGCTGAATAATGTTGGATGCTTCACTGCACCAGCAGTACTTTTTAAGTATTGACTTCTGTGGCTCTTGGGGAGGGAAAAAAAAGCTACCTCTGCTATTCTAGAGAATCTAATAATTTAGATAGCAAGATATTTCTTGCCTTCCCTGCTATTTTACCAGTAAAAGAAGCAGACAGTTAAAGACTTTGGTGGGTTTCAATCATGATTACGCCACTGATAAACTCTGCAATTTCTTTGCAATTTCTACCATGTCTAATCTCACATCAAAGCATGTATTTTTACTTTAAAAAACAGACATAGAAAGCTGGTTTTGATTTTTTTAAAAAATTTATTTTGGGGTTTTTTTTCTATGCTTTTCAATTGTGTATTTTACTTTTTATAAAACTCTTAGGAATACATTATAATACGGAAACAAATAGCATGTTTAACATTTTACAGCATTGAACACTAAAACTATGTGGGCTGTGGCATGAAATTATAGAAGGTAGAACTTTGAATGTTATAAAATTGCTTTGTAAATGCCCTTTGAGAAGTATTTTGAAGGACTACTTACTTTGTGTTCTAATAACACAATCTGTGATAACACAATCTGTATAGAGCTGCTTTTAAGCTTTGTAGTCTCCATTATACACAACAGCTTTTTGCCTGTCATCCTTGAAGTAGAAAAGACCATCCCTCGTGGTACTTGGGTTTCCCTTATTGTGGTGTTTGGGGATGTAGTTTGTCATCTCTGGGGTGAGAGCAGCCTTGCTCAACTCATTAATGATAACAGCAAGGCAAAGGGGGGAAAGGAGAGTGTTTCGACAGAAATCCAGACTGCGATGGAGGAGGTGAACAAGGGACAAGATTTCACTGTCGTCTCTTGTTCAAGAGATGGGTAGGCAGGTTCAGGACCAACAAATGCAGCTACTTTCTCAGCAGTTAGGCTGTGGAAAGACTTGTCACAGGATGCTGTGGATGCGATGTAGAGGTTTATATGGATTCAGTGGTGATTTGACAGTTGCTAGATTCGTAGATACAGAAACATGATCTTCAAATGAACAAATATTAAGGTTTGATCCTGGAATGACAGGCCTACAAGGGGAATTGGATGATTGTAATGCAGACTGTGGTTTTAGACAGTAAAAGCTTTGATGGAGTTTAATTGATGAAAATAATTTTATAAGTAATTCGTCTTTTCTTCAGTTGTCCAGATCAGATGAAACTACAGAAGACATGGCCAAAGTCAAGACAACGCATGAACTGATGAGAAACAGCATTGCCTTCTGAGAACATTAGGCTCCTAGTTGCTGGAAATCCTAGGTGCAACTTTACTACCAAAAGAGACCCTGATGTTATGTGATCATTGAGTAGAATTTGCAAGAATGGAAAAGCAAAGGACTCCACTAGCTGTATCGCATAAATAAAAATTTCCAAGATTCAGCTGAATCAAGAAATTATTCCAGCCATGGGAGAAAATGCAAGTTTTTGGGAGAGTTTGATATACGCACATCCTACCTGCACCACCTGGAAGCAAGAGGCAGAGGGATCTATCTACCACCTAGCCAGTATTCTCTTTGTTGTTGGCTTCATGGGTGGAAGTGGATTCTTTGGGCTTCTCTATGTCTTCAGCTTGCTTGGACTGGGCTTTCTCTGCTCTTCTGTTTGGGCTTGGCTGGATGTCTGTGCTGCTGATATATTCTCCTGGAATTTTATACTGTTCGCTATATGCTTCGTCCAGTTCATTTATGTTACCTATCAAGTTCGGAGTGTTTCCTTTGACAGAGAATTCCAGGAACTCTACAGCGCTCTCTTCCAGCCTCTGGGAATTTCCTTGACTGTCTACAGGAAGATCGTCTTGTGCTGTGATGCAGAAGTGGTTACCCTAGAAAAGGAACACTGTTATGCCATGCAGGGCAAAACACCTATTGATAAACTGTCCTTGCTTGTGTCAGGCAGGTTTGTATCGGTTTGTTCAGACTTCTGCACGTATCTTTATTTTTTCCTCCTTCTTGAAAATGATAGAAAAAAAAAAAAGTCTTATTTGTGTATTGTTTGTTCCTTTTCCAGTACAATAGATTAAATATTAATGCAAGTAATATAAATATTAATAGGCTAAATACACTTGTCTAGGACAGCGCTAACGTAAAAACACTAAGCACAAAATCTGTAATAGCATAATAAGTCATTCTTTTCCAGACCACTGTATCATAGCATTTAACAGGTTAGGCAGATAAAGGGAACAAATGTGTGCTTCAGTCTTTGGGCTATGGTTTGCTGTCTCTCTGCTGCCTAGCTGATGAACACAGCATCCTTCTTGTTTTTCTTTGCTAGTATCATCTGAAAGAGGGCTAAAAGGTAGTTATGAAACTGAATATACTGAGATAAAGACTGTTTAATAGAGATCTTGACTTTGATATAGATTGTATTTGGTTGCTTTCTGGGGGGTGGGAGAAGAGAGGGAGTTAGGGAGAGCAGAAGGCCTCAAAGTGCCCTTCCGTTACAAGGGGACATAGTCAAGCCCTATCAAGATTTGCAGAACTGAGTCTACAGTTACTGTTTATTGTGGCCCTTAGTTAGACCCTGAGGCAATAAATCCACCTGCTTGTACTCCCTGCTTACTGTAGATGCTTCTGGCAACCTTTTTGATGCTTTTCTGATGGGAAATACTGTCTTTTGTACTGTACACAGTGATACACAGTACTGGACCACCACATGAGTAGATGGGATACCGAAAGGTGATGGCTGTGGTCTGTCTTTGATGGGACATTTTGTGGGTGCATTTTGACAGCCTGCTGCATGGACAGATAGAATTCGTAGGCAGCTTGAAACTCAGCTGATTTAGGACCACTTGCAGTGAACAATATGGATTTTGGGTAGTTGGCCCTAGTGACACCCCTGGTTCAGAGCTTGGGTGCTGTCTACAAAGTACCACGTGGAAGTTACTTTTGGTCATAGTCATACTGAAGCAGAGGTGTCCATCCTCCTACATGCCCATCAATTAGTAATCATGCAGGGAGTTCCTGCTACCCTCCTGCATGCAGTATAGGGATGCTTGTTCTGATTTTGTAAGAAGCATTAATCTCGGTGCAGAGCAGATGTAACAAGGGGACTCCTGCAGCTTGCTTTTAATTCTTTTAGCTCATGAGGTTCAAGCATACACAGTGTCCTGATTGTGTACCTTCAAACTTAAATATGATTTAGAAAGTAGAAAGAAAATTTTTGTTTGGCATCTGCAGAAGGCTGCAGCATTCACCCAGAGATCCCCTACCTCCGCGTTGTTCTCCAGAGACATTCCTGTGGCCATGTAATTCTTGTTAAATGTTGAAAGCGCCCTACCTACACTTGTGCCCTGGGGAACTCCTGCTTCACACTCCCTGCTTTTGCCACTTTGTTGCCTCTAAAATGTGTGTTTGCCAAATTTAGGAGTATATCCCATGGCTTTAAGGTGAAGGAGGCAAATGGTGTCACGTGCACTGGTCTTTCATTTCTCCAGTGCACGCCGGCCTTTTCATGACACAGCTTGCACGTCGATGCACAGACCTGACCCAGGGAGAAGGCCATGACTTCAGCAAGGCCTGGAAAGATTTCCATTTCGTTTGCCCGATTGTCTTGTATTCTCTTTCAGCTGTCCTGATCAAGCTGTGTTCAAAAATATAATCGGGATACTGTTGGCCAGTGACTGCTTTTTCATGCTCTCAAAGCTATATTTAAACTCCTCACATAGTAGAAATAACACATTCTTGTTGCAGTTGTTGCTGCTGTACAGGTAGTACTAACAAATTAACACATCTTATTTTGGTAGGATCAGAGTGACAGTTGATGGGGAGTTTCTGCATTATATTTTTCCTCTTCAATTTTTGGATTCTCCTGAATGGGATTCACTGAGGCCCACAGAAGAGGGAATTTTCCAGGTAAATGCAGAGGGTAGTTTGGTTTTTTTAATACCACAGAAAACTGTTCAAGTATTAATTGCTTTGGAAATAAGTTCACTTAGTGGTGGGTTTCATTTGTGAAATTATACAAACAACTGACATTCTGTTCATTTGGGGGGGGAAGTCCTCTTTACTTGATGGACTGGTTGTGCCGTCTGTATCGTCTTGCTGTTTGCATCTTGTCATTACAACAAATGGAGGATTTCTTAAAGGAAGTAGACTCTGTTTGCATTCCTTGGCTGTGCTAAAATCCAGCCCTGAGAAACCAGGTTTGCAGAGGTGGGTGGAAGTTGGTGCTGGAGAGGCTTCACTAGAGGAGGTGAACTGGAGAGCCCGGGCTGGCAAGAGGCATGCCTGCGGTACAAACTGGGGACAGCGTGGGACACAGTGTCCATCTGGGCACTCCCTGTGTCCCCGTGTCCATCTGGGCACATTCCCTGTTATCCGGGAGCCCTCCCACTGCTGTCACTTGGCTGACACGCTATCTCCTGCCTGTGTGGGATCTAGCGTCCCGTGTCACGAGGGCAAATGGCATTTGTCAAGAGCTTTCTTTAGACCTGCCTTTCCAGCTGGAGCTGCTGAGAGCGACGCCGGGCGTGCAGAGCCATCAGCCTGTGTCCTGGCTGGGGCTGCCATTCAGCGTGGGCACAGGCATACTGACACTGAGGCCAGCGAGACACAATCCTTCAGTCCATTCCCAGTCACCCTTCTCGCTTCTCTCTGGGTTTAGTGGTGGATTTGGCAGTGTTAGGTTGATGGTTGGACTCGATGATCTTCAAGGTCCCTTCCAACCTGGACAATTCCGTGATTCTACAGTAGACCTCTCAGAGCCCTCTTGCTTGATTAAATGGCTTTAATTGCAGTCAGTGCGAAGAGGCGAGGTGTATGTTATGGCCACAGCCTGCGTGCCTGCTGAGAGAGAGGGGGTGCTTTGTGAGCAAGAGCTTCAGCAGCCTTATCACCGAGCTAATTTTAATTTTCTGTTCTATAGGTAACACTTACAGCAGAGACAGATTGTCGGTACGTGGCCTGGAGGAGAAAGAAGCTGTATCTGCTGTTTGCTAAACACCGTTTCATCTCCCGCCTGTTCTCAATTTTAATTGGGAGCGACATTGCTGAGAAACTCTATGCCTTGAACGACAGGGTGCACGTAGGGAAAGGCTTTAGGTACGACATTCGGTTACCAAACTTCTACCATGTCTCGCTGCCAGAGACGCCTCCGGTGCAGCCCTCCCACCGCCTCCAGAGAGGGTCCCCCCAGCGCAAGCCCGCGGGGATTACAAACTGTGGCTCCTTCAGCACACACTCCTAGGAAGGACAGCCCCGCTACAGCCGTTCCCCAAAGCCATGAAGGGGAGTGCAAAGCGACTGTCCTGGTTTGAAGCAGAAGAGCAGCAAGATGAAGCCGAACGAGACCCAGTCAAGCCAAGTTTGACTGACAAGTGCCATTTACTTTCATTGGAGTAGCTTGAATTCTTCCTCTCTCTCGAGCCAGCGGGTTGGCTTCGGCATTTTCACTGTTTGTGCAATACGTTTAGTTTCTCTTGATTCTTTTGTTGATCTTCATCCTCCTTACTTTCAGAGGCAAACAAATCATTAACAAGCTGTTTTGTTGTAATTGTGGTGGCCTCCACCTTGTGTTTTTTTAGGTTTTTTTAGAAAAAACAAACCCACGGTATTTCTAATTATACTTTCTCAAAGTTGTTTGCCATAATGAAGTATGGTCAGTATAGTCAATAAAAACAAGTAAGTTTTCTTCAAAATACATCAACTTGCTTGTAACATCCATATTTATGCCATGTGAATGTTGTCTCAATTAACATGAAGAATTTGCAGAAAAAGACTGAGAGACTGATTGTATTTGGTTTGTTTTTAAAGAACTGAAAGATTTTTTCAAATGCACAGCAAGATTCTTAAAAAAAAAAAAAAAAAAAACCCAACCAAACAAAAGAAAACAATGAATTCTGTCCCATGAGTGGTTGATTTCTCTCTGGCTGTCCTAAAGAAGTATTATGTGAAAACAAGCATAAATGTAATTGCCGGCATTAGAACAGTAAAGCAGTTGTAACTGCTGCAAATATAGCATAGGGAAATGATTGCGTAGTCTTTCTGGTAGAACGTGATGCTATAGGACCTAGGCTTCCGTGGTGTCAGTGCCACTCGTGACATGTACAATAAATACTGTTAATCAATCAACTGCCAAACCATTGGAGTTTGTTTTACAGTATCCTTTCTAGCCAGGCTTATTGGGAAGAAACTAATTAAGAAAGAGATGCAGCAATAAATACAACTTTTAATTGAAACATTCTTGTTCAGCTTCCAGAGTCACTTCTCTGTGCCTGTGAAACTCTTGATTTAAAAGGTATTCTCTCCCTAACTCTGGGGTGTTTTAATGGTGTTAAGGGAGCACCAGCTCCCGCTTCAGTAGGAGAAAGCTGGTTTCGAGCCTTGAGGTCACTGTGCCTTTGGGGAGAAGTGTCTAAATGTCTTTGCTAACTCATCTTCCTGCTGCTATGCCTGATGCCTGCCAGTAATAAAAAAAAAATATATAAGAAGCATTATTTTTTTATGAGACTGTATTGCTGCTTGATAGGTCTGGAGGGAGATCACATTTTTAATATTTTAAAATTGCTGGACTGTTTGGTAGGACAACCTTTGTGTGTTTGTGTATGTATGGGTGTACGTATGAGTTTAGATCTTGGGAGTTGTTGCTGGAGGGCTAAAAATAATGATACAGTCTCATGCTTGAAAGATAATCGTGCAGGAGGTATAAGAAAGCTATTAGAAGCAATATGAAACACCACCTGTTTGAAGGACCTTCAACAGATGACGCTGTACAACTTTTGCTTTTAGCTTTATGTCCCTTTCTCAGAGAGGAAAATCTGCCAAACATAAGTAGCATAGCATGAAATGTGGTAATACCCAAATCCTGCTAATAACCCTTCCACACGATATAGTCTCTATGTATTACTGACTGCGTGAAGTCCCTGAGTCACAAACCTACTTTGTCTTTGTCAAAAGAGAATTGGGAAAGATGCAAATGGAGAGTTTATTGGTGGCTATTAAAGACCAGCCTGGGAAGTAACTAAGGCACAAAGTGCCAGAGGCTGGCAGTGTGCAGTAAGGATGTACAGCTCTGTGTGCCCTTTTCCTATACTTTTCATGGCTAAGGGATAGGATAGCAGGCTACCTGAGCCCTTGGTATGACTCAGCACAGGTATTCTCGTGTAACTTCAGCGCTGTGATTAGTATCGCGTCTTACTTGTTGGTGATGCTTGGTTCCTGAGGTGGGTAAGAAGTCTGACATCTCCCGTGGATGTGGTCATTTAGGTCACCCCTTGCGATCCCTGCTCCGCTTCACCCAGCCAAGCTGCTCCTGCTGGACGTGCCATGGGCTGGAAACCTTACGCTGGGTTTTAACAGGTGAATCAAGAATAGCCCCCCGTCCCTCAGCCTGATAAAATTTCTCATGGTATAAAATGTATTGGTATAATGTATTGGTATTGGACCAGTATCAAGTTTACACTTAACATTTTATGCATTAACAGTCTACAAAAGTAAAAAGCTTATAGCCTAGAAACATAAAAATGATAGTATTCTAGACTAATATATATATTCTAGGCATAATATAAAGCACTAATTAATGCTCTCCTCAGTTTTCTTGAATATGTGGCCTTGTCCCATATATGTCTGTAAGAAAACTTGCCTCAGGGTCAGCATTAAATAAACTAGTATGATCCTCTTCGCCTTCAAAATAAGATCAAGGAGTTTTGCCCACCCAATTTCTGTATCAAGCCTATATATTCAATTTAAACTATAGCATACTGCTTTGAGCGGTACTGCAGTCGGGTGGTGGGTGCTTCTTTACATACCTAGGTAATTTTTTTCTTCTTTGTGACTGGTGTGTGGCTTAGTTTCAGCCTGATTTCCAGCCACAATCCTCTGTGATCCTTTTCTCTGCTGGAATTGGTTGCTATCAGAAATCTCTACTGGGACATGTCTGAGTCGGTATCTGAACATACTCTTAGCTAATCTTGTTTAGCTTTTGCTGCTGTGCTTTTTGGGCTTTGAGTCACTTTTTAAAAATTGTTTCCAGTTTTCCAGCATCTGTTTGAGTCATGACTAGCTGAACATTTCAACAGTAGAATTCAGGGTATATATATCTACAAATTTAAAAAAGGACACACAAAAGGACTGGAAGTGAGACAGCGAGCCCTCTCCACCTCTGGTTTTTTTTTTTTAAATCTTGACAGCACTTCTAAAATGTACCATAAAATACGCTCTGGTGTGTGACACATAAACCAATGTTTTGGGAGAGCTGTATGATCCACCTAAGTAAAGATGTACTCAGACTGATGTCAGTGAAATAATACTTATCTCTTATTATATCATATATACCCAGTCATTAGAGAGTTGGGGTGGTTCAGCCTGGAGAAGAGAAGGCTCCAGGGAGAATTCAGTGCGGACTTCCAGTACCTAAAGGGGGCCTACAGGAGAGATGGGGATGGGCTCTATCAGGGAGTGGAGTGACAGGACAAGGGGTAATGGCTTTAAACTAAAAGAGGGTAGATTTAGACTAGATATAAGGAAGAATTTTTTTATGATGGGGAGGGAGGTGAGACACTGGAACAGGCTGCCCAGAGAGGTGGTAGATGCCCCATCCCTGGAAACATTCAAGGTCAGGTTGGATGGGGCTCTGAGCAACCTCATCTAGTTGAAGATGTCTCTGCTCATTGCAGGGAGGTTGGACTAGATGACCTTTAAAGGTCCCTTCCAACCCAAACTATTCTATGAGTATTTATAGGTTACTAAATTTTTTGAGCTAGATGAAGCTCTGATTTGAGCATCATCCAATTTATGCCTATGTTATTACTTGGGATAACTATCAGTAGTCAGGCTCCTTAATAATCAGTTGAAGTGAATGGATACCTGAGAGCGTGCTGCTTTGTCAATTGAGGACACTATCAGTGAATCCTTTTCTTGATCTGTAGTGATGTCCCTTTACTTACATTTTATATTCTTAAGAGTTCCATAATCTTCTATGGGGTTATGTCTACATTTGTGTACTGTTATAGGTAAAAGTGGCAGAATCTGTTGCATGTGGTGATTCGCTCTCTCATCAGCATCAGTTGCTCTTCCAGAGTTTTTATAACGGTGAACATCAGGCTGGAATTGCCCTTACAGCCTGCAGAAGGGTTCAGATTTACTGCACAAGCTAAAAAAAATACATGGCCTAGGACATGCCAAAGAGGAAAAAAACAAAAAAAAGTAAAAAAAAGAGAGCACCACTCAACTTCTTACAGGTTTTATCCAGAAGAGGTTTATTTTAAATTGGGCTTGTGTCAAATTAATTTATTCAACGCAGCAATGTATTGTTAGTGCTTCAAAGTGAGTCTTGCTTATCTAGAAGCCTCAGTGGCAGGCTGACCTCAATCCTGCGGCAGAGCAATGCCTGTCCGATAAATGCCTTAAATAAGCACGGGACTGACCCTGCAATTCTTTCAGCAGGTTGTGCTTGATTAACTACTAGTAGTATAAGTGCAGGTAACAGATTCTAAGTGATGTTTTAACTCCATCATGCAACTCTACTTGAAACTACAGAATAATTGGAGAGAATGTATCCCAATGTACTATTTTAACTATTTTAACAACAAAATAAAGACCTTATTTAGCTGATTTGCTAATCCCTCTTGAAAATTCTTTGAGTACATTAATATGCATAGAAATATAATAGGTTCAGGGCTCCCAAGGGAGCCTGCTTTTGTCCAATTCATGTTAACTTTCCTTTCTTGTAGATTTTTGTGTGTCTGCAGTTTCTGCTTACTCTAATTCTATTTCTGTGTGGATCAAAAGAGTTAATTGAACTTAGCATGTAGATCAAGCCACCTCATCCCAATGAATCAAACCGTGTAGGTGGAGCTCCATCAGTACGAGTTTGTAGGAGAAAGGCAGCACAAGCACGTCATCTATGAGCCCTGAGATTTGAGGTCGCATCCCAAACCATGGCTGGCCAAGCCCTTCTGGAGAGTAGTTTGGCAGGTGGTTCAGCCAGCAGAGGGTTTGGACCCAAATCATCATTCTGCAATCCACAAATGTTGTTAAGCATTGTCATTGACCGGGAAAATGATGGGATGCTCCAAAAGCTTGTGGGAGCAGAAGGGGTTTACGGCGGTTATTCTGCTGTGGATTCCCAGGCAATTTTACTCAATCATCAGTTCCACCACAGCTCCTAATTTAAGGGATCTGTGGTGCCTTGTGGGGACAGGACTATTTCCCTACCTCAGTGGGGTTTTGAAGATAAATGATGACAAAAGATAGATGATTAATAACTCAGACACTAAGGTCATATAAATAAACAACTGTAATAAAATAGTGGCAAATAACTATTTTAGCAGTGAATCTCATAGTTTTCTATTTTAATAAAAGATTTATCTTAGATAAAATATTTTGGATATTTATTTTTAATATGAAACAAAACCGTCCTGTTTTCATTTACAGAAAGGTTGGATCCTCTCAGATGACCTTTTTAAGCAGATCTCCCTAGTGAGGTGAATGGGAGTAGTTCTTAAACACCAGTCATACAGCACCGCGCTCTGGTTTTTACTGGGCCTCCATCTTCTTGTTCAGTTAATGGCTTTTCAAATGACATTTCAAAATGTCCTTTCACTGTATATATATAATGTTCATATTCTAAAGAACTATGGGATAACGATTGGTAGGAAAGATACAATAAATACTGATATTCTGAAGTCAGATGTGGAACATAAAACATTTTTATACTGGTTTTGGTTTTACAAATTATTAGTACTTTTCTCTTTACCATAGTCATTGCCATTTTATTTCTGAAACTGCTTTGTGCAGTGGTGTATGTACTACATGCAAAAGCAATAATCATATATATAGAATATCTGTCTGTTTATTGCAGTACGTATCCCTGTTTCTAACTCTACATAATTGGGGGGGTGGGGGGGGGCTGGGTTCCTTTTTTCTTCACTGAACAAAGAAGTATAATAAACATTCCTCAGAAGGCTGGTCTTATTTATTCTTTGAAATTAGAGGAATTTTTTTTTTTAAGTCTGTGTTTGTCTTTACTGTCTTAGATCACTCAAACAATAGCAAGAAGCAGTGGAGGTATAATATAACCCTACGCATATTTTAATAGTCATTTACAATATGCACAGCCGAAGTCCAGCCCCTGGGTGTACAAAGCAGCATAGCTGGGGTGGACGGTAAATGCAGACCAGATGCTCTTTAGTGATCGATGCTGACTCTTCTGAAATGGTAGAGGAGGCAGCTAATTCAGAAATTAGGTGCTTATTATCTCCTTGAATGTTATCTCAAAACAAGGAGTATTTCAAAGACTCTTATTTAGGACTGCTAATCTGATCAAGTGCATAAAACGCTCCTGCTTGATACTTGGGCAACATCAACCCGTTTCTCTGCATTTGGACAAAACTTGTTTTGTCCCCACTCTTGCTCTCTCCTCTCTGTGTCTTTTGCAAAGAAAAAATTCACTTTAAAAAAGCTACCTCTTACCCATTCACAGTTCCTCTGAGCTAATCTGTTTACTTTTTCTTCCCCCTCACAGCGTGGAGTATTTTCATTCTCAAATCCTACACGCTTTCTCTGATGCTTGTTTCAATAATCCCCTAGACTCATCCTCTGCCTCCCCCACTTCCTCTTTATCCTCCTTCCTCAGTACTTGTTACTTTTTTTGATATTTCTTTTCCGTTCTTTCGGTCCTTCTGGATATGTTAAACACTTGTTATTTGGTTCCTTTTTTATCTAGAAATAAAATTCTAAATCCTTATCACTAAGTAAAAAAAAAAAAAATCTTAGAAAATGGTAGTTTTTATTGAGGCTAATATACAAAGACCTGGAGATTGAAGCCTAGCCTTCACTTCTCACAAACAGCCACTGGTGAATATTGAAGTGCACAGCTAAAAAGGACTAATATTGCAACAGAACATTAATTCCCATTGTACCAAGAACCAAAAGCACGCGTACATTTATACTCTGACAATATTTGCAATTCCTTTGGTTTATACAGGCAGGCTCAGAGGCTCACATAAATTCACAAAGATCTCCACAGAGAGAACACCGTGAGCTGTGGTTGGGATGGATTTACTTCAGGATTAGCACAGACATCTTTAGGCGTGATCGTTTGGAAGTCTCTTTCTTGCATGGAAGCTGGCCAAAAAGGGAACAGAGAAATCGCAGCCGGTTCAACCAGCGCTGCCAAATCCGCTGTAGCGGAAAGCCCTAAGAAATGGGCTGTCACCCGGCGAGGGGATGGATGCAATGCAGAAGCACTGCTTTATTACTTATCTTCCAATTATTTACAAATTATTTTAAAAATTATTACAGCTGCTTCAAATTAACCAAGAGCAACATGTTGATAGCAATTTGAGTCCCGGACAAGCGATGTGCTCAAAGCCCCTCCCAGGTATTCCTCTCTTTCCAGAAACAAGCAGACCCTTTGGGGACAGGTTCCTCGTAATTCCCCATTAGCGAGCTGCCCTGGTAGGGCACTGTCAGTCGCACCATGACCCCAGCCTTAGGAAATCCAGTCGGTTTTTTATAGCAGCTCTCTCCTTTTTTTTGGAAACCATGTGATTTAGGCAGAACTAAAGCAAGCGGAGCAGGACCTTCCAGAAACGGTCCGGCTTGCAAGCGGCACGTAGGCTTGCGTATGTGCACAGAAATCGTTCACTGAGCAATTTCAAATAATGAACATAGAAATTACATTATCAGCAGGAGACTGCTCACGCATAATTCAGGAACAGAGATAATTGCGAAACGTGATTGAATAAATTGTTCACTGTGCAGTTTAGATAACTTTAACAGCAAACAATTTTTCTCTGCTCTTACACCTCAGGAATGCGTACCCTTTGCATAAACATCTACGACAATTGGTGCATCTGTTAAAACTTGGGTACTTTGACAGATCTTTTTAGAAGAAAGTTGGCTCCTGGCTCTAGGTTTGCAACAACCAATTACAATACTATCAGTCAGACACTTGGAAGCCCCAGGATAGCACATTTTATATCTTTGATTCAAAAGAGGTTCACAAATAGATAACCCTTCTTGTATAAAGAGGAGACACCCTCCTTGCAGAAGCAGCACAGGAAAAATTGCCAGACTATACTGCGATACATCGGAAAGTGGCCGTCAGAGGGTCTGAGGTAAAAATGCCGCAGAATGCACATGCTCCTCTTAAATAAACCTCTGGGATATTGAAGAGCTAAGAGAATATTTACCATTCAGAATCTCTTCTATACAAACTTCCCGCTCATAAAACACAATTCTTGAGGATGTTTTCAGGCAAAACCCAAACAATTATTTTTTTTTCCTGTGGAAAATATGTGTAATTTTTCAGTTATACAGCATATAATTTCAGCAGCTGGGATGGGATTTGCCTCACTGAAACGTAGCACTTCTGAACTATGCCAGCCTATTTCATCCCACTCCAGACAGTTGTCAAACACAGGCGGGATTAACTACTTTCTGAAAGAGCCCCCTTGCGTTGTCTATAGAGGGACTTTAAAGGATTAATTTAGAGTAGGCATCTTTTAGCCTGTAGATGCTGAGTACGTTTCCTGAACCTATAAATGGAAACATTTCATAGATCTCACCATTGTCTGAAAATAGCCCTGTCAGCCTGGCACATCTGGGATCCCGAATACAAAGCATTTGTTTTCTTCAGTGAAAACTTTGCCTAAAAAAGGCTGCGGAATTGGGCTCTCATGTGGAAGAGGCAGAGCGCTTGCAATTTTCCAAAAAGTTACTTTACAGACTGCTTAATAAAGTCTTTCGCTGCCTGGCTGGGCTGAACTGAGAAGCAGGAGAGGGAAGGTCTGGTCTCAGCTGTGCTTCTGAACTCCTGCCTCACCTCCCCTGGGCCACATCTCCCCGCTCCCTCAGCGTGCCGTATTTCCCCCTGTAATACAGAAGAACAGACAGGCAGCAAGAGGTTGGGGGATACTGTGGAAGACCACAGAGCAGGTCGGTGAAGATAAGGACCGAGACTGAGCAACTTGCAACATCCATGTGAGATTTTCTATGGCGGACCATTACTGTGGAGAATAACTAAATAATTGGGGAAAGTACTTAAGCTGTCAAGACTTTAATAGCAAGAGAGGGAAACATGACAGAGAGAAAGCCTGCATCAATGAGCAGCTGTAATACCATTAGACTCGTCTCTGCTAACAAAATGCATCAATTCAACACAAATCCCTAAAAAATTGATCTGGCTATTTGAAGGCAACTCCTTTTCAATGTAGACGCAAACTGTTTCTATTTCTTGCCTCTGTCAGATTCATTTATATTAGCACACTTCAATGAACTTGTACTTTATCGGCATAGATAGAAGGTTAAACCAACTCTTTGATTCTTTACAGTGGTTTAACGGTAGGACATAAAACTGATTTAATTAAACCAGCCCATTCTCCTACAGTACATGACAACTTGGTTTGAGATAATAAACTCTACTTAATACATACTACTTAGAGAATGTTTACGTTATCTATATAACTATAGACAATGTTATCTATGTTATCCAATATTATCTATACAATTAAAAGTTATGTAAAATGATGGCCATTAATATCTGCATAAGACTGTGTGCTATTCTGTCTATAAAATTGATGCTAGTGATTCTGTTAGAGAAAGAAGCACAAGACTAGAGCCCTTAAGAGCCATGTCTATGCTCTCCATCTGCTTATGGTCCTCCTGGAGGGCCAGGAGACAGGGGCAGCTCTCAGATCCTCCCTCATTTCCCTCTTTGTGCTGGCAGCCATACGAGATAACCTCCATCTACGTTACCCACGTAGCCTTGGTTCTTACTGCTCCTCTGCACAGGGAAAATGACATTTAATCATGAATATACTGAAATATAAAGATCCCAAGAGACTAGCCGCAATCGGGAAAAAGTTCTACACCTTCACACGGCTACACATATTAGTTAATCGCCAAACTTTACTAACTAGGATTTTCTGCATTGGGTTAAGCGGATACTGTTTATCACCAAGGCTCCCCACAAAACCAGAGAAGACACGGAGGGTCATGAGAGAAGTACAAAAATACTATAAAAGACACAACTAGTACAGCAAACTGTGCTTCTCCAATGCATAACATTCTGTAACGTGCTAGAATATGCTTACACGTCAGTCTAGATTTGTATAGGAGCCCTCTGACAGGCTGCTTCGTGCTGCTTTTGGAAGCTACTTGGCTTTGCTCCAGCAAGCATAGCTAAATATTATCAGTGTCAATCACACGCTGGATGCTATCTCTCTGGATCGTTCCTGTGGCCATGGCTATCCTGACTCGCTCTTCCTACCCTTTTTCCAGCTCTCTTACTCTGCATGTCTCAGGAAAGAGTGAATACACACACAAGGATGACTGGCCAGTCAGAGAACACACAGTCCCAAATCAAGCCCTTCATAATAAATTCATAATACATTTTGGAAAATCAGGTCTTGTATCAGGCAGTGGGATTTGTAAAAACCCTATTCACATGGCATACATCACCGGAAAGATACAGATCTCTTGTCCAAAACGTAAAGCTAAGAACAACCATAACATGGGACACATGTTGATGTGTATGTGTATAAACAGTTACTGTGAAAATTATTCAGGATTTTGTCTTCTTCTTTCCAAAAATATTTAAGTATAATGCTGACCATATGCTCTCAGCTGCTGAAGAAAACCCACAACCCCTCACTTTGTGCCTGGCTCATCAGAATGTATTGAAAGAGGTTTTCTGCCTTTGCAGTCCTCATTTATCACTGACAGTCAGATTTTAGGATGGGCTGTGATGCCCATAGCCTGTATCTGCACTGCCTTTCATTGCTGGATGCTCCACATCAACATCCTGGAGATGAAGGCAGGCTTGGTGGCTACATTGCCTGTCCTGCAAGACTGGCGGCGCAGGAGAGGGCTGCAGAGCAATCCGCCGACACGCAGGGACACAAGCGGCCTGCTTTGGAAGCACGTAATTTCTGGGAGCTGTCAAGCTGCCACACTGAGCAAACTCAGTGACATTTCTTAAACACTACGCTCGTGACAAAGCAACCACAGCAGGTGCCAAGCAGAGCAGTTTTAGAAAGGCTATTGCGGCTCCTTGACTCACCATATAGGGGAAATACTGCTTGCCACTCGTTTAGGGGAGAATTCAGCTCTTCTAATTTTAACCACCCAAAAGCGAGGCCGGGCTGCCTGGGCTCTGGCCTCACTCTGCAGTGAATGGCGGCATCTCTCTGGGGTGATCAGAGAATGGTAGAATTGTTACGGTTGGAAGAAGCCTTTAAGACCATCAAGTCCAACCATTAGCAACCTGGCGCTGCCAAGGTACCACTAAACCACGTCCCTCAGCGCTACGTCTGCACATCTTCGAAATACCTCCGGGGATGGCAACCCGACCGCTTCCCTGGGCAGCCTGTTCCAGCGCTTGACAACAGTTTTGGTGAAGAATTTTTTCCTAGTATCCAATCTAAACCTCCTCTGGCGCAACTTGAGGCCGTTTCCTCTTGTCCTATGGTCTGTTCCTTGGGAGAAGAGACTGACCCCCACCTCTCTGCAGCCTCCTTTCGGGCAGTTGTAGAGAGCGATAAGGTCTCCCCTCAGCCTCCTTTTCTCCAGGATGAACAACCCCAGCTCCCTCAGCCGCTCCCCATAAGACACATTCTCCGGACCCCTCGGATGCCTGAGCTGGGCACTGCTCAGTACTCACAGGCTCCAAACTGGGAGGTGATACCCGCAGTCGAACTGGGGGAACTGGGCCGGCCGCCGGACCGCACTCCCCTCCCCGTGCCGCC
>VXBO01000693.1:141526-154175 GCA_013400135.1 Rhinoptilus africanus
CTCCGCTGGTGGCCGTCCTGCGGGCGGCACCGCCTCGGGAGGGGCTTTTTCGGGGGGGAAAGGGACGGGTTGCTCGGTTTTGATTTAATTTTTTGGTTAAAATAATTTGAATAAAGGGCGCTTTTGGTGTTTTGCGCGCTGTGGGCTACTCTGAGGCTTGCGGGGGCGCGGGCGGAACGCGGGACTGGGGGTCCGCCTCCCTCAGCGCGGGCTTTGCGCGCATCCCTGCGCAGGGTGAGCTCAGGCGCAGTTAGGGAACTTCCACGGCCGCCGTACAGCTGCGCGCTGCGCGTACCTACCCGCGTTTCTCATCCTGCGGGTGTTTTTCTTCGCTGTGCAGAACGAAAATGTTTTTGATTTTTTCTCTGGGAATAGAGCGCAGAGGGAGACTAACAAATTTCCGTAGTTAATGACACGTTTAATGGAAATGAACTTGCCCCAAGAAGCGTGTTGAAATACATCTTTTCTTATACCTCTTTCCCATTGGCTCCTACTTCATTATTGGTAACTTAAACTGTAATTAACTTAATTATGCTAGCACTAATAGTTTGTCTTCAGCTAACAAAAGCAAAGGAATTGATTGTCTAAATTCTCTATGCAGCTTTTGTGCTATGAGGCCATAGAAAAGTAGTTAAAGTTCTGCAGAGATGATATTTTTTTTTAAAAAAAAGGCTTGTTTGGTTTTTTTTTTTCTTTAGACTGACTAAATCCATCTACCTAAATGATGGACTGTAAGGGTGCAATCACCGTTAAGTTATGCAAACGTATTCAAGCAAAGCTTTATGAAGCTCGCTTGAGTGATGTTGAACGGTAAAAGCTGTGGGATATGAATAACCTCAGTGAAGTGGATGACAACGTGAGTGGGACACTGTGCACTGTCCCCTGTCAGCTTGGCTGACCCCTTCTCCTGCCAGAACCAACTGTTATAAACTTTTCTGTTACATCTGTCTTCTGTGAATGTTCTGAAGGTATCCATAAAACCCGTTTGTTTTAAAGGCGCCTTTGTGCCTGAAGACAGGGACTAAATACCTGTTGGAATGGCTGTCAGAAGTTTGGCCTCTTGTGTAAAGATATCCTGTTCATAGAAAAACAGAATGAGCTCGACTCACTTGCATTCTGAGCATTTGTATTTCCAGACCTAAAAACATAATCTGTTACCTTAAATCTATATCAAATTCATGCACCAAAAAAAAAAATAAATTAGTAGGCTTTGTTGTTAACTATGCTCATTTCTATTAGATTTAATGTTAAAGTATCACTGAGTGGAGTTTTTTGTTTAGCTTTTTTTTTCTGGTTTGGACAACAAATTGGCTTGAATTTTCCATCAGCTGTACATTTTCAAACTCTTAGTTTGGTAAATCTAAAACCATATGAAGGAAAAATTACTCTACTGGATATTAAAAATATTCTTTTAATTATTTGTCTTGTGCTTCATAAAGTGTGCATTTCAGTTGACACTATTTCTCCATTTTTTTCAAAGTTATTTGACCATATTGGTTGCATTTTTAACTTCTGATACTAATAATGTTTTCATATATTGAAGACGTAAGCATAAGACTTTGAAGTCTTACGCTGTATTAATCCTTAGCACGTGTAACCCTAAATTGAAGTCTTAAAGGCTTGATTCTTTATTTCCAAAATTAATTTTTGGCTCTCGGAGGTAGCAGAAGGTCAGAAATGACAATTGCTCATTCATCTGTTGAACAGGAGATGTTTTGCTAATTCTTCAACATTATTTGACAACAGCGGACATTAGGAGTGAAGAATTTGATCTAAAAATTAGAGAGTTGTTATTTTGAATATTTGTCTTTCCGGTGTTACCTATGGACAAGCATTTTAGGTGAGAGTGTGTAGCCCTGCCTGCCTACCTTTTTTTGTTGGTTCCCGAACAGGCTCCCTAGTTGAAATTCATGGGCAGCTCTCCTTCGGAGCCGGTGTCGCAGTCTGTCCTTGTGTCACTTTGCAGATAGCATCAATCTGTTTCTGCCAGCTGTAAAATACCATCTTGACAGAGAAGTTCTGCAGCTCTCTGCTGTTTTCTAGTACGTTAACTGCCCTGCAATGGCTTTTTGTGAGTAGTAAATTGAACTCATGTTTATTCATACAGGCTTCAAAGTATTAAAGAAAAAGCTTCTAGAAAATGGATGTGGCTAGATTTAGGTTCCTAGCTTCTAATTTAGGCAACTAAGTAGGTGGTCCAGACTTCCAAAAGCATTAAACATCCTATTGTTTCAGCTGTGGACACTTTATTGTCAAAGGCTTTGAACAGCTTGGTCAACACTTGTTGGAGAAACATCTTCCCGTTACTACAGTTTATGGCTGGTAGGTTGTGGCATCAGTGTCTGCAGCTAAGGAGGGGAGCAGTGTTCTAAAATAGAGCCATAGAAGCATCTAGTTTGGAAGGGATCTTTAAGGTCATTGAGTCCAACCATTAACCTACGACTGTTTTGGCTGGGTTGGGAGGAGAATGAGATTGTCATGTGCCATGTAGTTGACTGGTCCTTTTGGGCACCCAGCATTCAAACGTGTGGTGCTTTGCAGCCAAATCTAAAAGTAGCCTCTACTCTCCCAATGATGCAGTACAGAATTTTGCTATTAAAAAAAATTAAGTATCTGGAAAGCTTTGTGGATTTGTAATCAGATGCAGCTGAGGTTACTTCTTGCAGCCTATTTTGGTCTGGAGATGGGTTGATGGATGGCTAGTTCTGCATAGGTATGTGAGTTTGGTTGTCTTGCTGGGTTACCATGTGATGGCACGTTAAGTGGTGCTTTTATTGGCAGATGACCAGGCAGGGAATGACTGAACGTACGTAGAAACTCCACTGGTAACTTTTTGCAAGAGATCTGGAAATCCTGCTCTTCCAGTGCAAGGAGTTCATATTGTTTGAAAAGGAGAGGAGCACAATCATGAGATGTGTGCAAGGTGAGCACAAACGCAGTTACCCAGAGTTAGCAATTATCTGCTGTTTATGAGCATATTAAAATGCCAGTCCTGCAGCCATGTATGGGCTCATGCTTTGGCTCTGCGTGTGAGTGGCTTTGTCAGGACAGCAAGACTGCTCCTGAGGCTCTTGTCCCTAAATTCATGTGAAAGAGCTGAAGGAAAATAGGAGTGTGTTTTGATGGTGCGTGTATGATACCTGGGCTGTGAATTTGTTTGATTATTGTTAACAACTTAGTGTTTCTTTGGCATAAACAGTTTCTACACATTTTAGTTAACCTTTGTGAATAACTTATACAGAATGAGAAGAGGAAAGTGAACTTTTAAGAAATAATTCTGCATTTTGGTAAGAATTAGATTTTTTTTTTCATTGAAAATTGTTTCTGTCTAGGGTCTGTGTACGCTATGTTCATGCTGGTGTTTGATCCCGCAAGATGCCTCTGCGTGTTCTGTAGCGTGCCTTGGCTGTGACAGGCTCTAAGAATCGGAGAGGAACTGTTGGAGGATTGAGGGTTTCTTTCTGATTTCTCTCTTCCCACTGCTTTGAAAAGGGCTTGGAAAGACTGATTAATTTCATAAGTCGTCCAACTTGCCTATGCCTTGTGCACAAGCTGACTGGGGAGGGGGGAAAATGAAAAAAAGAATGTGTGGAAATGAAGCAACTCAAAATTACTTTGCAGCACTTTTCAAGTAACAGAGAAACACTGAGTGTATTCCAGTCTGCAGGAAATATTGAGTGTCTTAACTGTGAGTAGAAAAGTCTGCAGAGCAGATGAATTACGTGACAGTTAGTAAGCACACACACAGCAGGGACGTGCAGCATCTCTACAGAATTTACTTGAATGCAAATCCCACCATGTTGCATGTTATGGAGGCTGTTTGCTCGGTGATAGGTGCATGCATTTTGCTAGTGAGACTCCCACAGAGCTCCATGCGATCTCTACTGCTGCGGCAGCCAGGGACCATATGTGCCTCGCTGGAAGCAGAGTTCTCCCATGTTTCTGACAGCCTGTCTAGGAACAGTCGTGTGCCTCCAGATGGGAACTGCTCTGGGTTGAGAAGACCTTCTGGAGTGCTTGTGACGCTGACTGCAGCTCCCTAGAGAGACCAGTTCTTAAGATTTTAAAGGTAGTGTCTCAAAATCTAGTTTCTCTTTGTAGTTTGTTTTTTATAGGAATTTTTTACTTTGCATTGGGAAGTTATTTGCCCATAGATATCTCTTTTTTTTTTTTTTTGTTCTTGTAACTGATGTAAAAGGAAAATAGGTTGGACTTATGACAACAAAACACCCCTATGTACTTTCAGATTAGAAATCAGCTTTCTTCACTGACCTGTTTTCTCCATGAGTTCCAGAGACAACCAAAGGTCTTGCAAGCTTGTTCATCACTAGGTAGACCAAGTGATTTCCCTGAAAGACTGTCTACCTTGTCATAACTCAGCAGCTTGGGCATCTCCCTTTCTGCTTTGGTAGCATCTGATCGACTAGAAGAAACAGTAGCTTTTATTTACTATTCTCAGAAGCGGTTTGGGGTTTGTTGGGTGGGGGTTTTTACCTATTCTGGTTAATGTGTGCAAGATGGTATGTGGCTTAGGAGACCTCTAAATGATCCTGAAAATTCTGTAAGGAAGCTAAAAGTGGAGTCTGTCTCTGGCTTTGATTTTGTATGGTTTGTTGGCTGGGTTTTTTTTCAATCAACCAAGCAGCACATGTTCCTTCTTTAAGACCTTCTATTCCTTATTTAGAACAGCAGCTTTGTATGCCATAAAGGAGACTTAAACTACAGAAGCCTTTTTTTTTTTTTGTTTCTTTCAGTTCTCAGCGAGGTTGTTAAGTTCTCTTAAATATTTACTTTGCCTAAGATCCTGGACCCATTCAATAAATGCCAGACTGAAACATGATTTTTATTTGTGTAGGACTAGGAAGAATATACAGGATGTTGTACTGAGCAATGACAGTCATAGTAGCTAGTGTTCAAGCAGTGTTGTTTATGGGCATATGTCCAAATTTTGAAATGTACCATTCTTCAAGCATAGCACTTAGGTGAAAAAGATAGTAAAGCATTACTGAAATATAGATCTAGCTTACCGTTTTAAACCATTTGTAGGAGGTTTTTTCCCATGAATGATAATGGAAAATATATCCTGAGAAGAGAGAAAATAAACCCAAATCCATGCATATGTCTAATATATTTCAGTTTAATGCATAGTGATTTTTAATTTTTTCCCCTCTCTCTCTCATTGCAGAAATCTCCAAGATGAATACTACAGCAATGAGCCCGCTCACTGTTACTCCACTAGGTTTTATTCCAGACGTAAAAAATGCCACCCTTGTGCCTTTCAATGAGACTGCATGTGAAAACTGGAAGGAGATTCATCATCTTGTTTTCCACGTGGCAAACATTTGCTTTGCAGTTGGACTGGTTATTCCAACTACTCTGAATCTTCATATGATTTTTCTGCGAGCCCTGCTCACCATAGGTAGGAGGATTATTCTGGAGAGATTTGTGACCTTCATGTGACAGAAATAGTGGTTCATGACCATTATGGAGCTTTGTCCTGGTCCTTACAGCTTACGGTGAAATTTCAGCACACATTCATGGTGGTTGTACTCTGCTGGAGGTGGTTTTGGTGTAAACCTTATGAAATTCAATAAGGGCAAGTGTAGGGTGCTGCNTGGTGGAGTCTCCGTCTCTGGAGACATTCAAAACCCGCCTGGACGCGTTCCTGTGTAACCTGCTCTAAGGTGGCCCTGCTCTGGCAGGGGGGTTGGACTAGATGATCTCCAGAGGTCCCTTCCAACCCTAGGATTCTATGATTCTATGAAATAGGGGTCTTTTCTGATCCGGATAGACCTTTTCTAGAAAGGTTGTATGTCTCTAGGCTGTTAAAACTTCCCAGAAATACAACTTACATCTTCAGACCTGTGTAGGTGTTGATTAGAAAACAGGTGAACCCCATTTATTTCAGACATGACGAGCTGCTTCAAATTCATTACATCCTGAATTGTAGTCAAGTCTATGGATCCTTAAGACCTTAATTTTAGGTTTCAAGTATGTACATTGACTGGTATCTCTGCAATAGGTAAGGTTTTCCTTGAGAAACCTGATGTTGCCCCATGTGCTCTTTAAATGTGAGTTCAAACACATGGCATTTGGGGATCACTACCCTTATTTTCCTTGCTGATTTAGAAGTGCAGACTTTCAATATGGAGTGCAGTCTGTGTTCTCCTGAAGTCAATTACATTTCTTCCACTACTGTAGACATCTTGTGACACTAAAATTTGACTTCAGAGGAAAAATGAGGTTGGGTGTGCTTGAGACTAAGCAGGCATGGCTTTGGTTGTAACGCTCTTTCAGTCCCACAGCTGCTTCAAAGCCCCTGTACTTTGTGTGGGAGAAGGTCTTTGTGATCAAAGAAGGAGTAGTGAGTTACTGCAGTACACAAAAAGATAAACCTAGGTGTATTGCAACACAGAGCATGCTTAAGTACTTTTAAGTGAGAAAGCTTATTTGTATAACAATGTGGGTCAATTTTATGATAGAAATTCTGTGGTTGAATTTACAATGATCTTGCCTTTTCTTTTTTATAGCTATTATAGACTAACTTATTCAAACAGATGACCTTTTGTCTGTGTAGTTCTCATTTTAAAAGCAGTGGGAGTCCTGCACGTGCTGAGCTTGCCACTTTGGTCTGCAGGTCTAATAGCAGTTTGAAGAGATAAGGAATCAGTTTTGCAACCCGAGATGGCAACTAGGAGCAAGCTTGTCCTGTGGGCAGCAGAAGTAATGAAGCCTGGTTCCTAGGGATCAGTCCCCTTTGCTTTGGTGACACTGCTCTATGATATCACTCCCCTTCAGTGCTTCCAGACCTCGTGTCCTGCGATATCACTCCCCTTCATTACTTCCGGACCTTGTGTCCTCCCATCCCTTGTAGTCTAATTAACTAGCTGATCAAGAGTCATTTTGATTTTTCTGATCCATAGGTAGCTGCTGTCTTGCCAATCAGGAACCCAGACAGAATAGACAATACCAAGTTCATTAATTCGGCATTGTCTTTGGTGGGAAAGGGATGCTAATTTGGCACCTCTTCCTTTTTGTCTTTCCATAAAACCTAAGGGAAAATATATCTGACCTCTACAGCTATCTGTCAGATGGTAGGCTCGCAGTTATCTGTGAGAGACTCACTGATGCATAATCTATCATTTGATAAGTATTGTCTTTGTAGGCTAAAAATAGTATCTTTAATCATACTGAAGGAATAATGACAATTGCTTTAAAAGTTAAGGCAAAGTAAAGCAACTAAAAAAAAAGTAAGCATTTGAAATTTTCTCTTTGTCATAAGAGAGAATTCAAGTTCCTGCTGTGACCTTGTCAAAATGCAACAATGATGCTTCTTTTAAATTTTCAAAAATATCTGTGTATTACTTTAGGAGATTTTTCTTTTTAGGTTCTTTGTCTAATAATGCGGTACTAGTAAAAAAGTTTTGTGAGCGACTTAATTTTTTTTTTAGTACTTAAGATACAATCTTCCCCTGTCCCATTTCTACTTCATTTTAGTAACAGAGCATCATGGGCTCCACCTTTCTGCTTTCCCCAGTCCTAGTCTGAATTCTTGTCGCTCCAGTATTGTGTTCCCATGCAATAGGAGCGCGGTCTGCTGTCAGCCTGCTCGCAGTGCCTGTCTAGCATTGTCAGGATTAGCTCCGCTAGCAGTGCATGCGTGGATCCATGGAGCCTAACTATGGTAAAGCTTCTAGAATATATTGCTTTTCAGTGTAATTACACCCAGTGGACGCATTCTTGATGACTTTGTACAAATGTGTTCGTTGTTCAGTGAAATTTAACTTCCTCCTTTTTTTTTTTACAGGGTGTGCTTTGTTCATCATCTGGGCTACGCTGTACCGTTGTGCCTTGGACATACTGATCTGGAATTCTGTGTTTTTGGTTGTCAACCTTTTACATTTCATATACCTAGTGTATAAGAGAAGACCGGTATGTATAACAGATAAATTGCACAAGCGGTCTAGTAAGGTGCAAGGAAAGGAAGTTTTGCCTGTGTTTACTGGACAAACCAATGAATTACACAGCAGTTCTTGAATTAGACAGGAGTTCTTTTGGATTAAGTCAATTGGGTACTTCAGGAGGATCCAGATCACAAATATGATCTGATGCAGTACATGATTATTTCCCTGAAATCCATATTCTGCAAAATGATTTGACTTTAGAAGTTACTATTGGCTGGTTTTGGCTATTGTGTTTGGCATTTGGTTTGTTTGTGTTTGTGGTTGTTTCTTTTTGTAAGGAAGGGGTTACATAGTTTCTTTGCAGAGAGACAAGAAGGGATAGTTTGGGGTTTGTGTGTGTTTCTTTTTTCCTTTTTTCTGTCATTTTCACCATCCTTCCACTCATAAAAGTACATGCGTGCAGACCTCCTGAAATAAAATCCCATTAAGATACTTAACATTCCAGACAGTAATTTTTTTTAAATTAGGAGTTTGGGAGGGATTAAACTTTCCTACCTCACTCTTAAGTCTTGAACATCCTCCATGGAGGAGAAGGAAACTTAGAAATTACAAGTGCCCTGACAAACTGTTATTTTAGCATAGAACCAAATGCTGATGCCCATTTATAAATGACACACTCTTTTCTTTGCCTTTTAAATGTGAATGAAAGGTAAGTGTAAGCAAGATGCTACTACCCTTTTTGAACGTCTCTGGGACTTGGAGATAAGCAACAAAGTTGAGTAAGATGTGGGAAGAGAAGTGTGAAGTGGGATGATCCTTCCTTTTATCCTATGTAGTGCATTTATTGAGTTTTGAGGGTCATGTCTGGGAATTCGACAACTCCTTTTGATACCTTCAGAGGAATGTATCGGGGCAACTTTCTTCAAATACACTCTAAGAATGCGTTTGAAAAGGATACCAAAAATACAGGATTCTCTGACCTGCCTTCACCTAAGCATATATCCAATAGGAAATCAGTTTATTTTGTTAGTATTATTCATCCAGAAGTATATTCTGTTTCTGCAAAATTATTAGCAACTTGGCCTTCTGTTGGTATATGCACATCAAAACTTGATGATTTTTAATATAATAGTTTCTATTATATGACAATCAAATATTAATGAAGTGCAAAATGTTCAAAATGTTAATATTGCATTCTGTTGTTTTGAAAAATCTAAGGCAGATAGGCTTATAATGTGAAGATTGCAAGAATATGTATGGGGTTACATTATCAGCCTTTGCCCAAAATCAGACTCATTCTGGAATTGTTTAACAGCTGGTACAAAAAAATAAAAACCCACACAAAACAAACCCCAAACCAACTAGCTGGAAGTAATGTCTTCACCAAGTCAATGCAGCCTGTGGAAGAAGGCAGGTAGGAATTTAGCAGCCTCCTGCTTTCTTGGCAAGGCAGCATAGTGCTTGACCTCTGTCTTTCCTCGAGGATAGCTTAAAACTAGTTAGACTGGTCTACTACTAGGCACTTATAGATGTGTAATAAATATTTCTACTCTCTGAGCCTAATTTAAATGACTACTCTTCCCAGTTAAAGGGTAAGTTCCTCCTTGGTTTGTATTTCTAATGCTATTATTTCAGACTATTCTATCCATTTATGTGTCATCATCAAGATACAGCAGCGTGGTGAAACTGCACCATTATTTTTGCTAGTCAGCCATGGCCGTGCTGCCCAGTGCACCAGACAAAATAACAGTGGTGATAATGTGAAGCCAGACTCTACATGTTTGTATCTGCAGTTAGATATCCTGTGCAGGTACGCTGGTCTTCAATATGGGATAAGCTCATGTTGCGTTCTTTTCCTTCAGTGAAGCCACCAAGTTAGCGTGTTCTGCTCCCACTCCACCCACCCACCGACTTAGCCTTTCAATATCATCTTGATATTGTCCTTTGTGAAATGGGACAGGGACTAGCTAACAAAGTCAGAAATTATTGCAAAAGGCGGGAGTGCCCAGCTGATATAAACTCACTTCCCTAGAAAAATGAGCCTCAAAACTTACCTATATTTATGAAAGTGAATTGTGGCATGTGTCCTTAGAACATGGATAATGGTCTTTGAGTTTATACCCATCCAACTCATTCCAAAAATCTAACTAAAAGGTTATTGGAGAGTAAAGGAGCATCTTGGGAGGAGGACGCACTGTTTTGTGCCTGAGTGTAAAAAAAGAAAGAAACATTATTGCCTTAAAATGTGTAAATCAATACTGAATGAAGAAAGAAAAGCACTTTCTTTTGTGATTACAGTTGTATGCTAAAAGCCACGTTAGCATAGGCTGGGGGTTTTTGTGCGTTATAGTATATACTTCATTCTGTTGAAGTGCCAGCTATTTTCGCTAAATCCTCTAGTAAATTTGTTAGCAGAATTATTTGTAGGAGTTAGGATAAGTGATAAAAGTGGATGAAGTACTCTATAGGTGGGTTTAAAAAGAAGGAATTAAGCCAACAGGCACTCACATAGACTGTGCACCAAACACATGTGGTGCAAAACCACAGCTGTTCTTGTATAGGATAAACTAGAATGCTAGGCAGAGAATGTTAGCGGAAATGTATGAAAATAGGCTTTGGTGGATGTCTCCTAAAACACTGTGAATGTTAAGGATTTCTACTTAAGTAGAGCCAGAGCAAGCAGTTAAAGGAAATGAAAGAGATGGGAGACAGGATGAAATCTTTACCAGTATGGCTAAAAACAACTGCAGAACAAACTCTGATAGGCAACCACATTATGTAAAAAGAGACTAAGGATTAAATTGCATCTATCTACAATGAGTTGAAAAAATGAGTACATCCATGTACATGTGTTCACCAAGAAAGCATTCTACCTACAGCAGTGTTCCTCCAGTGCGGAGCACAGTTCACCCAAGGTTACCATCTGCTGGGCTGCATGAGCTTTACAACTTAAAGCATAACCAAGAATTATTCTGATATACAAAGAAACAGCACTCCATGGCTAGTCTATTAAGACTTAAAATAATTTTAGTATTTTTCTTTCCATTAAGTTGACGAAATTACAGTAGTTGTGAACATTACATGAAAAATTATACTGTTTTAATTGGTGTAATACATAATACTTTCAGTAACTGTTTTTAAATCAGGGGGATTTTGGTGGTGTGTGGTTGGGGTTTTTGTTGTTTTTTTTTTTTTTTAAAACACCCCCTTACACACCTTAACACTAATTCTTTTTCAGGTTTAGTTCTCAGCTCACTGTCCAACAGTGAGATGATACATAAAGGTTTTTTGTTCAAAAAGACTTGAAAGGAAACAGTGTAAGTCTTATTTTTTTTTCCTTTAGAACTTTTACTCAAGGCACATAATTTGTGCAGAACTTCTAAAAGTGAGTAATAGTTGAGTTGCATAACAGCTTTGGGTGAGACAGGACGAGAAACACTGTGAATAGAGGACCATCCAGGTTTAGGTAACTCCTGCATACAGAAGGTTAGTATCTGGGTCTTGTTAGAGCCCAACTAAATACTTCCCATGTTCTGGCAAGAACACCAAGTGGTTCTTTGCACTCAACTTGATCCATGGTGTGGAATCTGTTCAGACAGCCATGTTCCTACTTCTCTGGCTCTTGAGTGAAACCAGAGGAGAGTGGGACTTCTGAGGGGGCTGGAGTTCCCCCTGCACCTGCTGACAGCAAGTTTGTGCTCCAGCCTCTGACATCCGAGAAGTGGTTCGGACACAGATTCTGCTGCTCGACTTCATGCTAGAATGCTGGAGGAGCACTTGGACATCTAGATACCTGCTGGGAGGCCACCTAACAGCTCTGGCATTCACCTGAGTGCAGTGCCTGCCACACTCTGCTCATGCTTGACTCTGTCCTGACTAGGATGCAGCATCATCGGGGGACTCTTCCTGGCCAAGGTCCTGGGCTTGTACTTGAGTCCAGCAATGTTTAAATAGAGTTTGTGCTGGTGTTTTTTGGATTATTTTTTTTATATGCTCTAATCTGCTCGGTTCTTTGCATAACTCACACTGCTGTATCTGATCATGGCCTAGGATTTGGGCTTTACTTTAAGGTCATGCAGACACCAAATTACAGCGAATGTAAAACTACTCATTTCACCTTTGTCCCTGTGTGGATTTCTGGACTGGAGCTTTTTCTCTCTGTCCATGGTAAAACATAGCATTGTTCCCTAGGGAACGATGAGGGAAATTTCTCGAACTAAAAATAAAGCATTGGAAAGATCTAATGAAAATTCTGGTTTGGACAGTGAGAGTACTTACAGCTGCCTTAATGAATATGACAGATAATTAGTTGAAGTCAGCGCCGTTTAAAGTAAGTTTTATGAATCTATATGCTAACTCCATGTATCCCACCATGATCAAAATATGGTCTTCCCCTAATTCCATGAACAACAAAAGTGATGTGGTTGAACTGGAAGTTTCATCTTTCTTGTCTGGTCATGTGAAACCTCTCTGGCACCTGTCATGGATAGTCATTTAATCCTGACCTTTGTAGACATGCATGCTTCTCTTTCAAAATAAACTTTTGTGGTGGTAAAGCTTGCAGCACTTAGTTCAGATCAGTGCCCCCAGCTCCGTGCTCCAGATCTTGACTGGAATGAGGGAGCTTGCAGGAACGATCTTCCATGTGAAGACTCCTAGACAGTCCTTCTGGTGAGACTGGAGTTACTAGCAGAAGAGCCATCGTAAACCAAATGTCAGTTCTGTTGACTATAAAATGTATGCCT